>ML685964.1:57110-133198 GCA_007922175.1 Pelusios castaneus
TGGAAACCAGTCACTGCCATTGTTGTGGTGACAATGTAAGGGCCTTCACACCGTTCCCATGGAAACCAGTTGAACTGCAGCATTACCACGGTGAAAGTCAGACAATGGAAGGACCTTCACACCATTCCCATGGACATCAATCACTACCAGGAGCTGTAGCATTGCCTTAGCATCAGCGTTGCCATGGCTGCAGCAGAGTGAGAGCCAATGGGAGGCTACGGCGACCTCTCCCCGGCAATGGCTGGGCCCCCATGCTGGCCCAGTGGGGTCCATGTGTCTATGCCGAGGGAGGCAGGGGGCGTGGGTTAGTGCCCCCCGGTGTTGCTCCAGCCGGTCGTCACCCAATCAGCCACGATGAAACCAAGACTCATCACCATGAAGATGAAACCAAGGGCGGCGAAACAGGCAGCCTGGAGGAAGGGAGGGGAGGAAAGTGAGACCTCCATGTACACCAGGCGCCTCCCTGCCAAGCCTTCTCACCCTCTCGCAGCACCACACCCCCCAGTGGCTGGTACCTGGATCTTTGGTCTGGATCTCAGTGGTTCTTTTTCACTGGGAATGATGCGGATGTAGAAAATGCTGGGGAGGATAAAGATGAGACTGGGGGCAGATGTGGCTCCTGGGAAGAGAGAAGAGAGGTCTGAGATGCAGCCCACATCTGGGGTGGGGGTGGCTTGGGAATGGCCACATATAACACCACCCAGGGACAACTTGCCTTGGAGAGCTGACCCCCAGTCCATTTGAAGCCAGAGACTTACCAATGACTCCAAAGATGTCCCTGATGTTGGGGACAAAGATGACCAGGAGGTTGACAACAAACAGAAGGCAGACAGCAATGCCCACGTGCCGAACCCAGCTAAAATCCTTCCCATGGAACAGCAGCTGCTGGATGGCTCTGCGTATCTGGGGGGAGACAAGGAGAGAGGTGAAGGACATGAGGATGGCTTGCCCGGCACAGAGATGCAGCCAGCTCTGGGATGACGCAGTTGGGAAGTAGCCACACATAACACCCACATGGGGCTGGCTCCTGAGACGCAACCACCCCTGGGGCAGGGCAGCTGGGTGACATACCGGGAAGAGAACCACCGGCACCGTCAGTGTGACAGCCACCAGTACGGCCAGTCGGACGCAGAGGATGAGCTGGTCCAGGGGATCCACCTTGATGTACGTGTGCAGCATTTCAGACTCCACATTATCTGCGGGAGATGGATGGACAGATGGAGACAAGAGGGATGGGAGCCCAGCTGTGCCACACATGGGAGGAGGCCTGCTGGGGGGGGGGGACTGGGTGGCAGGTGCAGGATCTGAGAGGGATGTGCACCCACTGTGGCGGGGAATCAGCTTGGCAGAGGGGGTGGTTAATAGAGTTGATGAAGGGAAACGTGGGAGGGGTCCCTGTCATGGAGGGGCTGAGCCCCGCGCTGTGTCCAGCCCTTTACCATAGAAGGTGAGGTAGCCAAAGATGGCCGTCAGCAGGTACATGATGAACATGGCCAGGATGGAGACATTCGCCACGTTCTGCATACGACGCTTCGAGGCCCTGGTGGGGGACAGACGGGTCAAACACCAGGCTGAGGGGGCTGGCTTTGGAGGACCCAGGAGTCCAGGCTCACAAACACCCTCCACCCACCCCCATTTTAGAGCCCACTCCCCTCCCAGGCTACATCTACACTTACAAAGTTAATTGGCTACACTTTAAGTCGACTTTGTTAAGTTGACTTAACAGCAGAGATAGCTGTTATATTGGCTTTAAATCAATTTAATAAAGTCGATTTAGCGTTAATCCCCATCTACAGTGGCCTGAAGGAGTCAATTTAAGGCTTAAGTCAACCTAAAAGGAGGTGTTATTAATTCGACTTAAGGAAAGCCCAGTGTGGACGCAGTTTTGTTTAGGTCGACTTAAGGATGCTTAAGTCGACCTAACTTGCCAGTGTAGACGCACCCTCAGAGCTGGGAAGAGAACTCAGGAGTCCAGGCTCCCAGAAGCCCCTTGGTTCTAACCACTAGATCCTACTCCCCACCCAGAGCCAGGGAGAGAACCCAAGAGTTCAGGTTCCCAGCCCCCCTGAGCAGCATTAGTGACTCAATCTTCCTGAATCCACCTGGCTGTGCCCTCTCCCCACCCCTAGCCTTTTTTCCTAGGATGCTCCCCTCCACCACCTTTTCCCTCCCCACCCCTCACCTGCGCAGTTCGGTGTAGATCGGCAGCACCTCCGGGTGACAGACGAATGCAAATGCCAGGATGGGGATGGTGTAGGCTGTCTGTGGAAGGAGGGGATAGACTGATTGCTAGAACTGAGAACCCAGGCATCCTGGCTCCCAGCCCTCCCGCCCCACTCCAGCCTCTAACCCCCACTCCTTTCCCAGAGCCAGGAATGAAACCCAGGAGTCCTGGCTACCAGCCCACCCCATCTCCCACCCCCTGCACTCTAACCACTAGATCCCATTCCCCTATGCAAGCTGGGCACCCTGCTCTCACCTGGGAGTTGACGGTGAAGATCTTGGCAGTGCACTCATCCTCATCCTTGCCCACGCTGGTGTTGTGCCCGTTGTAGTAGAGCAGGGGCATTGCTGGCTCAGTCCCATTCAGCGGGCAGGAGATCTGGAACTTCTTGTATATCACCTGGGAGGAACATGGGGGTCAGTGAGAGATGGCCTTCCCCAAAGGGGGCACCAGGGGATTCCTCCTCCCCCCGAACAGGCAGCTGGGAGCCAGCTGGGTCCCATCCTCAGCTTTGGAAGGGAAGTGAGGACTAGTGGCTGTAGTGTGGGGGGAGGGGCTGGGAGCTAGGATGCCTGGCTTCCTACCCTGATGAGCAGGCAGGGGAGGGGCAGTGGTTTGATGGGGACAGAGACAGACTCACCGAGATGAGGAAGAAGACCATGCACGTCAGAGAAAGCCCACTGGTATACCCCAGATAGCCTGTGGGGGGAGTGGGGAGAGAGGATGAGACACTCCTCGGGCAGAGCTGATCCTCGCCAGCAGGGGGCACCAGTGCCACACACAGCCCCACTCCCTAGCCACCCCATCCCACCACACACTCACCCAGATGCTTCATGAGCGCCAGGGGCAGGATGACGCAGACGCTGACGATGATAATTAGCACGTTGCCATTCAGGTACCAGGCCCTGTAAGTTGGGTCCAGTGGTTAGAGCGGGGGTGGGTCTGAGAACCAGGACTCCTGGGTTGTCTGGGAGGAGAGTGGGGTCTGGTAGGCTAGGATGCGGCTGGGTGTAGGGAGCCCATGTGAACAGCAGACCCTGGTGTCCCCATTTATAGATGGGAATGGCAGGGGTTTTTCCCCTTCAGGGGATGCCAGCTCCCATCTGGCCACAGGACAGGGTTTGGTTTACAGGTGGAGGGGCCAGGGCCATGGCCATTCCCCTGTGATCTCACTCACCCTGTGTTGTCCGTCAGGCCCAGGAACGTCTGTATCACCAGAGGTAACTCGTATTTCACAATGTACAAGTAACTGGACATGGCTGCAAAAGAAACACGAGTCTTAGGATGCCTGCACCCACCACTCCCCGGCTATGGGGTCTGTGTAGTCTAGTGGTTAGAGCAAGGAGGGCGAGACTGGGAGCCTGGACTCCTGAGTTCTCTCCCTGGCTGGGTGGGGGCTAGTGGTTAGAGCAGACACTCACCTCCCGTGTTGTGCATACAGATGATAGCAGCAGCCACCACCTTGCCACCTGGGCCAAATGCCCGAAGCCCCAACTGTTCGTAGGCTCGGATCCCTGCATGGGACAAAAGGGAACGGAGACAGAGAGAGTCAGCATGAGGCTGGGGATGCTCAAGGGGCTAGGAACCCCACCCCACCCACTGCCCAGCTCACTCACCCACAACTCCGGCACACTTCAGCAGCAGGTGGATGGAGTAAGAGGAGAGTAAGGCTATGCAGATCAGCAGCACGCTGCAAAAAGAAAGACAGGCAGCTGTGACCCCCTCCTGCCCTAACCACTAGACCCCACTCCCCATCCAGAGCCAGGGAAAGAACTCAGGAGTCCTGGCTCCCAGGTTCCTCTGCTAGGGCTCCTTCCCTGGGGCCCCTAGTGGAGAAGCAGCATATCTCAGTGACCCCCACGCTGCGATCTCCCCTGGAGCAGTGCCCCCTGGGGGCAGCACTCACATGAAAAGCACAGTGCCCGTGTTGCTCATGGCGTAGGCCAGGCCCAGGATTCCACTGCCCATGATGGCGTTGCTGAGGTTAAAGACCGACATCCCAAACGATGTCTTCCCCTCGAACTGCGGGTGAGAGAGAAACGGGGCATGCTGAGAGACTGGGGAAGGGTAGAGGTCAAAGGGCAAGCAGGGGGAGGGGCAAAAGGGAAAGGTCCACAATGACGTGGCAAGGGTGGGAGGTCAAAGAGCAAGGGACAGTGGGTAAAGGGCAAGGGTCAGAGGTCAAAGAGCAAAGGGCAGAGAGGAGAGGGCAAAAGTTAGAGTTCAAAGAGTAAATTGCTTCAATATGAGGGCAAGGGTCAGTGGTCAAATGACAACTTGGAGGCAAAAAACGAAAGGGTGCAGAGAAAGTGCAAGTGTCAGAGGTCAATAAGAAGAGGGGAGGGGCAAGCTCAGAAATCCAGGAGCACTGAAATGGGGCAGGTCAAAGGGCAAAGAGGATAAGATGGGGCAGGGATCAATAGAGCAACAAGGTGAGGGGTGTAGGGAAAGGTTAAAGGGTAGAAGTCATAAGAGGGTAGTGAATGGGAAAGATCAGGAGATGAAGGAAGACAGAAGGATCTAGGTCTAGGGCAGTGGTTTTCAAACATTTTTTCTCAGGACCCAGTTGAAAAAAATCATTTATGCCCATGACCCAACAGTTACATCTTTGAGCAATGCAAGCCAGTCTTTGGCGGCAGCTGCAGGGGATGCCGCAAACCAGTGCATGATGGTCTGTGACCCAGTACTGGGTCCCAACCTGAGATTTGGAAACCACTAGGGAAAGGTCAAAGGGCAGAGGTCAAAGGGGACAGTGTGTGTGGAGTCAATGCAAGGTCAAAAGGCAGGAACGAAAGGGCGAGGGCCTGACAAGGTCGAAGGGCAGTGGATTAAAGGGAACAGCAGACAAGTGTTCAAGGAAAGGTCAAAGGACAGGGGTCAAAGAGGTGAGGGACTAGCCAAAGGATCTGGCAGCTGAGGATGGGATCGGCTCTGTGTTGGGGCCCGGATGCCTGGGTCCCACTTACATCGGTGAACTGGGTCAGCTTCTTGCCAGTGGTGTGGGACAGGAAGCCCTCTTGCTCGGCTGCTGTCGCCTCCATTGTGGGGTCCCTGGGGGGAAGGGCCACAGGGTGAAATGGCTGTGAACTCAGACACTTGGGTCCCTTCTCCAGCTCAGCTAGCCAATCGCTTCCCACCTAGATCCTCCCCTCCCTTACAGGTACCCCCCAGGTACCCCTGTTACTCATCCCCATTACCCTGATAGCCCTGTTAATCACCACAATAGCTCTCCTTTACCCCCATTACCTCATTACACACCCCAATAGCCCCCCATTACATTCCCCCTCCATGAGCTCAGTAAACCCCCCAGTCCTCCTGGCAGCACTCACCCATCCTCTACGCTGTTGGCTTTTTCACACTCCAGGACAGCACCATTTAACGTCTCCAGCGCCTCCTGCTCCCCCATCTTCTGCAGCTCCATGGTGGACATGGGGCGGTTCGGAGTGTGTGCGTGGTGTCGGGGTGGGGGTCAGAGATCACTACTGGGATGTGGTGCTTGGGTCACCTTCCCACCTAGAAACCCAGAGAAAGGAACGAGATCAGTGAGGAGTCCCCACCCAGTGAAGGGTAAGTGCTATGAGCCAGGACTCCTGGGTTCTCTCCCCAGCCCTGGGAGGGGCCTGGGGCCTGGTGAGTTAGCGTGGGGGTTGGGAGCCAGGACTCCTGGGTTCTCTGCCCAGCACAAGCAGGGTCTGTCTGTTAAAGCAGGATGGGGGGACAGTCTCCTAAGAAGGCCGGTGCCAGAAAGACAATATTTGCCACTAACGTGCTGGGGTCCCATTGGTGAAATCTGAGCAGTGAGAGGCACAGGCTCTCTGCAACATTCCAGGGGCCATGAATCCACCCAAAGGCAATGTCCCCACCCCCATCACCCTCCCTTGGGCAAGAATTCAGAAAATTCAAGGCCTGAGGTGACTGCTGGGATCCTCCAACTTGAGCTCTGCTATCACACAGGCCACAGGACCTCCTGGAAATAATCCCTGTGGCAAACCTTTTAGCACAACTGGAGGCGTTGCTACAAAAAAAAAATTTGGAGCACAGGCTGCTTTGCGCCCATCTGGTGCTGCCCAGCTGGGGTGGGAGGCTGTCCTGAGCCCCATGCCCCTGCCAAGGCTTCCTTGGCCACGGCTTCTCCGGCCAGGGTGGGCGGCTGTCCTGAGTCCCTGCCGGGGCTTCTCTGGGATCTCCCATCCAGATCTCCACACCCTTGCTGGGCTTCTACAGGCTCCCCCGCCCGCTCCCTGGGCTCCTCCACCAGCTAGCTGGGCTCCTGTGCTCCCTCCCTCAGGCACACTTACCCACTCTGGAAGCAAAGGAGCCCGCCACTAGCAGCTGGAACCTGCTCCCTGGCTAGCGCCAGGCCCAGTGGCCCTTTAAATTTCCCACCACTGTTCTCCTGCTCTGCCCAAGTGCCTGGGTGTGGTGGAAAATGTAAAAAGGCCCACCTGGCCCCAGCTCCCAAGTGCACAGCAGCAACAGGGCTGGCTTGGTGCACTCCAAAAAACATTCAGGGCAAGGGCACAACACCCTGCCTTGATTGGAAAATGGCCTAGGATGGTAGTACAGCTGCGATTTGTGTTTCTCCCACATGGTCAAAGGACCACCAAGTCTATGATTTTGCATCCAAAAGTTGTGGTGGGTTCCTCACTGAAAACTGGCCTTTTTGCTCCATCTAAGACTGTCACCCAACCGTTCTGAGGAATTTCGGAGTCTTTTGGGTCATTTGTCAAACAGCCTGTTTTCTCAATTTTGCCAATGTCACCTTGTTTAACCACGTCAATTTCCCGCTTTGAATTTTGCAGTTTGCCACAGGAGCAAATTTCCTAGTTGATTCCCTTTATCTCCCTACAATTTTTCAGATTCAGCTGAGTTTTCTCTTTTTAGAAATGCTCAAATTTCTACTTAAAGTTTGCTCATTTCAAAGCCTCCTTTTTTTAATTAATGAATTCTTTTTCTGTCTGAAATGTCAACACTTATTAATCCCAGATTCTAACTTAGACTTTTCAAATTTCTTAATAAAAACACCTGTTATACTTTTGAACTGTCCGTTTACCTAAATAATAAAAAGATCTATTATTGAAATATCTAATAAATCAAAGATTCCAAGTTCTAAATACTTTGACTCACTTCTCTATTTTTAACATTTAAAATTTCCTGATTAACAGTTTCCACTATTTCTTGAAATGTTAAAAAATGTTAATCCATTTTTCTCATTTTGAAACTGTAGATTTCCTAACTGAAATACTTTAAAAAGATCAAAATGTCAGTGTATCTAATTAACCCAAGTTATTTACTTTTGAAGTGTCATACTTTGTAATTTTTGATATTTAAAATGTCCTTTTCACTTTTTCAACTTTCAAAATATCAAGGTTTCTAATTAATCACATTTTTCTTTTTTTACAAATTTAAAATTTTCAAAATTTCTCATTAATCAAGCACTTTGATGTTAAAATTTGCTTAAAATTCCAATTTCCTAATTAATCCTTTTTTCTCATTTTGAAAATTTATTCGCTTTTTGATATTTCACATTTTTAAACATCCTAATTCATCTAATCCTTCTCATTTTGAATTTGCTGAACAAGGCAATTTCCTGATCTTTGACATTTTACATTTCCTAATTAGCCCCTTTCTTGAAAATTCACACTTTAAAATGCCCTAATTAATCAAGTTCTGAAATTGTCCAGCGAATCACATACCTTTCAAGTTTCTGAATTTGCCTTTCATAAAATTTCCCTTGTTATAACAATTTCAATCGTTGCACATTTCTAACGTCGCAATTCACTCAGTTTCCTACCTGTGAAATGTCCTATTTTCAAGTAAGTCGGGCCTGGCTCCTCAAACACGTTTGGTATCTAATTCCCAGTGACAGATTACATTTGAGCACACTGAATGCAATCAAATGGGCAAGTGCTCCTCTCACAAGCCTTAACACGGGTGACCAGAATTAGACATGGGATTACAAGTGAGGCTTTGTCCGCTCGCGTTAATACTTCCCAATCTCTGCTAGACAGACCTCGCCTGATCCATCCTGTCGCACCAGCAACCTGGGGTGGGGGTGGCATCACATGGCTGATCTCCCCCCCCCCCCAAGATCAAAGCAATAATTGAACCCATTGCCAACACAGAGCCCCGGCCTAGAGGGGTGAGCAACACCCACAAATCTGGAGACGGGTGGATGCAATGAGCTCAGCAGAAAAAAGCTCTCCACCCCCATTTTCAGATGGGAAACTGAGGCACAGTCATCCAAGGTCACTGGAAAAGCAGGGGGTTGGACATAGGGAGTCTCACATCCTAGGTTAGCTCCCCAACCACTAAAAAACACTTCCCATCACCAATAAACACTATGGGAAGAAGAGTGGGGAGCTAGTGGGTCAGAGCTGGGGGGCTGGAAGCCAGGACTCCTGCGTTCTCCCCTGGCCATAGGGGGGGAGTAGGGTCTGGTGGGTTTGAGCGGGGCGGGCTGGGAACCAACGGGCTGGCTGATGTCTTAATTAACAGAGCTGTGTGGAACCCATGGGAACAGCCACCGCCCAGGGCAGACTGTGTGCCCATCTTGGATGGGTGGGGTTGGGAGGCGCCTGGCTCCCCCTAAGGGCAGAAGCTGGTGCTGCGCCCGCTCCTGCATTTCCCACATCCTGGGGCTTTGCTTTGATGCCTGCAACGGTAGTGTGTCTGACTCCAGATCAGAAGGGTGCATGTTCGAACCACACCAGGAACAGGCTCTGGTACCTTTGTCCCCACTTGTCCCTTCAGCAGCAGCGTCAGCTCCAAAGCTGTGCAGGGCGTATGGCTCTTTTCCTCAGTGGCCCCTTTAAGAATGCAATGACCTTTAGGACAGCTGTGCCCCGCAGTGTCCAGAACACTGGGTTCTCTCCCCAGGTCGGGGAGGGGAGTGGTGTCTAGTGGTTAGAGCATGGGGGGAAGGGCTGGGAGCCCGGACACCTGGGTTCCACTTCCCTGCTTAGATCAGTCCCTGTCTGATTGCATGGAGTTCGGAGTCCCTCCCCAGAGGGTGGCAGCAGCAACCCCACCTGCCACCTCCCACTACTGGAGGAAAGGTCAGGACTAGGAGGGGGCCAGGCCCAGCACGGATGTAGCAAGGCCTGGAGGAGTGCTGGTGTTACTGGGGCCCCAGTGCACACCACTATCAGGGGCAGGAGGGAGAGAACCCAGGAGTCCTGGGGACCTTTACTGAACACAGAGGCGGTCTCACCTCAAAGGCTTTGGAGTGACTGAGAAAACTATGATCCACCTTGCAGCACCCCAAAACGACACTAGGGTCCAGGCAGCGAGAGGTTAACACCAGCCCATATCTGAGAAAATTCGTGGATTAGGGGATGCAAGGTGAATGCCTCACCTGGATTACATTCCCAGAGCAGGTGGCTGGGGGCCAGAACACCTGGGTTCTCTGCTGGGCATGGGATGGGGCAGGTTGCTATGTGCCATCCCCTCTGATGTTCTTGTTCTTTCCCACTCCCATCCAGCTTTCCGGCTGAATCAAAATGGTGTCACATGAAACTTCAGCCGAAAAGGTGACAGGGCACTCCCAGGACAGAGCAGGGTCACTAATGGCAGGGAGATGGGGGGAGCCAGGAGTCTGGGCTTCCAGCTCCCCCGATCTAACCACTAGACCCCACTCCCCTCCCAGAGCCAGGGGAAGAGAACCCAAGAGTCCAGGCTCCCCCCCAGGCAGCTGTGCAGACCCAGCAAGAGGAAAACACGTGGCTGTAGCTAGCTTAGGAGGGGGGAGGGGAGGATGTTGGGTGGGGAGTGGGAAGGGGGGGGCTGGGATTTACCACTGACATGCTGGAGAAAAACTAGCCAACATCAGAAGGTCACCCCCATCCCGGGTCTCCAACTTCCAGCCCTAGCACCTCCCCCCCTTCCTGGGCTGACCTCCCCACATTTTTGGGCTCCGTGTCCCCTCCCCCTGACGAGTTTCACCCCCTTCCTCTCACCACTGAATGGGAACTGGGGGTGTGATCTTGTTTTGGGGGGGTCTGTGTCCCCCATCCATCCATCTGTGTCTCCCCCAGGTTTCTGCTGGCTGCCCTCCCTCCCTCCGGCAGCTGATGCAACTGCCTCGTGGCATTGCACCAGTGGTTGTGTCACTCCCACACCACACCCGGCACTTCACACTCACCCAGGGCATGAGGTGGGCAACGGGGGCACAGTTCCGAGCAGCCAGTCTGAGGTGGTGCCAGCTGTGGGGGGGGGGTCACACTCTGCGCGCCAAGAAACCCTGACGCACACCCGCGCCAAGAAACACGCACACACAGCCAACCACACCCCCTGCCTCTGGAAAGTTTGAAAGGGGCCGGTCTCACGGTCACAACACACAGATTGACACACACACAGAGCGCCCACTGGCTCTGCAGTACACTCGCAACACAGATCAACACAATGCACAATACACACAACCAGCTGGTCCTAACCACCAATAACCCCTTGCAGCACAAGAGACAGATGAACACACACAACGCAGACAGCCTGCTGGCCCTGCAGCATGACATCCCCCTCCTTCTGCCAACACACACACAGATCAACGCACTCAAAAAAGTCTCTCTCTCACCACACACAGAGATCAACACCCTCTCCAGAACAACACCATCATGTACACATCCTCTCCTGTCCCTAACACACACAACACCTAGAGCCGGCTGTGCCCGGGACAATCACACACCTGCCCATACAAAAGCACACAATATGCACCTCCTACCCCAACACAACCCACACACACCCCCATCCCCAACATAGAGATCCAACCATCCTCAATACAATTGTACATCTGCCAGCAGTGCCCCGGCCCACACAGTCCACATACACCCTGCTGCTGCTGCTTCCCAACACAACATGGACTAACACACACACAAACACACCAGGGCCCCTCCCCTTCAGCAGGGGGCAGCAGGAACACTCCCCCCCCCCCCAATGAAACATACACAGCTAGTGGTTAGAGCAGGGGGCTGAGAGCCAGGACTCCTAGGTTCTCTTCCCAGTTCTGGGAAGGGAGTGGGGTCTGATGGTTAGAGCAGGGGGCTGGGAGCCAGGACTCCTGGGTTCTCTTCCCAGCTCTCGGAAGGGAGTGGGGTCTGATGGTTAGAGCAGGGGGCTGGGAGCCAGGACTCCTGGGTGCTTTAATCTACTTGACCCAGCCACAGCCTGTTCCAGCTGGGAGCACAGGTCAGTATACCAGCTGTGAGGGGAGCCTGTCCCAGCTGGCAGCTACTGTGTGTGATGTGTGTATACAAGCGGCCAGGATTCATGTCTCTATAAGGGCCGGTGTGGGGTGTCCTGCCTTTGTCTTCCCCATCGGGTCTGGATGCTACTGAGTATGTGTCTGAAAGAAGTTTTAATTCAGGCCTCGTGGCTCATTGGCTGTAATTATTCTTGTGTTTGTTAAAATGCCCTGAGGGACAGTGAAGTAATTACAGTCAGCAACCGTTCAGGGCGTGTCAGAGGAAGGAACATCTAATTAGCAGGCAGAGAGGAACCCAGGAGTCCTGGCTCCCAGCCTTCCCTGCTCTAACCACTAGACCCTCTTCCCCTCCCAAAGCTTTGGCGAGAACTCAGCATGGACTGGCTGTGGCCTGGTGTCGCTGTCCCCAACACAGCCTCCCTTAGCTCCTCTCCGCCACCCAGTGGTCCTGCCCCGCTCCCCACAGCAGCCCCTGCTGGGAGAGGCTGGAGGAGGCATCAGGAAGGGATGGGTTGGAAGGTTAACCCCAGTTCCCTTACAAAACCTGTCCCCCCTGCACCACCAGGCCCTTCCCAATCGCGGCCTGGGAAAGCAGATAACCTAATCGCTGGACCGCAGCGTCTCCCCACCCGTCTGTGAACACCCCCCCCACCCCGCCATACACACACACTTTCCTGTACAGGGTGCCCCCCATTCATAAATAGTTAGCCAATTGCCTCCTTAGCATCAGGCCACGCCTGCTCCTTCATTGCAACAGGGCAGGTGAGATAAGAAGAACTCAGGCTCCCTACTTGTATTCTGAGTATAATTACTGCCACACCTAAAACTGCTGTGCCTGGCAGGCTACACCTGCGCCCTTGCCTGAGACACAGCCCTCAGCATTTGTCCCCCATTGTAAAGAGGGAGGCGTCAGATGGAACGGCGTAGAAACACCATACTCTCAGCAGTGTAACAGGCACGGTTCCTGCTAGTACTACGCAGCGTTAGCAACACCGTTACTTTCAACAACTCTACAAATGCTGTTCCTGCTAGTGCTACAGATGGTGTGAGCTACACTGTTACCCTGAACGTTACAAACACGGCTCCTCCTAGTGCTACAACAGTGTCAGCTACACCATTACCCTGAACAACATTACAAACATGGCTCCTCCTAGTGCTACAGACAGCGTGAGCAACAACAACGTTACAAACACAGCTCCTCCTAGTGCTACAACAGTGTGAGCTACACCAGTACTACTCAAACTGTTGCCAGAAATACACCACACTCTGTTCTCGCTCCCATTGTTGCTATTGGTACAACACATAGCATCACCATTAACAAGGCCACAAACACAGTGACAGTGGATGTTGTCACTCGTGCTACAGCACCATTACCCCTGATGCTGGAAACATTGAAACTCCCTGACTTATGTCACCGAGACTGTCACTAATCCTATGAACGTGGTAGCTACTGACATTATTTCCACTAATCCTACAAGTACTATGCTCAATAATGTCACCCCAACCCCGCCACTACTTCCACTACACCCCACATCATGGCCACTCCAGTCGTTGCTACTGATACTCCAAACACTAACTATCCACATTGTAGCCACCATTCCTACCTGCAGTTATCACTCTGATTACCACCGTTACTCCAGAGTTACTAGCTAAATGATACCATCAATATACCAAAGAGTTACTAGTGAAATCAATGCCACTAATATGGCAAATAGTTACTACTAACATTGACACAAATAATGCTTAAAAGAGTTACTACTAGTCCAAAGAATTACTACTCACACCAATACCACTAATGCTACAAAGAGTTACTAGCATGCTAGATGGTTATTAGCCAAATGGATACCACTAATGCTCCTGAGTTAACACTCAATTGGACACCACTAATACTCCACAGATGTTCTAGTTGAATTGGTAGCAGTAATACTCCAAAGTTCTTAATACTCCAACTAGTTAATACTCAAAATCAATTCCATTAATACCCCAAAGAGTTACTAGTCAAATCAATATCACTATACTCCAGGTACTAGTCTCACCAATTTCACTAATACCTGACTATTAATAGTCAAAAGAGTTATTAATGCTCCAAATGGTTACTACTCAAATCAATACTATTAATACACCAACTAGTTATTACTCATACCACTACTACACCAAAGAGTTACTATGTGAACTGATAATATTAATACTCCAAGTGTTCTTCATGCTTCAAATAGTTACAACTCAAATAGACCCCACTAATATTCCAACTAGTTACACTAGTCTACGAAATGGCACTAATACACCAGCTACTTACCGCTCACTTGCCAGAGTTACTCAAAACCATACCACTAATATTACAGACAAGCTGAGTATGTATATCGTACCTTCTAATTCCTGGATCAGTGTTACTCTCCAGATCCCAGACAATACTGGGACCACAGTTCCTGTCCAACTTGTTACTATGAGCACCTTGGACCCTCCCTGCTCTCTCAAGTGGACGATTTCTCATTCCTATCCCAAAAGAAGCGGTTCAGATTCGCTGAGCAGCTTCCCAACATTCAAAGGGGCCGGTGAATCGCCCCTGGAAGACAGAAAACTCTTGTCTTAGAAGTTGGAAACCGCAGTCCAGAGTCTTAGGTTCCTTGCCCCGTTCTGGGAGGACAGTGGGGTCTAGCAGGCTGGGGCATAGGGGGCTGAAGATCAGGATTCCTCGGTTCTAGCCCTGGCTTTGGGAAGGGGCGGCTGGGAGTGCCTGGGTTTTCTCTCTAGCTCTGGGAAAAGTGGGGGAGCTGGGAGCCAGGGCTCCTAGGTTCTCTCCCAGGCTCTGGGAGGAGGGTGGTGGCCAGATGGCGCATGAAAAGAAGCCAGAGGCTCAGGCTGGAGATAGCCAAGTTGTGGCAGGTCAGCGCGACCCATACAAAATCCCCGCATCCCCCGTCCCACGTGGAGGGCTCCGAAACCTGCCAGCCCTGGGGCCCGGGTCTCCCCGAGTAACTCACCCGGGCGTTCTGAGGGTCCTGGCGCAGGCGGCGGGGCGAGCGGACTAGGGGAGCTGGGCCGCCGAGGGGCGAAGGAAGACTCCGCCGGGAAGGGATCAGGTTACCATTGCATCAGATCACATGGACCACGCGGCCGCTGTGGGGAAGCCGGGCCCAGCCCGGCCCCAGCAGGCTAGCGTGGGGCAGATCCAGCTGAGAGGGGACGGGCTGGGGGGACCCTGGGAACCAGACTCTTCCTAGCGCTGGGAGGGGCGTCGAGTGGTTAGGGGGAGGAGGGGCTGGTCTGGGAGCCAGGACTCCTGGGTTCCATAGCAGATCTGAGAAGGGTCTACTGGTTACAGCAGGAAGGGGCTTGTTAATCCATTTGTCTTCGATGACCCTGCCTCAATTTACCCAAGCTTGGATTTCTGTTTTTCATAACTGGATGTATCCTTTTACTGTGAATTCCCCAGATTTAAAGCCACCCTGATCTCAGGGGAAACATGGCAACCCACCCACCCTCAGGGTAGTCCCACCCTCAGCCGTCTGGGTCAGAAATTACAAGAGCTAGAGATTTCCAGGCCCAAAATGTCCCCAGGAGCATCTGGTCTGAGCTCCTGCATAGCCCAGCCCCCCCGGGAGAAGTGGGGGTGGGAGGTAGGAAAATTCAGGGGACAAGGTGGTTTAAGGAAACCTGCGGATTGGGCCTTGGAGGCTTTGCCAAGCAACCTGGCAGGGGCCTGTGACAGGCACATTAAAGACCCAAGGCCAAGCAGATAAACTCCCTTATTAAACCTGTCTGGGGTCAAGGCTAGGTGGAGATACTGGACAGGGCAGGAGGGTGTTGGGAGGGCACGTTGGTAGATCTGACAAACCACTCCACAGGAAGGGGATTTGAGCCAGAAAAGGTGCCCAGCTGCAGCTCAAGGAGGGTGTGCTAGTCCTGATTCAAAAGGAGTACAGGCAATCTCCCATCATGTCACTACAGTATAGAGAACATGACACACACACTATCCACTGCAAGGCAGTAGTGATATAGACGGAACCCAGTCCCACCCATTCTCACCCACAAGCCCCCCACCCTCTTTCAGCACTGGGAAGAGAACTCCCTCCACATTCTTTCCCCTGGCCCTGAACAAACTGGCGAACACCAGACACTTTTTCCTCCTCCTTTTATTTGCACTTTCATTCCTTTAACACATGACTCAGAAAGCACTGAGCAGGCCCCACCAGTCGCTGAAACCAGCCTTGGGCAAGGGGTTTAGGAACATACTAAAATTTCCTGTTGTACAGAGGCTATATACAGGGCACAGAACAGCTTTGCTAACCCTGAGGCCACCAACCTGCTCTGATAGCAGATAGGTCCCTTTGTCACTATGGCCCGTCCTCTACCCCTGCGTTAGCTACATTTGGTTCCTTGTTCTTTTGGTCAAGTAGAGAATAGGTGTCGTTAGACCCAGCAGCTCGGTTCTGAGGCGAAGGCAGAAATAAAGCAAATTACTGCCAGCATGAAAGGAGAGAGAACCCATCAATTGTCCTTTAATGGTAGCAGACTCAACCACCTCGGGTTGTCACCTGGCAGAATCCAAAAGCCAGAAACATCACTGAATAATCACTCCACACCAACCACAAAACGTTCTCAATTTCAGCTAGCATTTCCCAGCTGAACTTGGGGGTGCGGCTGTCTGGATTTTTGTCCAGACATGTGAGCGTTGAAGGTGACTCCTTGATCCACCTAAGGCAGTGTTATTAACTTACTGCATCCCCTTGTTGGCTCAGGCTTTGCTCCCCCAGTCTTCCTCCCAGAATCCACAGCAATTTTTAGAGTCCATAGTCAGGAAAAAGCACTCAGTCAATTTCTGGTATGATGGCAGCTTTTCTTTGTCAAAGGGGTCAGAAATCCCAAGAGGCCATCCCCACCCACCCACCACAGCCTGAAGTAAGCAAAGCCATCCTGTGTGTGAGGAGATTCCAGCTGGTAGATTTCAGCACCACCCCTATGAGAGTTTCACCTTTGTTTGAAAACCTTTGTCCTGTTTAAATAGCCCAGCTTGGGTAAATAAACGTAAAAGTACAGAAGGTTTGACAAAATAAATAAAGCAGCACAAAATAAGGAAAGATCCCATACAAAAAAAAAAAAATTAACTCAGCACCATTAGCTTCAGCTCAGAACAAAATCCCTTCTCTCACCATTAGCAAGAGATCAAACAGGTGAATAGATTTTAGCAGCAGAGTGGGAGTTTGGACAGGACCCTGATCACAAAGCCAGGAAGTGGAAAGCCTTTGTTTACCCCCAAAGATATATTAGGCTCTATGATAAAAGCACTGCTGGAATTTTTGGAAACTTCAGTAAAGAAATTTAGAGATTTAAAAGAATTTGAGAGATTGCTCCAGCTACAAATCAATCTGACTGCCTATGAGGAGCAGGGCTCTGATGAGTTGATTTGGTAGTTAAAATTCTCCTGGAAAGTTACAGTTCATGACAGCTTAGATTTCCAAGTGCAACCAGCTAATTTGAGTGCCCACCTTGAGAGCTGATGTCAGAGACTGGGATGTTAAGATCTGTCTCAAGGTTTAAATATTGAGATCCCTATGGATTTTTAAAGCAATTTTTTAAAAAGTTAGTTTCTATGGCTCAATGTTCAAGAGTTTGCCAGCTCAGCAGGTGAAACTGACTAGGCAAAAAGAGTAAAATTAACCTGGAGCAGTTGACCCAGAGAGAAATACCGCCAAGTGGAAACTGGATCAATTAAAAATTCTTTCAGGTTTAATGCTCTCAAATGTCAGCAACCTAAGTGAGAGGAGGAGAAAATAGACTGGTCCTGATTCCTTCTCTGGCCATTGCAGATTTGCAAGTCAGCACAAAATGCCTCAATTTTATTGATTTTGGTGGAGCAAAGAATTTGTAGCCACTCTGTCTCCACTGATGATTTCAGGGTGCTTTCCAACCCAACACCATCCCTTTCTCTCTAAGATAAATTTGGCTCAATTTCCAAAGGAGATGTACACCTGGCTCTTAGAAAGGTGAATCTAATTTGTGAGAAGGAACACAATCTGAGAGAAAGATAGGGTCCTGAGATCCACAAACCAATAGATCTCAGCAGTGGTTAGGAAAATGCCTCAGGTTGGTGGTCAAATAGGATTAGAATATCCCAGGTAGTGGAGAATAGAAAGCCTTGACCAGTTACAGCCCAATGGCTTTTGGGGAGACAGGAGTGAAGGCTCAGATCCCCACCTGCTTTGACAGGGTGCTTGTCACTCACTTAGTAAACTGTCTCCGTCACTCCCAAGAAACAAACAGCTTTGGCAGTCTCCCAGCTGAGACTATGCAAAAGTCGAACTACTGCAAGGAGAAATGGCTTCAGAGCTTTCACACAAGCCCAGTCGACCCAGATCGAAAAGGAGTCCCGGGATCTAAAAGAAGTAGCTTTCAGGCAAAGCATGGCTTGATCAAGATTTGAAAATGCGCTTCCCCGCCCCCCCACGGCAGCCTTTTGCATCATTTAAATCCAGGGAAAGAGACAATGGAATATTACAAGTGGAGTAGAACAGGGAGCCATGGTCATACACTAGCAGAGACTTGGATGTGCCATTTCCACTGAGCAAATCAGAGGTTTCGAGGATTTTTGAGGCATAAAAGGCAAAGTTTAAAGAGCTCCAATTTCTCCAGGGAGCTGAGAATGTCAGGTGTTGATCTCTGGGGAAAAATTAGCTCTTATTTTGGCACCTACATAGACGTGGATATCTTTAGAGCTGCTGGCATTGATTTTGGATTCTGAAGCCTAGATCCACAATGGTATTGAACCAAGCACTTAGATACCCTTGAGGAGCCAGGCCTGAGACCACAGCAATCTACTCCTGCTGACCTCTTTGGCAAATCTTTTCCTCCAAGAGCGAGCTACCCTCTTGGTGCAGCTGCTAAGATGAATTCCCTTTCTGTCTACAGTTTAGAGGCAAATCAAGATCTGGTCAGTTTCCAATCGAGTCCAAAGCAATTTCCCTTTTCTGCACCTCCATGTCAGTCACAGTAATTCTTTGCGTTTTTATAACTGCACCTTTCCTCTGCCTACCAAAAGAATCCCAAACCAATCTCCTGTGCAGCAAATTTCAGCTGGATCTGAAAGCCCAGCCCAGGGCAATTTTCGCCCCGATGGACACGGTGGAATTCCTCACATGCACAACTTAATTTTGGTCAGAGGCTAGAACTGAGCAGACAAGAATAGGCAGCCAACTCTCAGTTGGGGGAAATCCTTTGGCTTCTCCAGCTTGGAGATCTGGTCCCACCACACTTTCAAACTGTCAGAGAAAAATATTGTTCCTCCTTCTGCCCTTTCAAATCAGGCCATGCCAATAGCTGGTTAGTAGGCAAGTCAAGGAGTAGTTCTGGATCCCCTGCCAGCACGTTTGAATCATTTAAATTGAGAGCAAGGGGGGGGGGGGGAAGGAGAAAATGGAAGGTTATGAATGATCCTGTCAAGCATGCTCAGGAGAGCTTGTTTGATCTCAAGGGTTCATCTGACAGCCTGGTTTCTGGCTTGTGTTTGAAAAGAGACTCCCCAATTCTCGAGCACAGTCAGAAGATCCTAATCTTGGAAATAAGGATGCGAGTGTCCACTAGATTCAAGTGTGACCCACCACTACCCTCCTCCAACAGTGACACAGAGAAACCTCTGCCCATTCCAAGAACGTGGCATATATCACCGGAGTTTGTCAGAGACACAGAGGCACCATCAGTCGCCTTCTGGTTTCCTCATGCTGGGCACTCCAGAGGAAGTGTCCTGCCGGGGCAGCTCTGATCTAGGCCCAAAATGACAGGGCAGGGCTTTGTGTGTGTTTGTTTGGGGCTAGGCTATTGTGGGAGCTGCCCGGGGGGCACAGGAAAAGGCCGATGAGAGCCATCACTACGCACCCACCCACCCCATGGGCTACAAGGACCACCCCACCCCCACAAAGCCCCCACTGGAGTCAGTCGATTGGACTCTCTTGCAATGGACTGTAGCTGTAGGGGAAGCATGTGCTGGGTCCATTCCCCTGAACACAGGAAACAGGCACCTTCTCAGTGTTGCCAAGACAGTGGAACCAATATCAGATGGGCAGGCAAACGCCTCTAGATTTCAGAGGTGACCCCAGGGTTGTGGTATAACCCCCCAGCTCCTGCTGGGAAGATACAGAACCCAGTTTTAAGATTTGGCCAATGCACCATCCAGGTTAGAGCCCAGCTCACTCCCTTCCCTATAGCTGTGTCCGGCTCCATGCTGGGAGGAGGGAAGGGAGATTTCCAAGACACCAGAGTGAGGAACAATACAGAGTTTTTAAGCCATTGCTTTGCGGAGGTAGCCAAAGGGGAGAAGACACCCGCACAGGTCACATTTTTAAATCCCATTCAGTGCAATAAAAGGGGAGTGCTGGGATTCAAGCCAGCTGACCTTGATCTCAAGGAGATGAGCTGCCAAGAAGCAAATGCCTGTTAGTACGGGCCACTCACATTGTGATCCAGAGAACTCTGTAGCCCCGTGGAACTAAGGGGATGCCACCGATGAGCCCACTGTTGCTAGACTGTTACCACAGCTAGTCAGTTACAGCATGGTGCAAAACTTACTAGGGCTGGACTGATGTAATTCAGCAGCTGTGGATTGTGATTGACATGGAAGGTAACTGGGGTGATGGGCTAGTCCCCTCTGTCTGTGCCCCACGGCTGACAGCCCCCTACGCATCAGCTGCGGCTCATGAAATCGGCTGCCTGAGTAATGGAGTGGGGCATCTAGCTGTGAAGTAGCTGCCACAGGGGCTAGTCCATCAGCCCATCAATTGCCACCACAGACTGTCACTTACCAGCACTGAATCCATTTCTGTCCCCAGGCACAGCAAGATGGAGGGCTTGGTTTGGACGAGCTCTGCCTGAGGACGGGGTTTCCATCAGTGCAGCCTCTGGACAGGCTGGGCTCAATCCACGCCCAAGATTGGCATCTCCTACATGCCAGATACATGCTCACAGAGACACATGCCAATCCGGGCTGCGTCTGCCAATCCCTCCACTAACAGGGCTATGGACCAACTCTAGAGACCCCACAGATCACCAGAAAGATCCCTCCTGAACTGGTACCACAGTGATGTCCAGCCCGCTCCCCACATACCCTGCATTTACCCTGGGGCATCTCACAACTCACAGCCTTCCTGTTGTGGCACAACCCTCTCCTAGCCTGATGCCTGCTCCCCCGTGTCTAGCTTTGCGGGTCAATAAAGCAGCAAGGGTCTGTTGGACCCAGACAGAACCTTGGGATGGGATTCTCGGAGCCACACCTCAGATTCTCCCCATGGACGATTCCCAACCCAGACTCCAATCTGCAAACCCCAGCTGCACTTTGATTTCTGATGTGCTGACTGCGACCTCTAGCGGTCCGAGTCCTTCCCTACAGAGACGGGAGCTGGTACCTCTTTTCCTTTTGTTGTGTCTGTTCCAAAAGGACCTGCAGTAAATCCTCTCCTCTGCGAGGGCACTGCTTCATCGCCCTCTTCTATCTTAGAGCCCTAAGCCCCACTGCGGCTGCATTATCAGACTTCCCAGCTTCCAAGATCCAGGCTCCATGTACGATGGGGCAGATATCAGGAAGGGGAATATACATAGCTGTCTGAGCCAGGCAGTCCAGCAAAGATGTTAATTTAGTGGGTGGGTTTTTGCTAAGTTAAGGCCAAAGCAGAAGGATGCTACTAAACCAAAAGCCATCAGGGACTAGATCTCAGCAGACCAAGCCCTGGTCTCCTCCAGGCAGAGGGAAAGAGGAACGAGGACATACAGGAAATGACTTTGTCAGGGGGAGAAATTCCCAGACTGGTGAGTCTGACGCAGACTGCCTCGGCCAGGCACCAACTTCCGATCCCATGTCATGAAAACAAGCGAGAGTTTGATCTTGGCAGCTTCAAGAGCAGCTCCAGACTGACATCGGCCCAGCCGAAATCAGAGCAATAGCAGCGACGTGGTGATGCTAACGCAACGTAATGAGGGGCGAGTATGATAAACAGGTTTGTGAGCCCTCCGCCCCATACTGATATGGATCCCACCCCAGAGGTCAATTCCCACATGGACAGGTCTTGCCTCTATCCGGTTAGCAGCAGATCCCTCATTAAAAGAAATGGCAGGCTCGTCTGACCGAAGATCTCCACTACCCAAAATAGATGGCTTCACCTCAAGCAAATCTGGGGAGTGACTGGGGTCCATGTGCCCAAATAGATGACTTTTGGAACCACTGGAAATCACTGTATGACTGTTTGATCCAGTAGGATCCCAGATTCCTGTCACATGGGAGCCGACATCTTTTCTTCTTCCAGTGCAGGATTAATTCCACTCAATCTCTTTGTTGGAGGAGGAAACACACCATGACGGAGAACTTGGTTTAAAAGGCAATCAGCCACATTCTGGCTCAGTTTCAAGAGGCTCCAAAGCGGAACAGAAAAGAACACACAAATCCCAGTGGTCAGGAGTCTCTGCGCTCGACATAGCCTCTGAATATCTGCACAACAGGTGCAGTTCCGTCAGGGGGATGCACTGCAGCTTTGGCAGCCATGCCATCAGATGCTATGATGACAGTGTGGACGGAAAACAGAAATCGGATCCTCTAGTGCACATAAAAGAAAAAGGCACCAGAGTCCAAGTGGCAGATTCTGGATGAGTCTCTGAAGGGGATTTCCAAAAAGATCGCTGAAGTCAGAAAGGGGATGTTGGGAGGGATCCCCTTTGGAAGGATCTTGGAGATCATTAGATCGAGGGAAGGCAGGGCATTGAAGGGGATCTAACAGGGAGGGGAATATTCTAGTTAGTGTGTGATGGATCTTCCAAGAAGATAATTTAAATTAGAGAAGCCAGTGGAAAGGACCTGGTTGGTCCATGAAAGATTGTCCAAGGAGATCATTAGATCCAGGGGTGAAGAGAAAGGATCCAGGGCAAGAAGTCCCTGCTGGCTGACCAGTGACGGGTCTCAAGGAGGCCACCAGAACAAGCCATAGCAGAAGGATTGGGGGGATCCAGTCCCCAGCGGGTCACGAGACTGCGGCTGCCTCATCCCCCTCCTCAGAGTCCCAGACCTCGGACTGCAGATAGTCGGCAAAGAGGGCTTTGGCCCGGTGCAGCACTTTGGCCAAATTGTGCCGACGAACCAGGCGGTCGAAGTGCATGGCCAGCTCATTGTAGTCCATGTTGTTCTTCATGATGTGGTCCCGATGCTCCAGCAGGATGGCCAGACAGAGGAATAGCATGAAGGGGTTGCCTTTGCCGAATTCCTGCGGCGGAGGCAAGCTCACTGCAGCAGGGACAGTGGGGGATGGGGCAACGGGGAGGGGGCTACAGGGCAAGGAGGGCGGCGTGTTGCCTGCTAAATCTCCCTTCTCTGGTAGGCTCTCACTGCCTAGGAGAGGTGAGGGGGAGGAGGCGGAGTCTTGGGAGGGCGTGGGTGGGGTCAGAGGTCGGAAGGAAGGTGCAGAGAAAGACTTGGTCATAACTGGGATTTGGAGCAAAGGGTCCTGCTCACCATGGAAGTCCTCCTCTTCCTCCTTCGAGTGCTGAAATCTGAACGAAGGCTCTTCCTCTGAGCTGTCCTCACGTGCACTATAGTACTTGAATTCTCCAAAGCTGGATTGCTTCAGTAAGGTCTTCGGCTCCAGGCAAGGCTGGTCTCCTGGTTCCTCCAAGCAAGACTGGTCTCCAGCTGCCTCAAAGCTACAAGTGGGCCGCAGCATGTGGCGCTGACGAATGGGCTGGCTGGTTTCACCAGGCCTGGCCGGCGGCCCCTCCAGCTCTACTTCCTTCTCTGGAGGGTCTGGCGGCAAAGAGCTCCATGTTATCTCCAGCATCCGTAAGGCATCCTCAAAGGCAAACTCCCGTTTCAGCTCCAGCAGCAGCCAGCGGTAGCAGAAGAAGAAGTCGTCGGCGCCCCGAGAGAGGAGGTAGGCGTAGAACTCAGGATCCGAATACTGGAGAAGGAGCTTGAGGTGGGAGAACTTGATGGACATCACCTCACCGTTCACCTGGAAGTTCCCTTCCAGGCGCTTCATGATACCACAAAAGCAAATGAAGGCATGGGCCTCATTGTCCATGACGGCCAGGATGGGCGAGGCGATGTCACTCATGCCCTGGCAGTAGGAGAGCTGTGGGTGGGTGACAGCGTAGGTGGTCAGCAGGTCGTGAAGGGCTGTCAGGTGTGGGTTGTCCTCTGAACCAGCATAATAGGGGTGGGTGCGGTCTGTGCGGAGAACGTCCTTGAGGACGTTGCCACGGATGAAATCCAGGTCTTCGGGGCTGGCCCGCTCTGCCCACTGGCCCTTCAGCTGCTCGTACTCCCTCGTCTTGCGCTTCATGTAGTTCATCCGCTCTTGGCCCGTCAGCCCATCTGGGTAGACATTCAGCAGATAGCGCCACACAACCTAGGAAGCAGAGAGAGGGGCATCAACGGCAGGTAACTTCCCACCACCTCTCAGCATCCTACCATTGTCCCATCATACTGCAGCCACTCCTCCTCCAGAGCTGGGGAGAGAACCCAGGAATCCTGGCTCCCAACATCCTGCTCTAACAACTAGACTCCTCTCCCCTCCAAAGGCTCACCTTCCGGAGCGAGGGCTCCACACCGCCGTGGTAGATGCGCAGACGCAGCTCCTCTGGCCGGCTCAGCTGCCCCTCATGGTTCAAGTAGGTGTGGAACTCAGAGTCACTGAGTGGTGGTTTGAACGGCTTCACATCCTCCCCATAGGACCAGCTAAGAGCCTGCTGGACCTTCGATAGTGTCCGGCCCACCTAGAGGAGAGAGTGTGTCACCAATGGGGTCCACCTCGGAGCAAGGCATGGCAGATACTGGAGAGGGGGAGCAGGATCTCCCCCTTGTATGGGAAGGAAACTGAGGGATGGGAGCAACTGGGGGAGGCCAAGGCAGTAAAAGACTTCATTGGACCTTGACTCCAGCACTGGGACAACACAGCTGTGGCTGGGAGCCAAGATTCCTGGGTTCTCTTCTGAACCTTTTTCCATCCAAGCAGTCTGTGTGTTTCCCAGCTGAACCACTCCAGCCCCCCACTGCCCCAACCCACCTGGGAGATGATGGACTGAGTGAACGGCAGTGCAGCTGCTGCCAGCGACCGCTTCTCCACCAGCAGCAGGTCGGTGCTGATGACATCTTTGGGGCTGATGATGTCCCAGTCTTCCAGCAGGGGGCCTGAGAGAGCCCACAACACAATTAGCAGCTTCTATCCCAGCTCTGGGAGACAAATGGGTCTAGTGGTTACAGCAGGGCCGGGGTGGAGGTTAGGAGCCAGGATGCCTGGGTTCTCTTCCCAGCTCTGGGACAAGAGTGGGGTCTAGTAATTAGAGCAGGGGGAGCTGGGAACCAGGACTCCTGGGGTCTTTCCTCAGCTCTAGAAGGGGAATGGATCTAGTGGTTAGAGCAGGGAGCTGGGTGGTGGACTCCGGGGTCCCGAGCCCTGACATAATAACTCACTGTCTTCCGAAGGCTTGATATCTATGAGAAGTTGCAGGTAGGGCTTGGAGGCAGTGGCGAAGGCTGTGGCCAGGTCCCAATCTGACATCAGCGACAGGTACGCCTCCTGGCCCTGCTTCTCCTGGCCCAGGTAGCTGATTCCAAAGTTCTTCTTCCTGGGTGAAGGGAGGTAATTGGCTCCAACACAGACACAGGACAACAGCTCCCCATCCTCAGTGTGCACACCCCCACCCAGTACCTTTCAAGGGCCTCTATCAGTATGGAATCCCACACTCCTCTACTGGGATCCTGTTGGCCATACACCCCTCCTCCATCCTTGGGGTCCTTCAACAGTCATACAGAACCCCCCACTATTCTCTAGGGGTCTTTCACTGGCTATTCCAGCCCACCCCCCACCTTCCTCTCTCAGTGTCCCCCAGTAACTTCTCAGACTCATCTGGCCCCCAAACTCCCTCTTCACCCCCTGGCTCCCAAGAGCCTCCGCTTCTTCACTATCTCCTTCCTCTATTCAGGATATAATTCCCAGCCAACCTGAAAAACAGAGTTAGAGACAGCACTTGGGAGCGAAGCAAGGGGCTCCCAGCATGCCCCTCCTCCTCCCCTGCTCTAACCACTAAACCCCCCCACCCCGCCAAGAGCTGGGCACAGATCCCAAGTGGCTGGGGTGGAACTCACCCGTTCAGGTCAAAGGCACGGATGAGGATGTGCTGTAGAACATCCAGAGAGGTGATCTGGGGATCAACGGCGAAGCTGCGGAACTCAGGCTGCAGGAACCCTTCGCGCTTCTGGGGAGACAAGACCTGGAGTAAGGGCCCCTTGGGGGAAAAAGCCCCATGACCCATTCCTCATCCCCCTGGGGCTGGAAGGGAACCAGCGCCCCCTAGAAAGAAAAAAATCCCAGATCATTCCCTAACATGCCTCCACTGTGCAGATCCCCCCAACATTCCTGAGATCTGGGGAGAGCAAATATGCTGCACTTCTTCATACGGAAATCCATCCTCCATCCTGGCAGCTGAAGATCTAAATTACTGGGTCTTTCTTCCACGTGATAATGGTGCCAGGCAGCCACCCAGATAGGAGTGAGGCAGAGCAAGACAAATACATTCAATAATGCAGAAGGGGAAAGAGATGGAATTTCATGTCCTCCATGCTGTTCTGGCTCTAACCAGATCAACGAAGAGCAAAAAGGTGGAATCTGCAGGGCACAAGGCAAGCAGGACTCCTGGGTTCTCTCCCCAACTCTAGAAAGGGAGTGAGGGCTAGAATGGGGGGCTGGGAGCGAGGACTCGCCATGAGAGGCTAACAGGCCCCAGATAGGAGGTGGGATCCAGCTGCACCTGCCCAAATGTCACCAGGTTCACCCCCGAACTCACAGCCATAGGAAGCAGGCAGCTCCAGACATGTTGAGTCCGCAGCCTTGGACCCAGCTCCCTGTGGACAAGGGCCAGCTTCGGGATGGCCAGTGACTGGGACAAGCCCCAAACCCTCTAGTGAGGGCTATGATCTCTCCCACACACACACGCTAGGCTCCCCCACAGGACCTTTCACACACCCCATGACCCCCTGGGGCCCCTTTGACCCAAGCAGGGGGCCCCCACACGGAGCCGGAGCCAGCGCCCGCCCGCCCCACCCTGACCCTTGGCCTCTGTAACCTCTGACCTCTCACCTTCACCCGGACCCGCACCACCTCGCGCTCCTCCTCCTCCTCCTCCCGGGCCCCGCCCCCCGCCGCCGCCGCCATCCCGGCTCCGCTGGGGGGCGGGGGCGGAGGGAGGAGGAGCCTCGCGCCGGACGGGACCGTTACAGCCCCACCCCACGGGGAGGAGGAAGGCGAGGGTAGGGGGAGCCGCGCGCCGCAACGAGTAGCAGCCGGCTCGCGCCGGACGGTTACGGAGGGAGCTTCGCGCGACCCCGGAACTGCTTCCGGTTCGGATGCCTCGGCTCCGGCGCTGGTGACGTCATCGCCCTCTTAGGGAGCCGACCAGAGCCTCCGCGCCCCTCCTCTCCGCGGGACTGGGAACCACATCCGGGGTTAACCGGAAACAATCTGCGCCGTGTGGCCAAACACCACCCGGAATAACCAGAAATAAACAGCCATAGCAAAGGGGAACAACATCCGCGTTAGAGCCCCTCTCGGGAAACCACATCAGTCACCCGGAAATAGCCGCGCCAACCGAGGAAAACAACGTCCGGGTCAACCAGAAGCATCTCGCAACCGGAACTTCTCCGACCGAGGAAAGCGGAAGTGACGACCCCGGCCCGGGCGCATATTCCGGTGGCCCGTGGAGACTGGTGGGGGTCGATACAGCTGCCAGCCATGGAGGAACGCTGACGTCACGAGCAGGGCGGGGCGAGGGTTCTCATTGGGATTGTCAGGGATCTCCAGTCTTTTCCGGTGAGGGGTCACATTGCAATTCTTTTCTCACTGGGGGGCTTTTGGATAGGTAGGGCATAGAAATTGATCATATTAATAAAATGTAAACAGTTAAAAATAAACACCAATTTACAAACTCAATTTGGTTCTGTAAAAGCAGGGTTGGCAAAGAAGAAAAGGCGTGGTAGGGCAAAAGAGGGAGGGGTGAGATGGCTGGCAGGGGAGCGTGGCAGGGCAGGGGAGATTGGGGGAGGGGAGCGGAGCGGAGCACGGCAGGGGGGCAGGGAAGGGGAGGGGTGAGATGGCGTAGCTGGCTGGAGAGAACATGAGGGAAAAAATGAAGGAGTGCAGTTCTCCCCACTCCACTCAGCCTCTCACCTGCAGCTCCTGGTGCCTCTCCCTACCAGCAGCTCACAGCACTGCACATTGGGAGCACCGGGATCCCGCCCCCCCCAGCTCCTCACAGTGCCCAGCCCCTCTACTCCTGGGACCCTCGTACACTGTAGTCCCCCCCCCCCGCCCCGCAATTGACTGCCCGGAGTGACACCTGGCCCCTGCATCCCTCCAAGCACAGAAGGACACCCAGCTCCCTTTACACATACCCTCCACCTCAGCATGAAGCAGCACTCTGCCCCTCCCACCGCATGAAGCAGCATTGACTCTCTAGCCCCTCCTTCCCCTGCAGTGGAGCAGAACTGACCCCCATTCTCCCCTAGCACGGAGGGGTGCTGGGCCACCCCACACACACACACACAGGTCAGCACCACCCCCTTCCTCTCCCCCCACAAAGCAGCACTAGCTCTCCGGCCCCTCCCTCTCCTGCAATAGAGCAGCACCCACCCCCCTTCCCTCTGTTTCAAGCACAGACGGAAGGGCTCCCAGCTTCCCGTCCAGCCCTCCCCACAGCATGGAGTGACACCCGGCCCCTCCTGCCTCACAGATCACCCTCACCGCTGGCACCTTGACTGCAGGTGCCTGCCTCTTCGGCCAAGCCCCTCTTCCATCCCCAACAGGGAGCTGCTCCTGTGGCTCCCCAGCCACAGATCCCCTCTTGTGGCAATTGCCCCCCCTTCCCACCAGCTCCCCAACCTTCCCTCACTCCCCGCTGGCTCCCCAACATGCCCTCTGCTCCCCAACCCTCTCCCACTCCCCACCAGCTCCCTGGCACACCCTGCCTGCTCCTTGTGGCTCCCTGACCCCTCCCATTCCCCATTCCCAGGCAGCCGGCTACCCAACCTTCCCGGTCCACTCCCACTTACCTGGCCAGAGCAGCAGGAGTGTGTGCAGAGTCGCTCCCTGGCCAGGCCTCTCCCGCCCTGAGCCATATGCCTCTGAGCATACTCAGGGTGGGAGATTTGAAAAGTTAAAGGCTTCAGCCTAGCCCCAGCTCCCAAGCATCCCGCGGGCCGTAATTTGGACAAGCTTGCTAGTCTGACGCCCCATGTAATGCCGTTCAGACTGTCCTGAAATAAGGCAGCCAGCCATCAGACTGAGAGCAGCAGCTCAGCAGGGACAGCGAGCTCTGCAGGTGTGGGGTCTAGAGCCATTTCCATGAACTCTCATTTCCCAGCACATCATCAAGTGGGAATTTTGGTAATGCATGTGCCTCAGTTCCCTCTGTAATTTGCATGGCTACCCAAAAGGGGCCAAAGGGTTAAAAACCATTATTCTTGGGGTAGGAATCGCAAGATGTTTGTCACATAACTTTGGGGTGAAATAAATGGGTCACCAGAGCATTGGTTGAAATTGACTTGTCAACAGAAGCGTCCCCAAAGACAACAGGAGCTCCACAGATTGGTCTCTGGGGGTCGTTGGCAGGTGGATGGTGGGAATTCCACAGAAGTTGGCGGCCAGGATAGAAACTGGCTTTGGGAGAGACAGAGACTTGGCATGGATGAAGAGATGGGGCCAGAAATGGGAGTCCGTGGCAGGTTGGTCACCTGGAGGACTGCCAGATACCCCTTCATTGTAAGTTTTATTTCTTTCTGCTAACCTAAGAGTTTCTCCATGCCACTGAGTGGGGCCTTACCAACCCAGATGGGTTTGGAAAGGCAGCTGGGCATCCCTGCAAAGCACAGTGCCTCAGACCAGGAATTTGTTTCTTTTGGGTGCGCTGGGCAGAATATGGGATGAAGCTGGAGGCCCAAAGCTGAGCCTCACAGGCATTAAAGCCCCTGAAGAGAGAGTGGGACTCCTCCATGGGGCTGTTAGAAGCTGGGCCAAAAAAACTGTCTGGGACAAACCAGGACACAGCGCCTGCTGGCTCCTCCACAGAGTAATAATTGCCTGGGGTTCCCTGCACCATGTGTGGGCCCTTGTGATAAATCTCTGACCCTCGCTGCCTTCCCTGTGTTTTCATTTGCTGCCCGGCCCCAGGACAGGGAACTAGCTGGTGGATGGGAAGAAGGGGACGCAGGCCATCTGTCTATTTTGAATTCACCGCCTCCCAAGGAAGTTCCCATTCTCCCTTGTACCTACTCATTTTTCTCTCTAAAGCGTGAGCAGAACCAGTAATCATCAAGTGATCCACTGGCATCACAGGGCCTAACACTCAGGCATCAGAGAGGTGGTCAGCTCCTCAGTTAGGGCAAGCAGTGATTTTTAGCAGGATGGGTGCTGGAAGTCTCAGCAAGCAGAAACACTGCCCCTCCTCTCATCTGTCCCAGAATCACCCCCATCCAAAGCCAAGAACATCTAGGCCCCACCAGCGAGATGAGCCCATTCCCCTACTTGCAGTGAGAATCCCCCATCGGGGCTGCGGCTGCCCCCCTAACTCCACACCTGCCTCAGAGCCCTGGGCCCAGACAGCCTGGTATGCACCTGCACTCAAAGAGCCCCTGTACCCAGTCTCCTACAACAGCCAGTGTCTGCAAAGCAGGCGAATACCAAGGTAGATCTGAGCCTTTATGATTTGCCTCAGACCTACAGCTGAGTTCTTCCCAGTCCGAACCAGTGAGCTATCCTGTTTGAGCAGCATGGCATCACCCAGGCGTGAGGGTGGAAGAAAGGGCTGGCATAGCCAAGGTGGCTCCCAAAGGACACAGCAGTAAAAGTGTTTATTAAAACAAACTAATTGGCTTGACCCATCCGCTGAAGGACCTTGAGGGTACAGCATCCTTGTCCCCACTCAGCTGCTCAGGAGGTGAAGTGGGGGGCAGTCCTTGTTGGACGGCACAGAGAAGAGGTTGGAGTTTTGGTTATGGGACCAGGGGCTGGGATAATGAGTTTTAGGGAGGCACAGATCTCCACAACACAGCCTCCTCCTGTCACCCCTTCTGTCCGTCACCCCTCACCAGACCAGCGGGTAGAGCTGGCGTGGAGAAACTGTTGTCCACAGGGGCTAGAAGCTGGGAAAAGAGCCCAGGAGTCCTGCCTTCCAGCTCCCATGCTCTAACCACCAGACCCCACTCCCTTCCAGATGTGGGAAGAGAACCCAGGAGTCCTGCCCACTTCAATCCCTGAGCATGGTTCGTCCTGCAGTCCCCCAGGGCAGTTGTAGGCCAGATGCCCCCTCCCCTGGAGAGCAGCAGCTGGGATGGCATCAGTGGCTCTTGGTCTTGACAGCATCCAGCACTTTCTGGGCAGCACACAGGTGCCCCCAGGCATCGAGAAGGAGGGCAAAGGGGATGATGATCCACAGGGCGTTCATGAAAACAAAGTAGAACCAGAAGTAGAGTGGGTCCCATATTTGACTGTGGGTAAAACCCTCCCGGTACTCGGTGTAGAAATACAGGATGTCGCCATACAGCTGGCCTGGGTGGGAAGAGAGAAATGGTCAAGAGGATCACGGCAAGATCAAAGGGCATCTGGGGTCCAGGCTAGATCAAATGAAGCCAGTCTGCTGGGCCTTCAGCTCTCCACCCATCAGACACCGGACCATTCCACTGCCAGGAACAGAACCCAGGAGTCCTGGTTACCAGCCCCCATCTCTAACCACTAGACCCTACTCCCCTCCCAGAGGCAGGGCTAGAACCCAAAGTCCAGGCTCCTACCCCCTGATCCAATCACTAGACTCCATGCCCCTCCCTGAGTGGGGGACAGAATCCAAGCATCCAGCTGCCCTTACCTAGCGACACCACCAGCTGCAGCATGTAGCGGTGGGGCTGGCGCTGAAGGAAGGCCAGCACGGTCCAGATGCTCAGGGGCCCCCAGACCCAGGCGGTAATGGTCTCCACGCACACGGTGAAGTTGTCACTTCTGCAGACAAAGGGAAGAGGCATAAAAGCTCCCCTCCCCCACCAGCCAGCCATACACCTGAGCTCGCATTCCATTGGCCTCAGTTTCCCCTCCAGTACTATGGGGAGAATGGTTCCACCTGGGTGCATTTAGACTGAAAGCTCTTCAGGGCCTGGATCTTAGTTGGGGGCCATGGAGTTTGTGCAGCAGCTGGTGCAGTGGGGGGAGCTGATCTAGACGAAGGAGGTTCTAAGCAGTGCCCGGCATGGCCAGGGCTGTGGTCTCACTCTGGGAGGGTCTGTTCCAGAGCCATCCCTAGAGGAGTGTGGAGCCCAGGGCCAATTGCCCAGGCCAGAATGGCTGCGGGCCCCTGTCATTGGAGGGGCCGCTGTTCAATGCTGCGTGGGGGGGAGGGGGGAGACTGAGCCAGAGGACACCCTCCCTAGGCTGCTCTTCCACAGCGGTCTGTGCTTGGCTGCCTGCCCTGCCCCCCAGCCGGGCCTGCGTGAGACCGAGACTAGAGCCGTGGCCACACGCTGACCCCCGCCCCTGGGGTGGACCGGCCAGCTGGGGTCAGGGAGGGTGCTCTCTGGCCCGTGGCCCTCTCTCAGAGCTGAACGGCCAGCAGGGGGGCAGCGTTGGGCCCGCGGTAATGGGCCTGCTTGCCCCTCCCTAGGGACAGCCCTGGTCTGTGCAGAGATGGGGGCCCAATCTTGTAGATGGCAGGAGGATTAGGCAGCACCCAACAGAAACCCTTCTACTGGGGATAAAGAGCCTGAACTGAAACAGATTTCTTTCAGCTCCAGCAACCAGCCAGGACCCTCTGTCCAAGGAGGGGGATTCACTCTTTAGAGACAGCTGGACAAATAGACTTTGCCCTGGGTTGGAGTTGGGAGCAGGGATCTCAGGTTGGTTTATTAGCAAGCATCACATGTGGCTTCTTTGGCTGTTTTTTTCTGTTGCACTCCTGGCTTACAACTAAAAATCCTCCTCTTGTTTGACTTTTTGCATCTCACAGGCCAGGGACCTGCCACAAAACACTTCCTGGAGCAGAGTTTTACAGACACGTGCCAGAGAACCCACTACCACCCCTGGTCAGTTGTTGCGATGGTGAATGACTCTCATGGTTAGAAACCGATGGCTTATTTCCCGTCTGAATTTGGCCAGCTTCAACTTCAAGCCATCAGACTGGGTTAGACCCTCCTCTACTGGATTGATTGAGAGTCCGTTATCAAACATTTGCTCCCTGTGTCAATGAGACTCAAATCAAATTGCGGTTTAGCTTCTCTTTGTTCAGTTAATTAGCTGGAGCTCCCGGAGTCTCTCACTCTCAGCCAGGGTTTCTAATCTAAGCATTCTCCTGGCTCTTCTCTGACCTCTTTCCAATTATCACCCTCCTTCTTCAGTTGTGGCCACCAGAAGGGGACACAGGATCCCACCAGTGGTCACGTCAGGGACAAATCTAGAGGGAAAAATCTCTTCTCTGCTCCTTCTCAAGATCCCTTTATACAGTCCAGGTTCCCCTTCCTTCTTTTGGCCACAGCGTTGCAGGGGAAGCTCCCCACAAATCAGAGTCCCCCATCCTGTACGTGTGGGCTGAGGGCTTAGTTCCTGGATGGATCCGTTTGCATTTAGCCATATTAAGCCACACATTATTTGCTTGCACCAAGCAAGCAGGCTTACATGAAACCTGCTCCTTTTTGGGGGGGTTTCAGTCTGATCCATTCCAAAGTTGCCAAGAATGTTCTGGGCATCAACAGGCACATGCCAGTGGATGGAGAGAGGGGGAGAAATAATCAGAAAACAGAGGGAATATGGGACAAACACACAGCCTCCATGCCCCACTCCCACAGCAGCTGCCCAACAATTTCATCCAGACTGTAGATGAAGGATGCAGTTTAGTGGAAGAAATTAACATCTTCCAGCAGGGCAGGGTCAGAAAAAGCTAAAACTTACATGACATATCTGCTGTCTCCTTTGCCGTACTCCTTCCCTAGAAACAAAAACAAGGAGTCTCAGCTGAAATGTTCACTTGTTAGCTCACAAAGAACCAAGGGACAAGGAATGGGGCTGGGAGCAGAAATGTGGAAGGTTTCAAAACATGGGAGGAATTTTCATCTCCCTCTCTTCTCTCCGCACACCCACACACACACACCCACACCCCTTAGAGTTTGATGCAAACAAATCTTAACATAAAGAGAAAAATCCCATTTGCCAGCAGTTGAACCCGCTAAGCTTTTTCTACAAGGATCCACCGTAAAAATGTCCATCTCCCCAATGTTCTCCTGTGATTCATAGATTGTTAGAGACTATAGGTACTGTATAATCACAAGGACAGTAGATAGCTGTTCTCCACAGCCTATTCTCCTGGACTGGGTATGTCCAATTTCATGGGCTCCCATCCTTTTCTCAGGAAAAGGGCTTTTTCATGGGCTCCCATCCTTTCCCCCTTGTCACCCAAAGCAGAGGTAACTGTCTAGCAGATTTCCTCCGCATACATTAGCCTGGCCAATAAATCCAGTGTGGAAAACACCAGGACTCAGGAGATGATACCAGGTGAGGGCTCTTCTCAGCTGGATTAGAACTCAGGAGTCCTGACACCGCCTGTGCTCTAGCCCACTAGACCCCACCCAGAGGTTCCAGGAGGCCTTACAAAGCTGGGAGAGGAAGGACTGGTCCCCAGGTATATCTGTGTGGTACAGGCTGAACCAGCCCTCAATCACGAGGTGGATGAAGCTGCAAACGGCGAACCAGGAGACAGCCAGGCGGCGCCAAGGTGTCATGGGCACCCCCGACCATCCCTGCCAGCCAGCAGCCAGCCAGGTAAGCACCAGCAGGGCCGCCGAAACGGAGAAGAGGAAAGACAGGATGTGCCACATGGAGCGATCATTGGGTACATAGTGCTGGATCTCCAGCTCCCGGGGCCAGTAAGGGTGAGGAATGACCAGGGATTCAGCCTGCAGCCCCATAGTGTACAAGCCAGAGACTCCCACTGCAAAAGAAAGGAGAATGGTGTCAGCAAGAGGATCCAGGGGCTTTTCCCTCTAGCGGGCACCAGTTCTGATCCAGCCCAGTGAGGCAGGGAATGGGACACGGGGAGCTTCCCCTCTTGGGGGCGCTGACTCTGACGCACCACCAGGGCGGGGGCCGGCTATGTGGGGCTGAGTCCTATCACCCACAGAGCAAGGGGAGTGCCCTACAACTCTGCCCCCCACGCCCGGACTGAGAACGGGGACACCCAGGGGGGCCCCCACGAGCACCCTGCACGCAGGTTGTGGAACAGCACACGCAACCCACTTACCCGCTCAGCGCCTCCTTCCCCGACCCGACCACTCCAGCCGCCCGCTGCTAGCGGATTCTACCCTCTTTAATGCTCTCCGCTCACGCCGTACTCCAGAGGGCTAAGCCCCGCCCCCGGCCAATAACCGCGCTCCGTGGCCCCGGCAGACAGTCACTGCAACCAATCGCTCGGCGAAACGCCGGCCAATCGGGGCTGCCTCCTCATCTTGCTCTGCCCCTTGTCCCGTCAACAGTTTCTTCGCGGCCAATCGGGAGGCTGGGGTGCTAATGGGCGTGCCCAGGATGGGCGTTCCTAAAGAGCGGATTGGTCCAGCAGCCTGCTGAGGCGATATGGGCTCAGGAGGGGATGGGGAGGGACAGTATGATAACGGATGTCCCTCAAATGTAAGGGGAGAAGTAAAGGGCCTGGAATGGGAGGAGCCTGGGACCATGGGGTGGGGCCTCCACCTACCATATCCAAGGGGAGGGGTCTGTGCCCTGGGCTACTGAGCAGGGCAGGAGCCTGCGGCGGGCGGGCGGGGCTTATCTTCAAAGGCAAGGGGTGGGTGGGACCTGCAGCCAGAAAGTGAGGATCCCACACTAAATCAGGGGGCCCGGGCAATCTCCATCCGAGGATACTAAAGGAACTGGCTCATGAAATTGCCAGCCCTTTAACGAGGATTTTTAATGAATCTGTAAACTTGGGGGTTGTACCATATGACTGGAGAATCAATAATGTAGTTTCTATTTTCAAGAAAGGGAATAAAAATGATCCGGGTAACTACCGGCCTGTTAGTTTGACCTCGGTAGTATGCAAGGTGTTGGAGAAAATTTTGAAGGAGCAAGTACTTAAGGCTATAGAGGATAACGGTAACTGTGATAAAATACAACATGGCTTTACAAAAGGGAGATCGTGCCAGACCAACTTGATCTACTTTTTTGAAAGAATAACAGTTTTTTTAGATAAAGGGAATGCGGTGGGCCTCATTTACTTACATTTCAGCAAGGCATTTGATACAGTTCCACATAGGGAGTTATTAGTTAAGTTACAGAAGATGCGGATTAATATGAATATAGTAAGGTGGATAAGGAACTGGTTAAAAGGGAGACTACAGCAGATCATACTGAAGGGTGAACTGTCAAGCTGGAGGGAGATTACTAGTGGAGTTCCTCAGGGATCTGTCTTGGGACCGATCTTGTTCAACCTTTTTGTTACTGACCTTGGCACAAAAAGCGGGAATGTGCTAATAAAGTTTGCGGATGACACCAAGTTGGGAGGTATTGCCAATACAGAGAAGGATCTGGATACCATACAGAAAGATCTGGAAGACCTTGTAAACTGGAGCATCAGGAATAGGATGAAATTTAATAATGGGAAGTGCAAGGTCATGCATTTAGGAACAAATAACAAGCATTTTTCCTATAAGTTGGGTACGCATCAGTTGGAACAGACTGAGGAGGAGAAGGATCTGGGAGTACTGGTTGATCATAGGATGACTATGAGCCGCCAAAGTGATGTGGCCGTGAAAAAAGCTAATGCAGTTCTAGGATGTATCAGGAGAGGTATTTCAAGTAGAGACAGGGAGGTGTTAGTGCCGCTCCACAAGGCACTGGTGAGACCCCATCTGGAATATTGTGTGCAGTTCTGGTCCCCCATGTTTAAAAAGGATGAATTCAAATTGGAACAGGTGCAGAGAAGGGCTACAAGGATGGTCTGTGGAATGGAAAACCTGCCTTATGAGTGGAGACTCAAGAAGCTTAGCTTGTTTAGCCTAACCAAAAGAAGGTTGAGGGGGGATATGATTGCTCTCTATAAATACATCAGAGGGATTAACATCAGGGACGGAGAGGAATTATTTGAGTATAGCACCAAAGTGGACACCAGAACAAATGGTTATAAACTGTCCATCAAGAAATTTAGGCTTGAAATTAGATGCAGGTTTCTAACCATTAGAGGAGTAAAGTTCTGGAATAGCCTTCCAAGGGGAGTTGTGGGGTCAAAAACCATAACTGCTTTCAAAACTGAGCTTGATAAATTTATGGAGGGGATGGTATGATTAGCCTATTTTGGAAATGGACTGATATTTGGCTACGTGTGGTGGATTAACAAGTGGCCTAAGAGGGGAGAGTACATGGGGTGGGTTCTGAGTTATTACAGAGAATTGTTTCTTGAGTAACTGGCTGTTGAGACTTGACCACATGCTCAGGGTTTAACTGATCGCCATATGTGAGGTCAGGAAGAAATTTTCTCCCAGGGCTGATTGGCCTGGGTGCTGGGGGGTTTTCGCCTTCCTCTGTAGCACAGGGCATAGTTCACCTACAGGTGAATTCTCTGTATCTTAAAGTCCTTAAATCATGATTTAAGGAGGTAAATAACTCAGCCATAGGTTGGTGGCCTATTGCTGGAGTGGGTGGGTGAGGTCTTGAGGCCTGCATTTTGCAGGAGGTCAGACTAGATGATCGTACTGGTCCCTTCTGACCTTAAAGTCTATGAGTCTACGAGTCCTGGGTCCATGGGAGGGGCTTATCCTCAGTGGGTCAGTTCTAGATCCATGGAGACCGTTCTGGGCCTAGGGGGAGGAACTTGCGCCCAGAGGCTGGGCCTTAGCCCATCTCGGAGAGGGGTTGCAGCTGTTCATCAGGTGGCTTGCCCCACAGGTGGCTGTATCTCAGCACCAGGCAAGTTAGCCCTGTGCAGGCTGTTCTCTGGCTGCCCTGTCCCAGAAGTGGCTGCATCTCAGGACCTGGTGAGCCAGATCTGTGAGGCCTTAGGAGTGATTGTTCTCTGGATGTTCCACCCCAGAGGTGGCTGCACCTCAGGGACAGGGGAGCCCTCCCGGTGTGGCACTCCATGCTCTATGTTCCCTGGGTCCCCAACCTTCTTTAGTGCTAGGTAAGGTCAGATCAGGGCAAACCACAAGGGGCAGGTTTCCTGCATTCCTTGCTCATTTCCTCAGCCACAGAATGGTGTAAGGGCTCTGCACTACTGCGAGGGTGACGCGATGTTCTGCTTTTACAGGGACTATCCCGGGTATACCTCTTGTAGGCACCTATGGCCCCCGACCCACTGTCCTGATTCTTCCACACTTACTATCTGGTCACCCTACCTGCCTCCCCGAGGAAGGTGTCAAACCCAGATACCTAAGCAATGGGGGACAGTATATACCTCCACGCCCCCCACCGACACACACACACACTCTCTCTCTCTCGACTCCATGGTTAGGATTCGGTAATAGCGCCTAGCACCCCTCCTATAGCCCACAAACTCCCCTCCCCTCGGAGTCAGGAACAGAGCCCAGGAATCCAGGCTCCCGTCGCTCTACACCCCGCCCCCATACCACTGAACTCCTGGTTCCCAGGGCCCCTGCTTCAACCACAGGACCCCACTCTCCTCTCGGAGTCGGAGATAGAGAGCACCCATTGGCTGTCCCAATCGCCCGCCTCATCCAATTCGGCTTCCAATTGGCCAAGATAACCCGCTTCCTCCCCCCATTGGAGCCTGCGCTGAGCCTCCCTTCCCCCAAATTTAAAGGGAATTAGCTCCCCCTTCCCCTTCCTCTCTTCTCTCCAGAGCCCCACTCCCCCGAAGAGAGGGATAGCGGGACGCTGCAGGAACAGACAGACGTGGAGCAGGAGAAAGTCCCGCTGTTGCAAAGGTACCTGGGTCCCCGGCGAGCCACAGCTAGAGCTGAGGTGGGGAAGCGGGGGGAGGGAAACTGTGCGCTTCCTTTAATCCCTCCAGAGCAGCTGACCGGTCTGCAGCGCCTCCCCTCTCACATCTGGATCAAGCCACTACTGCAGCTGCAAAGAGGAACCGCCCGCCCCCCTCCAAATCCGCCCTTCGGCCACAGATAGATGCAGGGGCCTATGCAGCTACAATGGGGGAATCCCCACCCAGGCCACCGCTAGGTGTCAGTGTCGGTCTCCTAGGCTTCTTCCCAAGGTGTATGAGGCAGTGGGGGCATGGTTTATCGTGACATGTTGCCCTGGGAAAGCCAGGGTAGGGTGGGGTGGGGTGGGGCTACATGGCTGAGGAACAATGACCCCTTCTGCTTCCTAGTTCTCGGGCTGGGGTGAGGAGCAAATCGTGTTTTCATTCCATTCTTCAATACTTCTCCCCTCCCCCCCAAAGCAATGGTACTCCAGACTGCTGGGTTCACAGGTTGGATCAGGCTGTGATCGATCTATCGGAATCCATCAGTGTTCTAGTATTTGGGAAGATAGATAGATAGATAGTGAATGAGGATATACAGGTGGGTATTATGAGTAGGGATAGATGGATGGAAAGACAGATGCGTGTTTACGTAAATAGATGATGGGTGTGCATGGAGATGGCTGGGTAGACAGAGGGGTGTGTATGGGGATAGGTGGGTACGCACATCATTAGAGGGATGGGGCAGGATAGATGGATAGAATCATTGCACTCTTGGGAAGCCATTAAGATGGAGGAATAGTCACCCGTGTTTAACCATCTAACCAGCCACTAAACGAACCAACCAAATCACCATCTAACCATCCACTGAGCCAGCCAACCATCCATCCACTCACCCAACCATCTAACCTTCCATCCATCCACCAACCCAACCATCTAACTGCCTACACACCTACATCCATCCAGCTATCTAATCACACATGCATTCATCTGTGAAGCCAGCCAGCCAACATCCCAGAATATCCCCCCAACCAACCCTTACATCTCCATAGGTTCTTTCTGCTCTGTGCCCTCTCCAACACATCCTGCCCATCCTGCTCCCCTTGATTCCCACACCTCTCCCGTCTCTTTCAGGGCCTAGCAATGGCCACTTTCACCCGCCAGGAATTCTACCAGCAGCTGCTGCAGAGCTGCATGATCCCCACTGCCCAGCAGGGCCTGGAACAGGTCTGGCTACTGCTGCTCATTTGCCTGGTGTGCCGGCTGCTCTGGAGGCTGTGTAAGCAGGTGGCAGGGAGGGAGACTTGGATGATGGATGAATGCCCAGATGGAGGGTGGATTGGGTGCATAGCAAGAAGGTTGGTTGGTGGGTGCGTGGGATGGATGGATGGATGGGTTGGTTGAATGCACAGAGGAGGGTGGACTGGGTGAATGGATAGAAGGTTAATTGGTTGACTGGATGGGTGGATATATGGAGGGAGGGAGAGGTGGTTGGACAGCTGGACTTGGATGGGTTGGTTGAACGCATGGATGGATGGATGACTTGTTGGACAGCTGGACAGATAGCTGACAGGCCCTTCCACAACTCCTCACCATCTCTCCCCACCCTTCCCTACTGCCCCTGCAGCTCTGCCCAGCTATGCCAAGCACCTCAGCACTGTGGTGGGGGGCTTCTATGTCCTTCACCACTTCTTCCAGCTGCAGATGGTCTGGGTGGTGCTGCTCAGCCTCCTGTGCTACTTGGTGCTCTTCCTGTGCCGGCATTCAGCCCACCGCGGAGTCTTCCTCTCCATTACCATCCTCATCTACCTCCTCATGGGGTGAGGCCCGCCAGGGATAGAGCTGGGCCCCGGGGTGGGAGGGGGCATAGAGGGGTTCTGGTCTGCAAGGACCTGCTGGGTGGATGTGAGTCCATTGGGGAGGAGGGATGTGTGCAACCCATGGAGAGGAGGGCACATGGAGAGGGGAAGGCTGGACCCACGGTGGAAGGGTGGGTGGCTGGGGATAGGTTGATCCCACAGGGAGACCTCCCCCACCCCACCATTACCTGTTCTCGCTGATAAAGTGTCCTTCCTCCCTCTGGCAGAGAGATGCACATGGTGGATACTGTGACCTGGCATAAAATGAGAGGTGAGAATCCAATCTGCCCCCACCCAGGTGTGGGCATGGGGCCTTTCCCTTCTAGGGGGTGTTGGCTCCTGTTCAGCCCCAGGGCTGGGAACCAGCTGGCTCAGTGGGGCTGGGAGTCAGGACTCCTGGAGGTCTAGCCCCAGTTCTGGGAGGGGACTGGAGGTGAGTGCTCAAACTGGCGGGTGCGGGGCCTCGACACCTGGGTTCTTTCTTCATCTCTGGGACAGGAATAGGGGTTAGTGGTTAGAGTAGAGAGTTGGGGTGTGGACACTTGAGTTCTGTGCCCAGCTCTGGGAGAGGAATGTGGGCTAGTGGTTAGAGCGCAGGGGAGGTTGGGTTCTCTCCCCTGTAATCCTGGGGTACCCCACCTCTGTCTGTCTCTCTCTCCGTCACAGGGGCCCAGATGATTGTGGCGATGAAGGCTGTGTCCCTGGGCTTTGACCTGGACCATGGGGAGCTCCTGGCTATCCCCTCCCCCGTGGAGTTCATGGGCTACCTCTACTTCGTGGGCACAGCCATCTTTGGGCCCTGGAACCGCTTTCACGGCTACCTCCAGGCGGTGGAAAGCCGGCCCCTGGTGAGAGCCCGGGGGGGAAGGCCCCCCCAAGGCAGTACTGGGTATGCCCACCAGGATGCAGCCCCAGGGTGGGAGACTGGCAGTGGGGGGAGGGGATGGGACACATTTGCTGAGCACCCCCTCTCCCTGCAGAGCTTCTCCTGGCTGCGGAAGGTGTCCCGGAGCCTCCTCCTCTCCATCGTTTGCCTCCTGGCTTCCACCTGTGTCGCTCCCTACCTGTTCTCCTACTTCATCCCACTCTACGGCTACTGGCAGCTCAAGAAGTGAGTCCCCACCTGGAGGGGCTGCTGTTCGATCCCACCACATCCTGCTCCTACACACCGGCCTCTGCTCTCCTGCTGCCGGATCCTCTCTGTGGACACAAGGCCCCAGCTGGGGAGAGAATCCAGGAGTCCTGGCTCCCAACCCCTCCACACTAATCCCTAGATCCCACTTCTCCTGCGGTTTTCCCTCCTTTTCCTTCATCCACGTTGCTCCCTCTGCCCCCAGCAAGAGGTAGAGCATCCCCTGAGAAGGAGCTGGGCTCTGTCTCTCTCTCTCATTCCTTTTCCCTTTCTTCTGTCTGCTCCCCTCCTCACCTGGGATCCTGCCGGCCTCAGGAGGAAGCAGGCGGCCAGGTAACCGCAGCCCTGGCACATGCTGCTTTGGAGGCTCGCTTGCTCTGTTGCTGCTGGGCCCCATCGTAGCTCATTGAATGCCTGGCTTCGAGGCTGAGCCATTCCATGATGCCTGAGCTGTGGCCCAGCAGCTTGCTTGCTCCAGGCTGACTTGCTGCATGGCTGGCTGCAGCTGTTGCTGTTGCTGTGGGACTCAGGCTGTGTTCCCGTGGCTCTCTTGCCCTCTGGCTGTGCGGTTGGCTCATTGCCACAGCCGATCGTTCACCCCATGCCACTGAGGTGATCCTGGATTTGCAGCCAGGCTTCACTGGGTGGCTTCCTGGTTCCCTGCCTCTACAGGTAGTGCCTGAATCGCACAACTGGCCTATGGCTGTCCTCACTCACTCGCTCAGAGGCTGGTACTTTTCAGGGACACGTCCATAGCTGGTGCTGTGGCTTCTCCCATGACTCCATTGCCGGCTCCCTGAATCACTCCCTGCATGCCCCCATGGCTTGCTGGCTGGTGTGCTCCATGGCTCGGTAGCTGGCTCTCTCCGTGGCTCCCTTACTCAGTGGCTCGTTGGCTGGCTTGCTCCCTGCGCGGCACCATGGTTCTCCACTTAACACTCTGACAGTTTTTCTTTGAACTTCCTGGGCTCTGACTCTCCCACCTGTGCCGGCCAGGGGCTTTGCAGTGAGGTGAGTAGGTGGCTGGCCCAAGTGGGAGTGGGCCAGCAGGAGTCTCTGACACAGGCCCCGCCTTTCTCTGAGAGGAGGGTGCCATTGGCCTGACCCTCCCATCCCCCCTAGGTGGCTCCGGGCCTATGAGAGTGCCATCTCCTTCCACTTTAGCAACTTCTTCGTGGGATTCCTCTCTGAGGCCACAGCCACGCTGGCCGGGGCTGGATTCACCGAGGAGAAGGACAACCTCAAATGGTGAGCAGCAGGGGAGAAAACCCAGACATCGTGACTCTCAGCCCCCTGCTCTAACCATTAGATGCCACTCTTTTCCCAGAGCTGGGGAAAGAACCCAGGCGTCCTGACGACTTGCTCTCTCCTGGCAGGGATCTGACAGTGTCCCGACCCTTGAATGTTGAACTGCCCCGATCAATGGTGGAGGTCGTCACCAGCTGGAACCTGCCCATGTCTGTGTGGCTCAACTCCTGTAAGGTTCACCGGGGGTACTGTGGGGGAGGGAAAGCCCCAGCTACTTCAGCCCTGGCCTTTCCTAGCAGGAGGCAATGTGGGGAGGGGGGCAGCTTGGTAAATACCTTCCTCTCTCCTCCCCCATGTTTCCTTGCAGATGTCTTTAAGAACAGTCTCAAGCTGGGGAGGTTCTCAGCTATCATTGTCACATATGCTGCCAGCGCTCTCCTGCATGTAAGTCGGAGGGAGGGGAAGGGGGAGAGTTGGTGAGGGGGGAGCACGCCCTGCTGGCCACTGACTGATGCCTGCCCTCTCCTCCAACTCCAGGGACTCAGCTTCCACCTGGCCGCAGTACTCCTATCTTTGGGCTGCATCACCTACGTGGAGCATGGTAAGTTTCTCTGGTGCCGGGACAGCCCCTGAAAGAGTTGGAGGCCATGTGGATGCTGCCTCTTCGCTGGCATTGCAGTGCTGTGTGGCATATGCCCTGTAGTGCTGCCTGCTTGAGGGGGATTCTCCAGCTCGCTCTGGAAGGGTCATGTGCCGGCATGACCTGTGTGGAGGTGTAAATACACACACACAGAGCACAGCTCATCCCCTCCAGCAAGGACACACGCTGTGCAGCACTCTGTCTTATGCCTCATATTGTCAAACTCACCTTAGGGGCATTCTCTCCAGCTCCAGAGCCAGTGTCCTGCTCTCATATATTTCTTTCTCTCCCCCCACCCACCCCAAGTCCTCCGGAAGCGCCTCTCTGTCATCTTTGATGCTTGTGTCCTCTCCAAGCGCTGCCCACCTGGCTGTACCCACCGCCATAACACGGTGAGCCCAAAGCCCAGACTCCTGGGTTCAAATCCAGCTCCAGGAGGGGGTTAGGATCTAGTGGATTAGAGCAGGGTGTGGGGGCACCAGGACTCCTGGGTTGCATCCTTCACCAAGAGGTGAGTGCATGGTGAGGAGTCTCCCCAGGGTTCGGGGGATGTGGGGAAACAACATAGGGTGGGGTCTCTGAACCAGCATCTCCCTCTGCTGCAGAATCTCTGGGTCCGGCTGCTGAACCTGCTTTTCGGCGCACTGGTTATCTTCCACCTGGCCTACCTGGGTTCACTCTTTGACATCGACGCTGATGACGGCATCGAGGAGCAGGTGGGGTGGGACGGGCCTACTGCGCCCGTTGTTCACTACCCCTGGGAACAGACAACCCAGACTCCTGATCACTGACTGTACCTTACTCACCCCAGGGAACAGGCTCCCCTACTGTCCAGATTTCTGACTGCAGCTCAATCCTTGTCTTGGTGGGATCTGGCTGTACCTCTGTCACCAGAGAGACAGGTGTTCCTGCCCTCCTAACTTGCAGCTGTACCTGAGTCACAAGCGGCCCTAGCCCCTGGGCTCCAATTGTCCCCCATCACCCCAGTACACAGGTGTTCCCATCCCCCCAACTGTAGCATTTCTTTTCACCACAGGGCTATGGCATGTCCTACACTATCCATAAGTGGTCGGAGATGGGCTGGGCCAGCCACTGGGTCACTTTTGCCTGCTGGGTCTTCTACCGCCTCATCAGCTGAGCTGGGCAGAGAGCACAGACGCCATGGGGGATGTCCTGGTGTGATACAGCTGTACCCCACACACAGTGAGACCATCGGACACAACCTCAAGGGCTGGATTAAAGCTGGCAAGCTTCAGCAGGGGGTGCCTGGCACCAGATCATGGGCAGGAGGGGATAGGCACCCAGAATTGGGCGGGGGGCTAGTGGCCCACTGGGGAATCATGGCCCCTGTCCCCTGCCCACCCATTAACCCCCTCCCTGCCTCTGAGTGAACTGGAGGGCTAGGAACTCTCTGATGTGTCCAGATCCCACTATTGCCACCATCTTATCAGTGCAGAGAGAGGGAACAGACACCTCAGAGAGTGACCTCTGTGCATCCCCCCATATTTTAGAACATGTCCTAGTTCTCTCTAGGAACTGGAGGACCAAAAGCTTTATGGATCTCACTCATGCCACCATGTTGTGGGAGCAGAGTGAAAGAACAAACATCATGGACAATGACCTCTATCTCCATCTGTCCCCCTGCCCAATTGCCACACACACTCCATACACATGTTCTGGTCTTTCTAGGAACTGGAGGACCAATAGCTCTATGGTCAACTCAGATCCTAAGGCTACCACCATGTTGCAGCAGCACAAAGAAAAAGGACACAGCCCCCATGCAACATCCCATCTAGGACCCACAAGACCAAGAACTCTGTGAGTTTATAGGGCCAAAGTTATGACACGCTGCTACCCCATTCCCTCTGTCACCTCCCAACTCCCGAACCTTCTAAGGGTGTGGAATGGGAAAGTACTGTACTTAGCTTAGAAAAAGGGATATTTTTTAAGGGAAAAAACCCTAAGTATTGGATTTGTTACCTGTAAAATAAATAGAAACAAAACACAGAACCACTACTGCCTCCTGCTGATTGGGTTTCTTAATGAGTCATTCGCCCTGTGATAATCTGTGCTGTGTTAATTGCTTGTGGGCATCTAATTTCAAATGCAAAACTTTCTAACCTAGTCATGCTTCATTAGTGACAATTATTAATAATTTAGGATCAAGGCCCCATTGCGCTGGGTGCTGTATAGACTTCCTGAGATTGGGACCCCCATCATGCTGGGTGCTGCAAAGACATCCCATCCCAACTGAGAGCGGGTGCTAAACTAACCCATGAGATCCCACTCCCCCCCCAAAGCTGGGCTAGAACCCAGGAGTCCTGGGCTCTCCATCTAGTGACAGAGAGTTCCAGAGGCCGCAGTCATCAAGCTGTTCACTGGTCCCCAGCAGGTGAAGGAAATCGGACTTGGACCCCGTTACCTGGTGCTCACACCTGGGTTGGGTCAATGATTAATTAATACCATGACTAACAAGGAAGGTGCTTACCTTGGTGGAGAGAGGGCCATTGGGAACAGAGACCAGGGAAGCTGAGAACAGGAACAAGGAGGCCAGGCAGTGACTGGAGCAAGTGGGGCTGGGGCGGGGGGCGAAAATGGCGCGACCCGCAAACTGCACCCTCCACAGCGGCCAATTCCCTCTGTCATCAGAGATCTTCCAAGGTGGGACATGGCTGGTCAGGTGCCCCAATGGCTGGAATGCGGGGTGCACATTGCCATGGGGGAGGGAATCAGCCCGGGAGGGGGGCGGTGAGGAGAGGCAGGGGTCAGCCCAGGATGGGCACTGCGGAAGCGGAGGCTCTGTGGAGCTCAGATTCATCTCCCGCTCCCATTCCTCCACCCCACCCAAGTGTTCCAGGCCCAAGTGTGGATTTTCCTCATTCCCACCGCCCTGGGCTTGGTGCAGCTGGGCCTCTTCCTGGAGCAGACGGGCTTCTTCCTGCGCCGCCTGGGCTCCTCCCGCAGAACCACCATCTCCCTCTGGATTCTGGGGGTTTACCCGGTAAGGCAGGAGAGAACCCAAGCGTCCAGGCTCCCAGCCCCTCACTCTAACCACTCCACTCCACTGCCCTCCCAAAATCGGGAAGAGATCCCAGGTGTCTGCCTCCCCAGCCTTCTGTTGGTCCAACCACCAGAGCTGGCTCTAACCACTAGACCCCACTGCCCTCCCAGAGCCAGGGAGAGAACCCAGGAGTCCTGGCCCCCACACCCCTTTTTCTAAACCTCTAGACCCCCCTCTCCCTTCCCAGAGTTGGGGCTGGAACCCAGGAGTCTGGGCACCACTGACACTATTCTCTGCTCCATCCCCAGGTGTTCAGCATCATGTCCCTCATTGGCATGTACATTCCCCGATCCTCCTTCATCTGTAACTTTGTGGCTAACATGTGAGTCTCCGGGGAGAAGGGGGAAGGACTCAATGCGAAAGGGCAGGTCTTAAGTTAAGGTATGGGGGGGGAGCATAATGAGGCATTGGATGGCTGTTACCCAGCTGCCCCATGCCCATTAGTGGCTGCATCTCAGTGCTGGTTGAGCCATCCCAGTGTGGCATTATATGCAGCTGTTCCCCAGCTGCCCCACCCCAGAGGTGGCTGCATTTTAATATTGGACAAGCCCACCACATGCCGCATTATGTGCAGCTGTCCCCCAGCCTCTCTGCCTCAGTGTCAGCTGCATCTCAGCACCCCCGCCCACCCTGTCTCCACAGCTACCACTCTATCACCCTGTGGAAATTCCTGGATTTGGTGACTGACTTCTTTGGGGGCACAACCCACATGATCCAGAGCCTCGAGGGGCAGCATGTTGCCCCCAACCCATTCCCCTGTTGCTGCTGCTGCTGCCTCCCCAATATTTCCACCAGCCGGTAAGCACCTGCACCCCTCTCACCCTGTCCCCCCAGCCAGGTGCCAGGACCCATCAATGCCGCAGCGTGGGCAGCCTCCAGCCCCTCACAAGAGAGTCCTTAGACCTCAGCAAGTCAGGCATAGACCCCGAGGGTTGGTGGGAGCCAGATAAATCCTGGCATCTGTGGTCTCACATCAGCCCATGATAGGGTCTCAGGCCACAGCCAAGGCAGGTTCCTGAGCCTAGCTGGCCTTGGCCTCCCAGAGGTGGTTCAGGGATTCTTCTGCGGTGCTTGTTCCTAGGCTCAGATGTTTGAGACATCAGGCCCCAACCCAGAGACACCCAAAGCTACCTGGGTCCTTTAACTTCTTCACACCCAGTGTGGGGTCTGTGCACCACTCAATTCCACATCCCGGGTAACAGCCAATCTCAGCCCAACTCCCATCCCGAATAACATCCAAACTCAACGCATCCCCATATCTCAGGTAATGGCCAACCTCAACCCAGTCCCAACTTCCAGGTAACAGGCGACTTCAATCCAAACCCTCATCCTGAGTAATACACAATCTCAACCCAACCCCACATTGCAGGATAACGTTCAACTTCAACACCATGTCCCATGGTAACAGCCAACCTCTACTCAACCCACGCACGTAAAGTCCAACCTCAACCCAACACCAGACCCAAGGGTAAAACCCAACTTCTACCCAAGGGTTGTGCCCTACCCCCCAGGGTACAGCCCAACCTCAACCCAGTATTTTTCCAGGGATCTGCTGGCAGAATTATTTTGGGGCAATTCTCTGCTCTGTGTGGTGCTAGTGGTCAGCCTCAAGGACCACAATGATCCCTTCTGCCCTCAGAACCAATGAACCCAGCACTCATCAGCAGCAAATCTCAAAGCACCCTACAAGGGTAGAAACAACCACTTCCTGCACCTGTGCTCGCCTAGATTCCTTGGCTCTGTTTGAGATCCCCTGCTCAGCCCACGTTTCCAGTGGTCTCTTCCAAGCCTTCCCAACGGCTTGCATTGCTTCCAGCCAGTGCTTAGTGCATCTGGGCCCAACACAACTGGCATACAGTACATTCACTCTGCCTCATCTCCCTCCCTCCTTGGAGAGCTCAGCCCCTTCTCACCCAAAAGGGAGCCAGACAAAGCAAAAGGGGAAATGGAGCATGCCTAAGGTCTGCCCAAATTCCTACTTTCTCTATACGAAGACACTGCAAGGTCAGGAACCCTCTCCCATAGTCAGGCCAGGCAGCTCTTGGAGGAAGTGGGTCTGTCTCATTCGCTCCCTTTTAAGCTGTTCCACTGTGCATAAATAACTAAACAAACATTGATCCAGAGGATTGGGCTGGTGTCCTACCCACTAGGTTATAGAGTCATTCTCTCTCTGGGGCTCAGTGATTAGGGGATGGGAGAGGGGAGTGATTGAGTGGAAGAGGTGGAGATGAAATCTAGGGATTCCACTTGGAGCGACCCCCCCCCCATCTCACCCTTTCCCCATCCCCAAGGTCCAACCTACGATGGATGACCCTGGCGGTGTACCAGCTGTCCCTCATCAGGACCGTCCTCTTCTTCATCACACTCATCCTCTGGACTGAGGAGAAGTACAACTATGGTGATGTGAGTCACCCTGGGGCTGTGTCTTCTCTCTCCCCCATGGGCATGGAGTGGGGGGAGTGACAGCTATTCCACCGAGGGCAGGGAACGGTGAGACTGGCTAAGCATTGAGACTGGGTGTTAAGGCTGAAGGTACGTTGGGTTGGCTCAAGTGTTACGCAGGGGTGTGGATCAGGTGCTACTCTAGGTCGTTGGGCTGAGGTTGGGTGTTACACTTGGGCACTAGATCGAGGTTAGACTTTACGTTGAGTGCTGGACAGCTTTGGACATTACTCTTGGCTAGGGGTTCTGTTGAATCTTGGGCATTAACCCTGGAGCATGGGGTTGGGCTGAGGTTTCAGTGTTATCTGGGCTGTAGGGGGTGGTTGAGACTGGACATCATCCTTGGGCGTGGGGTTGAGCTGAGATGGAGTCAGCTGAGGTTGGCAGTTGTCCTTGGATAAGGTGGGTTTGGGTGGAGATGTTAGCATTATCCTGGGGCCCTGGCTGAGGCTGGGCATTACCCTGAGCCGTGCGGTTGAGTAGAGTTTAGGTGTTACCTTTGGGTGTGCAGTTGAATTGAGGTTGGGACGTTACACTTGGGTGTGGGGTTGAAGCTGGACAGAAGCTGGGTAAGCCCTACAGAGGGAGCTGGCGTGATAGGCCACCTGACCCTTCTTCTGCCCCATGTCTTCTGCTGTAGGTTAGCTACACCAACCCCAATTCCTACATCAATGCCATCATAGGCATCTCCACCTTCCTGTCCTTCTATGGCTACCTGCTTTTCTACACGGCCACCAAGCCGGCCTTGCCTGGCTACAGCTTGCGCTCCAAGTTTGTCTGCATTGTCCTGGTCCTTGTTGTCTGCGGTCTTCAGAGTGGCATCCTGGAGACCATGGGAGCTCTGGGGGCCATTCCCTGCCGGCCTCCGCTCTCGGCTGATACCCGCTCGCAAAGTGAGTGCACCTACAGCAATCCCCTGAGGTGGTGGTACTGGGCCCCATGCTGTGAGATTCAGCAGGGGCCGTTCTCCCCGACAATCGGTGCCCGGGACTAGGGAGCTCTTCTAACCTCTCTGTTCTCCCTCCCCAGTTATCTATTACTACTCCCTGGTCGTGGAGATGTTTCTCATCAGCCTCTTTGCCCGTTACTGCTTCCGACGGGCTGAGCTCACCCCAGAGAGCACCCCCAGCACCAAGAACCAGGCCTCCCAGACACATGCACCGCAAGAGGGCTCCAGGAAAGAGAGCCCCTCCCTGAAAGGCCTCAACCCCTGCTACTCCCCCGATGAGAGCTTCTGCCGAATCGAGCACACACCCTTGGATCACTTCAATTTCAGCCCCGGCTTACCTCGACCTGGAGAGGGGCTGGGCCAGGGCTGGCCAGCTGGGACTAACTCAGGGGCCCTCGAGATGGGAGAGCTGGGTACCAAGAGCCCTGTAAATGGGTTTCCCCCCAGGAAAACCAGAGCACCTCCCAATGGAGTCGAGAACCAGCCCAGCGCCCATGACATCACCATGGTATAAGCAGGATCTCACCCCATGTGGGGCAGGCAGAGGTGGGAGACAGATAGTGTTAACATGTGGAACTCCCTGCTACAGGATACTGCAGGAGGCAACAATTCCCAAGAGGATGGAGGGGAACTAGCTGACCCTCAGAAAGAATGGGGATGAGGTGGAATCTGGAAATCAAATGCTAACCAGTGATGTATAATAGGGATGATCTCAGAAAGCCCCTTACTTATGAATGGCGGGTGACACGAAAGAGCTGTATCGTGGAAGTCCAGGCTGTCTACACACCATGGCTGCTAAGTCTTTAAGCAGACACCTCCTGGCTCAGGAACAATACCTGGTAGGACTTACAGCTCCTAAATCAGCCGTAGCTGGAGGAAACCAAAATTGAGGCTGGTTCCTAATGAGAACCAGTTCTCTCCTCTGCAGGGATGGGAAGAAGGAAACTGCTCCAACAAGAGGCTACAAAAAGATGTACCAGGAGAGCTATCCAGGGGTGGCAGGGCAGGAGAGGGATGTCTGCACTGCGTTATTTCTTAATAATATTGTACCATGTATGACCTCATTCTCCTAGCTGCATCTAGCGCAATCAAAGGAGGTTTGTAGCATGCACATTACCAGCTCTTTAGAGGAGGGACTGTCATTCTGTTTGGAGTTTGTACAGCACCATGCACCACTGGAAAGCAGGCCAGAGTTGGGGTGCTCTATTAACACCCATAATAAAGCAACGCTATGGCTGAGAGAGTCGCTCCAGTACCACTCAAAGGAGTAATGCAACATCCATTGAGAGAAGAATCTACCACTATTAACCAGCAGAAGTCCCTGCTACATGATATTCTGGAAGGGGAAGATTGCTGAGGAGATTCAGGCTGGGGTTTAAAATCACCCACTGATCACATTTCCACAAGTCTTTTATTAAAACAGAGGCCACTGGAGGGGGCAGAGCCCCCCAGCAAAGACCAGACACAAATTAAAACGCTCTTTCACAGATTCAGAGTGGGGCTCAGCCCCTCCAACAGGGAGCAGCAGGGGGACACACAACACAGAGCAGGGACCATTCCCTCCAGTGTGGGACAGGGCAGGGCAGGACACACCCTGTGCTAGGGTGACATAGACAGAGATGCCAAGACATTTTCAACAGCTGTCTCTGGGGGGCAGCCCTGAGGTTCCAGCACTGACCCATATGAGGGGGCAGGGCCTGCCTCCTCCAAGGGGGGTGGCCCGGGTTCCTTAGCCAATAGGTTGTTCTTCTTCAAGAAGCAGGCTTCCTGATAGGGAGGGCGGATGGGGGGCTGGGTGGGGGGCACGTAGCTGTATTCCTTCCCTGGGGCCAGCTGCAGAGGGGAGAGATGGGGGGTAAGCAGTGCCAAGACACCCATCTGCCTCCCCCACTGCCAGAATATCCACCCAAGCCTGCGATCCCTGCTTCGCCCACTTCCCCAGCTGCTGGGATCTGCCCTCCTGGGCACCCCCTAAACTGCCATCCCTGCCCCGACCCTCCCAGCCTGCAATCCCCTCCCGATCCCCACAGTCTCACCTGCAGGGGGTACGTCCGATCCGAATCATAGGCGCTCAGATCCCCACAGGCCAAGAATGGGACAATGACTCTGTTTGGCCCTTCCAGCTGGTTGAAATCCACATCTGGAAAATGACAAACATAAGCAAGAGCCGCCTCCAGCTCCTGGGGAGAGCACCCGCTGCTGTGCCCCCCACCTCAGCACCACCCAGGGCGCAGCTCTGACTGCCAAGGAGGGCACCTCTGCTCCCCACCACACAACGCTCCTTACCGTAGCAATGGTCCAGCAGTGGGTTGGACATATTGGGCACGTAGCCCTCTGGCGGGCAGTACCCACGGCAGACAACAAAGGCCTCTGGAGACGGGAGAGACGTTGTTAGGGCTGCATGCCGAGTGTGGGAACCCATCAGATTGGCAAAGGCGGCGCGGGCCATGCCTTTCCCCTGGACCCTTCCCCACCTGTCCCCAATCGGCCTATAAGCCCCTTGCTGAGAAGCGAGTGGCACCCATCATTGATTTGTAGTGTGTGTAGGGTCTGCCCTGAGCCCGGGCACTGGGCAGCACTGCTAGCTCTGAGGAGGGGGCGCAGGATAAAGGATCCGCACCCTGAGCGCATGCCAGAGCCACCCAAGATCAAAGAGATCCCATCCATCACTCCGTCCCCCCAGAAGTTTAACCCACCAGGGGACAGAGCAAATGAGGGCACACCCAGCTGGATGTGTCACATTCTGGCCACCCCAGATGCCATCCCTCATCCCCAGTTCTGTCCCCTTCTCCCACCTCACTGGGCGCCCAGTTCGGCCCTCACCAATGCTGGAGTTTCGGCTGCTCCGGGGTTTGGCGCAGGTGACGTTGGGGAAGAATATGCGGAGCTGGGAGTAGAGAAGCGTCACGTCCTTCCCCCGAAAGATCTAGGGCACGGAGACAGGGACAAGGTGACATGGCAGCAGGGGACAGTGCAGGGATCGTGCCAACTGTGCCCCAAAGCACAGCATCCCCAGCGCCCAGCCCTGACTGCTGGGAAGAGTGCCCCCGCTAAGTCCTCCCACCAGTATGTCACCCCTGGCATAACCCCCCTACTGCCTCAGTTACAACTCAACACCGGGTGAGCCACCTGCTTGCGGCTGTCACCCCTTCAGCTAGAGCCCAGGGTCCTCTTACAGGCGCTAGTATTGACCTTAGCCACAAAGGTGCCTCCTTTATTCAGGACATGGGTGGTGATGTTCAGAGCCTGAAATGAGAAGGAGAAAAAGAAATTAGCAGCAAAGGCCAAAATCCTTAAAAAAACAGGGCCAGCTCTGGGGCAGGGCAGATGGCGAACAGCCACCTACAATGCCACACAAGGAAAGCGCTGTCACTGAGATGCAATCACCTCTGGGGTGGTGCAGATGCGGAACAGCTGCACATAACACCATATGGGGAAGGCTCTCCCAGCACTGACATGCAGCCACCTCTGGGGCAGGGAACAGCCATTTTGGACAGGAACTGATTGAAACAGCAGAGAGGGATTGAGGGAGGCAGAATGGAATCACCTAGTGGGGTGCTGCAGGGAGGGATTGGGGATGCTCTGCCCGGACAGTCAGGGCTGGGCACTGGAGGGCTGTGGGGAGTGGGGTCTTGGCAGGGGTGCCCCCTTGTGGCCAGGTGTAGTACTCACTGCTAGCAGCAACTGTGCCTGGATGTATTCATCAATATCATGAAGGCCGGTCACTGCAAGGCAGGAGGGGAAAGGGGATTCAGTGAGGTGCAGGGTCACCCCACAAGTGCCCAATGGGGGGCCAGAGCCCCCATCCCCGCTCCCTTCTCGCTGGTCCTGCTCCACTCACCGTCAGGGGCCCCATCGCAGACCACCAGGTCGGCCGGCTGCCCTTCGAAGTGCTGGATGATCTCCTGCGCCGTGGAGACCTGGCAGGGGACAGAGGGGCCTGGTCACTGCTCAGGACAGACAGACTCAGACTGGGAGAGGGGGTGAGGGGGAGACAGGGTGGCTGGGCCAGCCAGTGCCTCCCACTCCCCACATACCTTGGTGATGTCCCCCTGGATCTGGACAACCCCCGGAAGCGGAGCCATGGCCTGGAGATCAACAGCCACGATCTTCACAGCTTCAGGCCCCTCCCCAGCACCACCTCTGAGGGGGTAGAGGGGGGTGAGAGACAGCCTGGGGGCTTCCCTCTCCCACCTGCTATGCCCCAGTCCATTCTCTGTACCACCCCCAGCCACTCCTATCCTGTACCACCTCACACACTGCTCTCATCCCACCCTGCCCCCCCAAACTATCCTGCACCTTTTGCCCCATGCTGTCCCAGTCACTCCTGCCCTCCCCCACCCCCTACCACCCCACCTGCCCTCCCCCACCCCAATCCCACTTCTCCAATCTGCCCCCTCCCTACCCCACCTCACTGCAACCTTCCCATTCAGTCTCACCTTCATCCTTCCAACCCCCACTTCTCCCACCCCCTCCCATTTCCTCTTCTTCCCCCTTGTATCCTGTCCCACCCCCTCCAATACCCTTTGTCCCACCATCTCACTCATCCTCCCCGCCCCCGCCCCTGCCCTCCCTCCCCTCACTCACTTCAGCTTCCGGCTCAGAACCTGGCTCCAGCTGCCAGGAGCAGCGCAGAGATCCACAGCCCTACGCACCCCTGCATGGAGAGAATGAGAGCTGGGGGACTGGGAGCCAAGATGCCTGGGGTTCTCCACCAGATTTGGGAGGGGAAAGGGACCTAGTGGGTCAGAGCCACAGGGGCTGGGAGCCAGGATGCCTGGGTTCTATCTCAGCTCTGGGAAGGGAGCAGGGTCTATGGGTCAGAGCAGGGTTGGACAGCAAACGGGACCACCAGGCATGACAGATGGGGGCTACCATAATGCACACAACAAAAGGTGCTGGGGCGGGACTGGGGGCTAGGGTGAGGCAGATTCCTGGCTTACCCTCAAACAGCTGGAACTCCTCATCCAGCTGCAGGAGTTTGAAGGCACTGCGGGCCCGCCAGCCCTCCTCCTTCGCCAGGCGGTAGTAGATGTCCCGCTTGTCCTTCGATGAGCGCCCCATTTTGGCCTTACATTAACCGGTACTTGGATGCAGGTTCTCAATTAACACAGATGTGTTACCATAGGCCCTAATAGCTATAATGACACTGGACCTAATTTGAATACATTAAAGGAAGCCCAATCAAAAGATTTATAATATCCCAGGACCCAAATTAATTTTGTGTATGTATATATAGATACATTTTTGTAGGTCCTACCAAATAATCTGAATGATCCAGGACCCGAATTACTTGCAGACAGATTACCGTAGGCCCTACAACAATGATTTCAATGGCCTGGGACCCAGCTGAATTGCTGCTATATTACTTTGCATATTGACAAGTTCCAAAGGGGTAGCAGTGTTAGTCTAGTTCAGCAAAACAAACAAGGTGTCCTGCGGCACATTTAAACACTAACAAATTTATTTATCACATGAGCTTTCCTGGGAGAAAATCCTACTTTGTCAGATGCTTGAAAATGGGAAACTTACAGAATCAAAGGAAAATGAATGCAGGGAAGTGTAAGTCATGGGATCAGGTCAGACTGTTACAGCAAATCAAAGCAATTGTTAAGATTCAGACACTGGGGAACAGCATATAGATTAGCTGGACCTTCTGTAGAACCAGTCCAGAGAACTTCCCCGGAAAACTGCCAGAATATGTGATTGTTCCCATTGCACCAACATATGTGGCTTGAACCAGACTCACGTGAAGTTCTCCAGATCATTTCGCTAGGAATTCAGACAAAGGCCTTTTCCACAGAACCAACATTGCATGAATATTTTTTTTTTCTCTCTCTCTACATTTTTCCACTAGCTGCCTCAGTTCAATACCCAAGATCTATTGGTGAAACTCTCTCACACAATCATTTTGCAGTCTCTTTCACATCTTTTATTTTCCACATTCAAATGAAACAAAGATAATTATTCTAGGCCCTTTGTTAATGAAGGATGGTGACATACTTTCTGTATTCATGTGGCAACATTACTGCAGGATGTACATTAATATGTAGACTGTCAATAGAGCTACACTAATTATGGACATGTTATTGTAGACCCTAGGTTAATTTGTAGATTGACAGAAAGTTCTGGTAAATTATGGATATGTAATTGTAGGCCCTATAATATGTCTGGTGTATTGTCCCAAGGTGCTGACTCCATCTCCACCAGGAATAAATCAAATATTATTGTAGGACCTACACAAATAGGCCCATATTATTGTAGATCTCAAATTAAGACAAAGGTATCATTGTAGGGCCTGAAATAATAAGTCACTATCATACTGAGAACCTCCTTTAGCAAACACCTTCATTCCCGCACTCCACCCCACCCAGCACCCAAGTTAGTCTATTTTAAAGTAGCCGCATCCACCTCTAATTATGGTATAGAATATTCCCCCATGCGCATGCGCAACTAACCGCCAAGCCAGCACAGAAAGAGAATACGCATACGCACCAAGGCCCAATTTACCTCCTTTGAAGGAGATGCATTTGCGCATGCGCGCCAAGGGTATTGCCTCTGGCCTGCGATGGACTGTGGATCCTTTGCGGACATGCGCAACGCAAGGTATCCTCCAGTCCAATGGCAGCGCATGCGCACTACCTCTCTTGTGCGAACACGCCTTACCGCGGCGGTCGCGATCGAGTCTACCGTCTCAGGGAGAAGGCAAACCGAACCGGAAGTAGTTCCTCCCTAAGCCGGAAGTAGAAGCTGTGGCGGCTATCTGCGCCGGGGACAGGCCGGGACGCTGGGGACGGAGTCAGGGTGCGGAGAGAGGCCGCCTCCGGTACCGGGATGAGTCGAGTCTGGAGACTGTGCGCTGCCGAGGCGGAGCTAACGCCGGCGGGTTTTCCTCAGTGCGCCTGCGCAGTGACCACTCCGCTTTCACTGCGCCTGCGCAGAGGACCAATCCGCGAGCGTCGTCGGCCGTGAGCACGGGAAGGTTTTTCCCTTATTGCGCAATCGCAAACCAAACTCACGCGAAGACCGCATGCGCAGTATGGAACGGCTCCGTGGGGGCCATTACGCATGTGCACAGTGCAAATCTTCCTGCAGCACTGTATGCTGGGAATTGTAGTCTTCAGGTGTCTTCATATGACCTGGGACTTCAGAAAAACAACATTGTTCTGTGGCAGATTTATTTATTGCATGAGCTTTCTCTCAGACGCTTTGAAGATGGGAAACTTACAGAATGGGTGGAAATTAAATGCAGGGGAGTATATGACATAGATCAGGTCAGGCTGTAACAGCAAATCAAAATAGATGTTAGGATTCAAACACTGGGGAACAGCACATAGAGGAAGGTGAGATCAAATCACCTGTTGTAATGAGAGAAAAATCCATAGTCCCTGCTTAACCCCAAGGCAACTGAGTCGAATTTCCATATAAATTCGAGTTCTGCAATTTGTCTTTGAAGCTGTGATTTGTTATTCATCTGTTTCAGCACCGCTATTAGCAAGTCATCAATGGAGTGAGCAGAGATACTGAAGTGTTCCCCTATTGGTTTTTGAGTGTTGTGATTTCTGATGTCAAATTTGTGTCCATTTATTCTTTTGCGCAGAGACTGCCCTGTTTGTCCAACAGATAAGATAGAGGGACATTTCTAGCACATGATGGCATAAATCACATTGGTGGATGAGCAGGTGAATGAGCCCTTGATGGAGTAGGTGGCTTGATTTGGTCCTGTGATGGTATCTTCAGAAGATATGAAGGCAAAGTTGGCAGCGTGATCTGTTGCAGGGCTATGTTCCTGCTAAAATGTTTCTGTTGTTTGATCTGTAGTTGCTGGTGAGTAGCCGTTTAAGGTTGGGGGGTCTGTCTCCCAAGGCTCATGCAATAAATAAACCTGTTAGTCTGTAAAAGTGCCACAGGACTCTGTTGTTTTTCTGCAATAAACTAACACGGCTACCCCTTTGGAACTGGAGGTTCTGAGGCATTCTGGGAGTTGCAGTCCCAGCCAACTGCAGCCTCTTTTAGCAGTGGTGTATACTGAGATATAGACAGTAATACTCAACAGCAATGCAGCACATTGACATTTGGTAGCGCTGTATGCTGGAAAAAAGCATGGTGTATGCCGGGTTTTGTACGTGAGCATGAGGCACAGAGCATGCTGGCAGTAGGACGTGGAAGAATAAGGCATAGTGCATGTTGGGATTTGTAATTTCCCTGGGGTGGGGGAAGCTAAAGAACAGTGCATGCAGGGATTTGTAGTTCTCTGAAGGGTTAGGGTGGGGACTGCAACCTGTGGGCAGCTAGGAGCCACATGCTGCTCTTTGGCTACCCCTTTGCAGCTCCAGGCTCTCCCCCCTGCCACAAGGGGAGCCTGCGGGCAGCCCACACAGGCTTCAGGCACCCACCACCACCACTTGGGGACCCTGGGGCAGGTACCCTGGCCTAGCCTCCCCCCTTTCACCCACCAGGAGTCTACACCCATTGCAGCTCTCAAAATACTTGGTTATTGAAGGAATTTTTTTAAATGGCTCTTCTTAGGTTTTGTGTTGTCAACCCCTGGATTAGGGAGAGGATAAACTAAAGTACAAAGCATGCTGAGATTTGTGGGGTAGGTGCTAATGTGCAGTGCATCCTGGGATTTGCAGTTTGGAGGAAGGGGTTAAAGTGGAGTGCAATGCATGCTGGGATTTGTGTTTCCCTGGGACTCCAATTTCTAGGTGCATGATCAGAGTTGTAAACCACCCCCACCTCCTGCCAAAAAAAACCCCCGAGGTCAACTTAAAGAACTCATGAGATTTATTTAAAAGAGAACGAACGTGTGAGGGGTTCCCCCTTTACCAGCTGTTCTTTGAGGTCTGTAAACCCTGGGGCCACAGCATCCTCCCAGCTCAATGGGGGTGAGATGAGAGATCTCAGGATCCCCACTGGGAATCCCAGAGAAGCCTCCAGTTCTTCAGAAGGAATAGGCCCCATCCCAGCCCCACTAATCCCACCACCTTTAATTGCATCGGAACAAGCCCCAGGGAGACACAGCACCCACCCATAATGAACAGGGTGCAGAGGGGGTGGCAGCCCAGGGCTGGGCTAGCAGGGGCTGCAAGTCAGGAGCAAGGGGCATCGGCAGAGCTGTGACTCTCCTGAGATGCAGAAGGGCCAGGGACATAAATCACGAAAACAGGACAGCCTCCATGGGGTTTCCCCTCCCCATCATGACACCCAAGTCCATTTGATGACATCACAGCAGAAGAGGAGTGGCCCTGGCAGCCACAGCCAAGCATTCAATGACATCAGTGCTTTCTGTGTGTGATGTCAAACCGAATGAGATGTGGCTTCCTGCCATTTGATGATGTCACTGACTAGACACCTAAATGGCCCCTTGGAAGGCATCACAGTAGATGAGGAGGTAGCTTCTTCCATTCCATCACATCACTACAAATGAGGGCATGGCTTGCCTTCTCTGATGAGGCCCCAGGCAGATGGGCGGGGCTTGTTGCATTTTGTTGAGGGGCTCCCCATGAGCAACTGATGGATCTGGTCCTACTGAATGACATCATATATGGAGGTGTGGCTTGGGACACTGGGTGACATCACTCACATCGGCCTTTGGCTTGGTCCATGCAATGACATCACCAGCAGGATGGGGGCCAGAGAGCCAGGGCCCCAGGGGTTAGGAGTGAGCCAGGTCCAGACAGCAGCACGGTGAGGCCCCTTCCCTAGTAGGATGTGGATCTGGGGAAGGCTCGGTCCCAGTGCCCAGGTCAGGCAGGGAAGCAGATGGAGCAGCACTCCAGGCAGATCTCCAGGCAGTTGGCGGAATCACAGCAGTCGTGAAGGAGCCCACCCCCCCCTCCACACAGGCAGCCACCTCCCCCACACTCCTGACCTGGAGGGTCCCCCCCAGTGCAGCACTCCCCCGCCAGGCACAATGACCCGCAGCCCAGGCCGTCCAGCGCTAGGGAGCACAGTGCCAGGAACTCACAGAACAAGCAGGCCAGGGCACAATGGGCACAGCAGTCTGGGGGAGAGAAAGGGGACAGCAGGTTAATGAAGCCAAGGAGAGAACCCAAGAGTCCTGGTTCCCAACTCCCCACCCCTCTGCTCTAACCACTAAATCCCACTTCTCTCCCACAGCTGGGAAAAGAATCCAGAGTCCTGGCTCCCAGCACCTTGCTCTAGCCACTAGATCCCACTCCCCCCCCTCCCCTGAGCCAGGCAGAGAATGCAGGAATCCTGGCTCCCAGCCCCTTGATCCCACTCCCCCGAGCCAGGAAGAGAATGCAGGAGTCCTGGCTCCCAGACTGACACCCCCCCCCCCCCACTGGGGTATCTGTTTGTCTCTGGGTCGAGATGGCTATAATAATAACTGGGTTAATGAGCTCCCAGGGGCAGATCCGGGGCGGATCCTGAATTAACCCAGCGCTGGACAGAACTGGCAACCAGCAATCAGAACCCAACCCTTGGCTCTCCTCCCTGGGCTCCAGCTCTGCTGGTGCCCCTCGCTCCCACCCACAGCCCCAGCCCCAGCCACACACTCACCATCCCCAGCCACTTCCTGGATGTGGGAGGCTGTGGATTTGCAGCTCTTGTGGGTGTAGATGGAGGACTTGGAGCCAAGACGCTGCTTCTCCAGCCGGGCCGGAGCCAGAGGCAGCTGCGGGTGTCTGGAGAGTGGAACCCTGTCCCTCTGTGGCTCGGGACCATAGGTGACCACAGGGCACGGCAAGGGCTGGAGTATCAAGTCTGGAAGCAGAGGGGGAAGCAGAAATAGAACCCAGGAGTCCCCCCTGCTCTAACCACTAGACCCCACTTGTCTCCCAGAGCTGGGGAGAGAACCCAGGAGTCCTGGCTCCCAACCTAGGCCCCCTGCCCACTCTAATCACTTGACCCCATGACCCTCCCAGAGCTGGGGAGAGAACCTAGGAATCCTGGCATCCAGCACCATGCTCTAACCACTAGCCCCCATGCCTTCTTACCTCCATCTGCTTTCTCAGTGGTCAGGGGTAGACCTAGAGATGTCTCCTTGGTGGGGTGAACCTCTTCCCCAGGTGGAGATCTCCAGCCAACAGAATCCACAGCTCCTGAGAGCCAACAAACACTGTCAGCCTCAACTCCATTGCTGTGCGGCTGTTCCCCTGCTGCCCTGCCCCAGAGGTGGCCGCATCTCTGCACCACACGGATCATCATTGTTATGCCTTGAGGAACTGTAATGAGGCAGGGCACTTACTTGTTGACAAAGGGAATGTGTGGGGCTCTCCTGAGTTGCTCTGTGGTATCTCATCCGCCCCATAACCATTCCTCCCGTGAGGGGGGGCTGGGTTGAAGCCAGACATCAGGGACCTGAAGTAGGAACAGCAGGTGTAATAGTTAGAAAACTCACCCTCCACGCATCTGCTGGTTCCCCTCAATCCCGGCTCGCAGCCCGCAGCTCTGTACCCCCACCCCCGTCTCTGCTGGTGCTCCTCAGCCCCTGCTCTCCCAGCCTTGGGCCTCTTCTGGGTTTAGGCTTCTACCTTCTGGCTGGGTGAGTGGAAGGAGGGAAGGGAGCCAGCGAGCAGGTTCAGCTGACCGGACACATCAGAGTGACCCCTCCCTGTGAGCAAGTGGGGAGGGGAGGTCTGGTGCTTTGATGGAGCCTCTGGGCACCCGGGTTTCATTTCAGGCTCTAGCACTAAATCCTTTTCCCCACTTCGCTAAACATGCCATCTTCTTCCCAAAGCTGGGGAGAGACCACAACCACTAGCCCCCTCCTTTCCCAGAACCAGGGAGAGAACCCAGGCTTCCAGCTCAGAGTGGCTGCAGGGAGCAGGGAGCTCCAACGCAGCAGGTATTGGGGCTGGCAGGAGATGAAGGGGAGGGGGGGTCAGAGGTGAGGCAGCTGCTGGGCCTTGGTTTCCTGATTTCCCCCTCCCGGCGCCTGGGTTGAAAGCAGGGGATGGCAGAGGCGGAAATAACAGGCCCATTAATCTCTCCCCCCAGCCCCCAGGGGGGCTGAAAGTAACCAGCTCCCAGAGAAGGGAAGGTAAACAGGGATGTAGGGGAGCTGGGACACCTGAGTTCTACCCTGGCTTTGGGGGAGGGGTGTGACCGGGGCCTCCTGGGCTACCGTCCTGGACGTGCAAAAATCAGGGCAAGCTGCAAAACAGGGAGCCAAACTCACCGCACACTGATGGATGGTACTTAAGCCAGTCTCCCTATCAGTCACAACCAGGCTTCTGGTACCTCACACGGGGTACCAAGAAATCTGCCCAAACTAGAAACAGCTCCCTTTATTGCACTCCAGCTCCTCTGGCTCCCACCTAGCCGCATGGTCCCTTAAAGATATAGCTTCTCCTGACCCCAAAGGGCCAGCCACAGCACACAGAACAATATAGGTTTGGATCTTACCCAAAATACCACACTGATAGCCAATCCTTTAGCAACTACAACTAAAGATTTAATATAAAATGAAAAGAAGCAAAATATGAGAGATGTTAAAGGGTCAAAGCTAATCACATACATACAGATGATTTAAAGTCCATGTAAAGCAGCTTGCAGGCTTGTTCCTCTAGTAAACAACACCCAGCACCCAGGTGGGCCTCAGTCCTTTGTCCAGTCACAGAGGGATAGTTCCAGAGATGGGTGTTGGCTGTAGACTGGGGACTTGAGACAAGATGGAGTTGGGGCTGCTGCCTTTTATCACCTCTGGCCTTCTCCATGCTGTGTGCAAATCTTTCCAATCACAGTGAAGTTGAGCCACATGTTCAAGTGGCTCAACAGGTTTCTCCCTGGGCCCATTGTACCTGGGAGCTTCCTTAATGGGCCATTAAGGAGACAATGGCTGTAGAAATTCTGTCTGAGGAGTTTCCCCAGAATCACACAAGATAAAGTATAGATATAACAACCATTCTTCTAATCAAAATAGAATTCCTAGACATAAACTATATAATCATTCCCAGCAAATTACTACCTTTCTATTGATACCAAACACGGCATAGTTCCTGTGGATTATAGCAATTCTGAGATATGAATACAAAATAATATCATAAATGGTTCCCTAAATCCGGACAGTGTCACAAGGGGGATATAACATCTCATGCCCCATTCCCTCCCTGGGGCTGGAGCCAGCTGCCCCTGACCTGAGGGCTGATGTGAACTGGCAGACTTAGAGGGGGCAGGCCCTGTGCCCCATTCCCAGCCCCCTCACCAGCCAGTACCTTCTAGGGGGTGCTGGGTTTGTAGCTGGATCGGGAGAAACTGAGGAGAGATGCTACATATTCAACAATGCGCACTGCACCACCAGGATAGACACACAATAAACACAAGTGCGCGCACACAACACACACTGAGATACAGATCCACAAATGCACACACAGGAAGATGGATACATGCAGACACACCAGCTATGTACATACAACACTCACACAACACACACTGTGAGATGCACCCATGTAGCTCCAGGGACTGACACCCCCACCCCCAATGTCACAAAGCCTGTCCCCCGGGGTCCCACCTCACCTGAGAGCACACAGCACTGGGGAGGGGCTGGGGGCTGCTCTTCATCCCTCCATTGCCCCATCACACTCCCTTGCTCTAGCACTGGAGACTGGGGGCGGTGGGACACAGGGTCCTGGTCAGAACTGCTCTCATCTGCCTCTATTCCTCAGTGTCTGTCCCTTGCTGTCCTTTTCAGTGCAGCCCTAATACCCCATTCACCCGTCCATCCCTCCTTCTGTCCATCCATCCACCCACCCACATACACCCTTCTATCCATCCAACCCCATACTCACCTCCAGCCATCAACCCCAGACATCCTTTGTCCATCCAGCCCCAGGTTATCTATCTATCCATCTATCCCTCCCTCCTCCCACACTCCACCTATCCATCTCAAATACTAACTCTGTCCTGCTCTGGCCAAAATTTGAATCTTCCCCAACCCAGCCCAGTTTCTCACGCCCTGACCCAGCCCAAGAGCTGGGAGAGACCCTGGCTGGGGATGACACCCCAACCCCCTTCCTACGTCCCCGGACTAGGTGCTTATCTGCTCCACCCCAGAGGTGGCCGCATCTCAGCACCGCGCGAGCCGTCTCTGTGAGGCGTTATGCACAGCTGTCCCGCAGCCCCCCAGCCCAGAGGTGGGCGCATCTCAGCGCGGAGCTGCTGCGGGGGGGAGCGGCTGGGGAAGGCTCAGAAAGCACTTGGCACTAATGGGCTCTGCCAGAACTAATTCATCCCGAGCAGACAGTGAGAACCAGCCTCCCCCAGGGCCCATCCGGCAGGAGGTCTTGGCGCCTCGCCCGGGGCTGCGGGGCGGGAGTGGGGGGGACACCCGCCGCCTGGGGCCTAATCTGCCCCCCCCATTCATAAATGAGTCAGTACGTCTCCCTAGCAACGGATACTGCCGGAAACTGAAATTAACTGGGTGGGGGCAAGACCAAGAGCCCCCCCCAGCTCTGCCAGGCCCCTCACTCCCAGCCCCCCAGCTCCGCCGGTGCCCAGCACTCGCGCCCCACAGCCCTGCAGGGGGGCAGGATGCCAGGGGGTGTTGCTGCGGGGGGCTGGATGCGCTGGTGGGGGGGGAGAATCTGGGGCGGGCCGGGCTTGGGGCGGGGCCGCTTTCGCTGCAGCGGCTGCTCCCTGCGCTGGTCCGTGGCTTCCCCCTGCCCGCGGTTCGGTTCGGTTCGGTTCGGCACGATGGCTTCGACCCTGATGCTGGCCGCCCTGCTCTGTGCGCTGGGTCCCGCCGCCGGGAAGGTAGAAAGGGGAACCGGGACCCCCTTCGCCCTGCCCCCAACACCCCCCTTCGCCCCATCATCCCTCCACGCGAACCCCAAGTCCCCTTCTCCCCCCGATTATAGTCTCCTGGAGGCGGGGTTGTCCCTGAAGCCAAGGGTGTCTCTGGGTGTGGGGGGGTCGGCTGATGGTCCCATCTCTGGGGCTGCCCCACTCCCACCAAGGCCCAGACTCCCCCCAAGGCACGAAGCGCCGGGGGTTGTTCTGAGTCTTCCAAGTCCAGGGGGTAGTGTTGGGGATGGAGGTAGGAGTGATAAGGGGTGGGGGGGGGGGAGTGAGGTGGAGGTGAGGTGTATAAAGGGGGTGGAGGTTAGAGGTTTTGGGGGCCTATAAAGGGGTGGGTATATGAGAGGGGCTGGGGTATTTGGGGGATGGGGATAGGAGGGGATGAGGGGCTCTGTGATAGTGTGATGCTCCACCCCAGAAGTGGCTGCATTTCAGCAGCAGCTGGGGGCCAGGAGCCCAGACAGATGGACACAGCCAGGGATGCGGAGGCCAAGAGAAAGAACCAGAAGGGGTCCTGCCAACCACAGACAGTGCTGCCCATGATGGCTGGGGGTGAGGTGGGCAGAACCCCCCTGCCAGCCACTCCCCAAGCCAGTTCCCCCCCCCCCCCAGCCATCCCCACCAGCGCTTCTGGTGACTCAGCCTGCGGATCCCAGCTGCCACAAACACAAGGGGGGAGGATCCCTGCAGGGATGTCCCTCTCCCACTATCTCCCAGGCTTGCCTCCACTTTCTGAAGCCCCCTTCCCCATTAGCTGGACAAGGTGGGGAACTGTCCAGTGCTGAGAGGAGCAGGACTCTCGGCTTTGGGAGGGGAGTGGGATCTAGTTAGAGCATGGGGGGCTGGGAGCCAGGACTCCTAGGTTCTTTGGGAATTGGAGGCCACCTGGGTCCTGTCTATTCACTCCTCCCCCTTTCTGTGTTTTCCACACAGGCTCTTTCCGCCAACCCACGGGGGGCACTGCCCCATGACTCAGCCCCTCGACGTTTCCGACGGGACCTGCGGGGGGCTCCCTATGAGGGGGACATGGGGCTGGCCAATGAGGTCTACTATCCCCGGCCAGGGGCACTGTCCCAGGATGAGCTGCTGGCCCAGGCACTGGAACGGCTGGGGGCGCCCCCCATTGACCGGTGGCGGGAGGACGAACTGGGGGGCACCCCCTGGCTCCAGGAGGCAGCAGCCAGTAGCCGGTGGCGACAGGATGGGACCCAGGCTGCCCTGGCTCTCCAACGCCTCCTCCAGGAATCGGTCCCCCTGGCCTCCCTCCTGCAGCTGTGGGACCAGGCCAGGGGTGCCCCATACCCCGATTATGATGAAACAGGAGCAGGTGCCCCTCCAAAGACCCGGGCCCCAGCCCCACCCTTGCTGAGCCGCTATCGGACAGATGGGGGATATGAGAACCGACAGGATGAGCCAGACGATGAGGATGCTGGAGAGATGGATGCTGAGATGCTGAGGTGCCTGGAGCATGGACAGGCACAGGCCTGGACCCCTTTCCCTGTCCCCTTGAGCCTGGCAGTCCTCCACGTTGGGTGTGGATGGGAGTCAGTACCCCCAAGAGGGGAAAGGCCCCAGGCCCCAGTAGGGTCTGTGAGTCAGGATGCCTGAGTTCTCCCCCAGCTCTGGGAGGGGAATGGGATCTAGTGGTTAGAGCAGGGGGAGCTGGGAGACAGGACTCCTGGGTTATCTCCCCAGCTCTCGGAGAGGAGTGGAGTCTAGTGAGTTAGAGTGGCAGGGAGGAGGAGTCTGGGATCTTGGATGCCTTGGTTCTAGCTGTTTTTCCTTCAACTTGCAGGTACCTGGTGGGCCGGATCCTTTCAGGGGGTGGTGAGACACGACCCCTCCGTCACCCCAGACGGCTGCGCCGGGGGCTGGAAGAAGAACCCCCCACTCTGCTACGTGTGAAACGGCTGGGGTCTGATGGGGGAGGCCCTGACATGGGGGCACCCCAGCTGCAGCGGGCCAAGAGGACTGAGGAGGAGGAGGAGGATGTGGGTGGGCGAAGGGGTCCATATGGGGGGGAGCCCCTGCTGAGGTACCTCCCTGAGTAATGGGGACCCCCCTCCAGGGCCCAGTGAACACTAATGTGGTGGGAGAGGGGTCTTATGTTCCCCCCTCCCCGACTTCTCTCTGAATTTAGCCAGCCTTTGGTATGGGTGGGCTGCCTCGCTTATAGCCCCCCCAATCTCTGCACCTCCATGACCCTTTCCAGCACAGGACAGCTTATTCCTGGGCCCCATATCTCTCTGCCCACTGGGACCCATTGGGGTCACCGCTTGCACCCAACGTGCTTCAAGACCCTTAGCACCCCTGGGCTCTGCCCTTTAATATCCCAGCTCTGAGCTTTTTATTCCCCAGCTGGGCTCAGTCCCCAATATCCTAGCTCTGAGCCTCTTAATCTCCCCCAGGTTCTGCTGCACAAAAGCCCAGCTCTGAGCTATTTATTCCCCACCTGGACTCTGCCCCCCAATATCCCAGTTCCAAGCCCCCTATTGTTCCCAGGACTCTGCCCTCCTCCCCCCAGATCTGAACCCCTTCCTCCCACCAAGCTAGCTCTGTCTGCCCTTGTCCTCCTGGTTCCCCCCGCTTCTATCAGTGCATTCAGTAACTGCTACCCCCCCATTGTCTGTTCGTCTGGTGTTGATTAATTAACTAATGAAATAAAGGCTCATCGAGTATTTTGATGTAAAGGCTGACTGATGTCTTTGTGTGTGTGCCATTGTTGGAGGATGCCGGGGGCAAGGCGGGGGGGCCTAGTCAGGGGGTGCTCTCTCATGGCAGTCGGGGCTGGGTTCTAGGGGGTGCCGTGGGGCAGATTGGAGGCTTGGTTGGGGGCGCTCCGCTTTGGACAGAGAACCCACCCTGTTACTCCCAGATTTAGGGGCTGCATGAGGAAGACAAAGCAAGGCTGAAGACAGATGATCCCTGGTGGTGGCAGCTGGATGGCAAAGAGAGGAGGCCCTGCGGGCAGGAGGTCAGCTCCATCCCTTATCAGCCCTAAAGGGGGTCCTGGAAGGTATGACCCTGAACAAGAAACAAGGGTGTGAGAAACAGAAACTCCAAAATGTGGGATCAGATATTGGGGTCCTCTCCATTCAGCCAGCGTTTTCCTCCCTCCAAGCCTGGAAGGGGTCAGTGCTATGGCGGGAGGGGAAACAGCATCTGCCCCTTGTGACTCAGTGAGGGCCCAGCAGTCACCTTCCCCATCTCCTAGGAATCCAGCTGCATCCTCCTCTCCCATTGGCTGTTGCCAGGACACCACCTCCCTGCTGCTCCAGAGCCCTCGTGTTGGGTGAAGGGACCCAGGGAGGGGCTGTGGGGAGTTTGGGGCCCTGTGGGGGGAATCAGTGGGAGTGGAGAGAGCAGTGGGGGGGCTCAGGTGCCTGTGGGAGGTTCTGGAGTCTGGGGGGGTTCAGTGGGGCTCCATGGATGACCCTAGAAGTTTTGGGGGGCTCTGTCCAGCACTGAATCCTCCAAACTTCCCACATAGCAACAAACGATCAGGAATCCAGTCGGAGAGACTAACTGTAGGACAGGACACTGAGGAGGGTCGGGAGGTGGTAAGTGTGGGGCAGCTGGAGTTTGGGGGGAGAGTTTCTGAACTAACAGGGTAGGGGGCTCTGGGCTTGAGACCAACTCAGAGGGACTTACTTGGCTGTAACTTTTGTGCCCTCAGGATGGCCTGCACTGTGTTCAGAGGCCTGCTGAGCCCTCTATGTTCACATGGCAGCTGAAAGTCACTCCAGATTAAGGGAGAGGGTGCACTGCAGGGGTCCCCCCCAGGGCCTGTGCCAGATTGTTCAAGAGCACCAAGCCATGGATCCATGACACCTTGCTTCTTCACTCCTTCTCTAGGCCTATCCCACTCCCTTGCTCCCACTCTCCTCCCATAGGCTTGTCTTGTTCCCTCGCTCCTGCACTTCTCCTCCCCTAGGCTTGTCTCCTCTCACTCCCTCACACCTCCTCCCCTAGGCCTGTCTTCTTCCCTTGCTTTTCACTCCTCCTCCAATAGGCCTGTCTCCTTCCCTCGCTCCCGCATTCCTCCTCCTTTAGCCCAGTCTTGTTCCCTCGTTCCGGAGAACAGCTGTGCGCTGCCTAGAGAGCTGGCAGTCCCACTCCTCTACTGAATCTGCTGCACTCCCTCCTTCTGAGACTGGGGGCTGGAGTGACACAGCTCCCTAGCTGTACTTGTCCAGCAGGGCTGCTACACTCCCTTGCTCTGGAGAGCTTGGGGGCTGCCCTGCCCCACATGTAATCTCACCTCCAGAATAGACAGCCCCCTGCATATCTCACCTCCATCCCCTGCCACCCTACACAACTGCTTGTTTCCTCAAAACACACAGACCCTGACTTGACCCCTCCAGCAGGAGCAGCAGGGATATGCTACCTCCCCATCCCCCCACCACCATGGAGCAGCCACAACAGATGCAACCACTTCTGGGGTGGGGAGACAGCAGTAGCCAGTTGCTGAACAACTAGTGAGAACAAGGGAGAGAATCCTGCTCGGGGTGGCACCGGGAGCTGCAGAGAGAACCCAAGAGTCCCGGCTCCCGGCCCTAATCAGAGACCGGGGAGAGAACCAACCCAGGCGCCCACACTGCCCCATTGGGTTGCTCTTAATCGGCTGCAGCTTCCAGGACTCCCTTTCCCAGGCAACCCCAAGGGGGGCGGGGCAGCGCGGTGCATGCCGGGGATTGTAGTCCTCCCACCCACCCACCCACCCATCCCCAGCCGCCTCCGGGCTCCGGCCGACGCTGAAGATGTCCGAGGTGCGGCCGCCCCCACTGCGGGCGCTGGATGATTTCCTGCTGGGCCCCGCGCGCCTGGCAGCCCCGGACCCGCGCGACCCTCAGCGCTGGAAGAACCGAGTCATCAATAACCTGCTCTACTACCAGAGCAACTACGGGCTGGGGCTGGGGCTGGCGCTGCTGCTGGGGGGGTGAGCCCGGCCTGCTCAGTGGAAAGGGTGGGATCCATGCATGCTGGGAGGACGACGAGACGAAGGGTGGGGTCCGTGCATGCTCCAGGGAGGGGGCGAGAAGAGGGATCGGGCCTGCTGGGCGGGGGGGCCTGCTCAGTGCACAATGCAAGGGGTGGGGTTCGTGCATGCTGGGGCGGGCCTGTTTCGGGGGGGGTCTATGCCACCATACGTGCTGGAACTAGGGTGAGCAGGGAGCTCCCGGCCACACACACCCCAACTTGCAGTGATTTTCATCATGTGCTGGGTTCAATGGCTTTCATCCTCCCCTTCCCCCCCCATACCCCAGGGACAGGGGGCTATGTGGGTGAGGCTTGTGCAAGATGTGGGTGCCTGGACTCCTGGGTTCTCACACGACCCTCTCCACACAGGTACTTCCGTCCCCTGCAGACCCTGCTGTCTGGCTCCACTGTGACCCTTATCTTCGTGGCCTTCGTCTGGGCGGCCGAGAACAAGGCCCCAGTTCGGCGGTTCCGGCGCAGCTACCCTGGCAGCAGCCTCCTGGCCGTGTTGGGTGGGGCCTATGGCCTGGTTTCCCTGCTGGGAGCCTCTGAGGTCTTCCTGCTGACAATTGCCCTGCCCATCTCCAGTGAGTGGGGAGTAGGGCATGGGGCAGGAGGGGGAGGCAAGGTAGGGTTTGGGGTGGGGTAGACTGCGGCAGGGGTGATGGGGGAAATCTATGGGGTGAGGCAGGGTTGGAGGGGTGGAATTAGGGAGTTGGCAGCCTGGGAGGTGGGCAAGCAGAGGTGAGAAATGCATGGGGAGGAAGGGTCACATCAATGTCATGGGAAGGTGGGGATGGACAAGAGGGAGCATGGCTGCGCCTTCACTCTGCCAGATCCAGGCTCGCAGCCCCACCCTGGCCTTTCTGAGGCCATCGTTCAGGCTGCTGGCCTGGCCTGCAGCCTCCAAGAGGCAACTACACCTGCAAGAAGCTGCACTCTACTGCACGGGTGCTTTGAACCAGCGCCACTGTGTGAGCAAAGGTGGCCCCGGGGGAGTCCCGCACATGGAAAGTGTGTTAGCTGCAGCGTCCATGCATGCAGATGCAGCAGGTGAATGAGTTTTTGCTGCAAGAGCCCTGTGCACCACCACTGCAGGGTTGCATCTTTTCCTGACAGTGGATGCACATCAAATGCGGCCTAGGGGCAGCTACTGCAGGCCACAAGCAGCTGTATTTTAGATGCCTCCCTGCCTGCAGCCACTGCCCTACTGCATGCTGGGTGTGTTCTAGCTGCAGCAGCCAGGTCTGCAGTCAGTCAAGGGGCTTTGTCACAAGATCTTGGGGGAGAGGGAGGAGCTGTTTCATCCCCTCTAGCCTCCCCCCTTCTCACTCCCCCACCCGCAGTGATTCTGCTCCACGCCTCCTTTCGCCTCCGCAACCTCAAGAATAAAATCGAGAACAAGATCGAGAGCATCGGGCTGAAGAGGACGCCAATGGGGCTACTGCTAGAAGCTTTGGGCCAGGAGCAAGAGGCTGGTTCTTAAGGAGCAAGACACCCTCACCATCCCCGAGCCCCTCACCGTTGCCTCAGGCCTGCACTTTACCACCCATATCCATGTGCATGCAGTGCTGGGAAGATGCAGTATTCCTTTGAGTCAAGCTAGGGCTTTTGAGTTTGGAATGGGGGGATGAGCTATGGTTAATCTGTGGAACTACCGACCCTGTGATTTGATACAGGAGCCCCCGTTGTTTAGCAGGGGGCATCAGCTGTGGAATGACTTACCAGATGATTTGACCCAGGGGACCAGCAAGTTTAGCATGGGAGAGTGTGAGGTTGTTAGCCTGTGGAACTACCTGCCACTGATTCCACCCAGGCGCCCAAGCCATTTAGGCATAATCAACAGTTACCATCATTAAAATCCTACACAGGGGAAAGAATGAACATGGCAGGGCTTCCCACCCTTCAGCGGTTAATTTAGATGATCCAAAGGGAAGGTAAAGGGATGACTTGATCCCACACTAGACATACCTCAAGGGGAACAAATATTCAATACCAGGCTGTGCCATCTACCTGATTGAAAATGTCTAAGTCCATCCGCTGCCTGGTCATTGACATCGGAGAAATAGGGCCTGGAAATAAGGTAAAAATATTTAACCGTAGCTGTGGTAGTGTCTCAGCCAGAGTCATTTCTCTCTCTCTTCCCAACTCATCTTGCTCTACTTGTCCTGGGGAACCCTGCCACAGGACACCAGGGTGGAAACTATGCTATAGGACTAGGTGCCATATTGCAAAGACTTCCTTTGGAGCTGAGTCTAAACACTCGTGCTTCCTCTAGGTTGGTTTATGTAGGCCCTACCTAAATACCATGTTTATGCAACAAAAAAAGGAGCAAGGGGCTGCAACACTGGAAGGGTTGGGGCGCTGGGAGCAGGACCCTAAGGCGTCACTGAGGATTCAGTGGGACGCTGCATCTGGCTCTCTGTGTTTATCCACAACTCCTGCTATTGATTTGAGGAGCCAAAACAACTATTATAATAAAACTTCTATGCCATTTCTTGCTATAACACTTGCCTAGCTTTGGGAGGAGGGGTGCAGACACAGGTTTACTGGGAGAGAAACAACCTACAGAAATCCCCCAAAACCTGGAAAAACAATTTTACAGAGATCCTGGGTTTTTTCCCCTGTAGATTTTCCTTTTAAAAAAACAAAACAAAATCCTCTTTGGTTTTTCACTGCCCTGCCTCTCTTTTGGCATACTATGGGTAAAAGCCATAGAAGAACAATGAAGAAATCCCCTGACATCTGGAAAAATCCAGTTTTTATTTTATTTTACCCCCTTGCTGGGGGCTTTCCCCTAATTTTTCATTTCCTTCCCCTTTGCTTTATGCAGGGAACGCCACAGAAGCTGGAAGGTAATCCAACCAAATTAATCTGGGGGCAGTTCTCTGGCCTGTGAGAGACAGGAGATTGGCTTGTATGCTCACACTAGGCCCCTCTGATATGAGATAACTGACCCAAGGAAGCACTGTTTTTAAGTTAATCTGTGGACCTCCTTGCCTCATGCTTTCCCCTGAGGCTCTAGAGGAGTTCAGTATAGATGGGTTTATGAGAAGAAAGTCTGCTGTGTTATACAAGAGGTCAAAGCCTGGCCCTTCCCTACTAAATCTTGGTTAAAATTGAAATATTCACCAAGGAATTACTTTTAAACCAAGTTGGGGGAGGAATCCATATTTAATACCTATTTCTTCCCTCATTTAATGAATTTTCCATGATTTGAGGGGAGGTAGGAATCCCCGAATCTTTGTGGGATTTTTCTATCTGGTTTTTCTTAGATTCTGGGTATTTTTTCAGATTTTTTTATTCCATCTCTTCTTGATTTAGTCAAAAGAAACAAACCAAGAACCTTCAAAATCTCCCCCCCCCCCCCATTTTTTTTTAAAATTCCCCACTGGCCCTGTTCTCCTGCTGGGGTGTGTAAGATCCACCACATTCACCTGTTCCCCATCCCTCCCCCAACAACACAAACCTCTGCACCACAAGAACAGCCCCTGGATTTCTCTGAGAACCCTATGATGTGAACCCCACAGCCACATGTCCCTGCAAGTGCTTTCCTGCCTGCAGCAAACTTCTGAGAATGTACCCCCACTCATTGTGGGGGGTGGAAATTTGCCACAGGAGATGGGGTATAATCGTGGCAGCTCATTATCTCAGAAATACCCCCAGGGGAGCAGGAAACCAGTGTGCATTTCAAGTACTTTTCAGTTCCCATGTGATACTCTGTGTGCCCCTGTAAAATAATTCACATTGCAGCATATTGATGAAAGGCACATCAGCACAGAATTTCATTGAACTCCCAGGAGGGCACTGCCAAAGACCTTGGTGGTAGCAGTGGGATCCCCTGGTAAGCTAGTTGGGGGCAGGCCAGGCCCCTCCTGACACATGCAGCATTCCTGCTGGCCAGGGTACTGAATGCTCTGTTGAGAGGCAGGAGCAGCTCGTGCACTCGCAGTCTCGATTACACTCAGGATAGTGCACGCCTCTCCAAGCGACTGGCTCAGGTTCTCAGCAGACCCAGGCAGGGCTCAGTTCTGCCCAGGGTAATCAGTACCGCTCCTGGTGATCAGCCCAGGCTCTCTGCACACTGACAGTGTCCCACATGTGTTCCATCTAAGAGTTCACACCTCTGCAAGCAACTTCTCCCAGTGATCAGTGCAGACAGCATCCCACATCAGTTTTATCAAGGTTCACGCTCTGCGTGCAGTTGGCTCGGCTCGCTGCAGATCCAGGCACATGTTGGGGCATTTCTCCCTAACCCTAACAGCCAGAAAGGCTCCCCACCCCACCCCTCTCCCAGCAATAGCCCAGGCTCCACTCCTGCCCGCCCCCCAGCCACTACACCACAGCCTCACCTTTGTGCTCTGTATTATACAAACCCCGTTCTGCACAGTGACAAGTTTAACATTCAAGAAAGAAATCCCCGGTACAATCTGCACGCTGGGAAGGGACAAAGCTTAGCTACAGGGTTCGTGCTTCCTCGGGCGTGTGCTGGTGCCAGCCGCAACTCACCCATGGCTCAGAGGGTGAGACTTGGGAGGGAGAGTTACCCCCATGCCCCAAAATAAAATCCAGTGTGTGTATTTTTTTAGGGAAAGAGACTTTCTTTTTTGTGCAGTTTTTTAAAGGAAAATCCACCAGGTGCTGGCCAGGGCTGGAATGTTGAGAGTCTGAGTTTGTTCCCTAATGAAGCCAGACCAGCTGTGGGGCAACCAGGAGCTGGGGGGGGGGGGTGTCACTGGAGGGGACAGGTGCCTTGATGATGCAGGAATCTGTCTGGTACAGGGCAGGGGAAGAGGTGCCAGGGGGAGAATAGGGTGGGGGTTCATGGAAAAAGGGGCTGAGGTGCTGGGCTGGAAGGTGTCTGTCCAGATTTTAGAAGGGAGAAGAGGTTTTTTTGAGGGGCCTGTTAGTGCCTCCAATAAGGAGGTTTTAGTAGGTTGCAAATTCCACCTCCCACATCTGAACATGGAGGAAGAGATCATAGTTACTGGAGGGGTGTCTCAGGCACAGATACCCCCCATTTCCCCTGTGAGCTCACACTGCCTGGGTGGGGGAGGGAGGATCAGCTGTGCACATCTCCTTCAGTCCAACATACCCTGTCCAGCAGGGGAGTCCCCCCCCCCACCCCCCCCCCACACAATAAACTGCTTGCACTCCCTCAGGGATCAGACAAGCGTCCCTGGAGGGTGTCTCTCCACATCCAGGGGGGGCCCGAGGCCAGGGGAGGGGACATCAGGCCCATCTGGGTACAGAAGGTCTGCGAAGGGTCTGCGAGACAGAGGCAGAGAGAGACAGACAGCCAGAGGAGAGGGACAGACAAGAGGGAAGAGACAGACGGGGAGGAGAGAAAAGAGATTAGTCAGAGAAAGCAAAGAAGAAAGTCACAGCAGATAGTCATCCTTCCCTGGACACCTGTGTCCCCTGCTCCCTCCCCCAGACACCTGGGTCCCTTCTTGCTTCTCCCCATCCCCTGGGGGCAGAGCTGGATACCCAAGTTGGTTCCTGCCTCCCACACCAGGGCCAGACACCCTTGTTCCTTCTCCTCCCTTTACAGACACCTAGGTCCCTTCCCATGTGCCCACCCGCCACTCCTCCAGCAGGGGAGCTGGACATCTGGGTCCCTTCCCCAGCACAGCCTGGGGACTGGGGAGGTGAGAATACAATAGGCATGGAGCTAGAGGGACACATCTAAGAAACGGCTGAAACCCCAGAAAGATGCACAAGCCTGCCCCAGCAGTGGGGAGTGGGCATCTCAGGATCCATGCCTGTCCCAGGGATGCATACTGAGTTGCCAGCCCCCCCAACACCAGTGCCCATCCTGGGAAGAATAATGGAGAGGAAAGTCTGGGGGGGGGGTCTCAGAACTGCCAGCCCCCCCAACACCCGTACCTGTTCTGCAGCGGCTGCCCAGCGTAGCTTAATGAGTGGGGCAGGTAGCCCCCCGTCTCTGGCCAGGGGTGGGGGTCAGGCCAGCCACGTGGGGGTCCCCCTCTCCTGTCCCGGGGTGGGGGCAGGGCAGCCCCCGCCCCCCCGGCGTTGCGTAGGTACCAGTTCCGTAGCCCCTCCAGGGCCAGAGCTTTGTGGACAGCCCGGGGTGGGCGCTGGGGGGCAATAGGTGGCGGCTGACTCTGGGGGGGAGGACCGCAGGACTTGGCACGACCCGCCCGGCGTGGCAGGGGGCTCTCGGGGTATCCCAAGCTGGAGGGTGGGGGAGCATCGCGGCGTGACAGGTGGTCCCCCCCCGGCCAGCACTGGCGTTCCAGGTAATAGTCCAGGAGGATCTCGGTGTAGGGGGGCCGGGAGGTGCCACAGAAAGGGGGTTCCTCGGGGGGCCCTCCCCGCTCGATGAGGGCCTCCGAACTGTTGCTGCGGCGGGTGCGGGCGGCGAAGGGTGGGGGATCACGGTCAGTGCTGAGGTCCCGGCTTGGGGGGCCGAGTTGAGAGTCCTGGCTACCAGACCACTGGCGAGCAGCTGGGGGGGCATCTGGCCTGCTGAGGGCAGAAGAGGGAGTCAGTGAGAGGTGGGGCAAGGCAGGGAACCCATATTCAGCCCCCCATCCTATAGCTTGACCTCCACTAAGCCACAGCCCCCCAGTTTACTCCCCAGCTCCGAATCCCAACCTCACCCCACACCAAGACCCATCTCAGCCATCACCCCCTCAGTAGGAC
>ML685964.1:133208-270929 GCA_007922175.1 Pelusios castaneus
CAGAGGGTTAGGCAGGCCACAGGGACAGGAAGGGTCGCTCTGCTCCACTACCTGAAGTTCTGAGTCCCGCTGCAGCTGTTCCGGGACAGAACCGGGGTTGCTGGGACGCTCCGGCCCTCAAAGCTGGACACGCTCCGGGGCAAGGTCCGATTTGGGCTGAGGGGAAGCAATTGAAACCTGAGAGCAACTGGGCCTGGCTGGATGGGAGCAGAGGAAACCCACAGGGCCCCAGGGGGAACAGCCAAGTCCAGGGGATATGGGAAAGGAGTGGGGCATAGGGGAGATGGGGCAAGGGGGACCAGCCAGGCCCAGAGGGGGGTGTGTGTGGAGCAGATGTGGGGAGGGGGCGCAGCCTCTACCTACCTGGTGGGACTGGCTAGCGAGCTGCGGCGACTGGTGACCCCTCCACACAGCTCCAGGGGGGGCGCCCGCCAGCCAGGCCGGCGGTCGGGACTGCTGGACACGGCACGGAGGTGATCCCGGCTGCGGGGTGGCGATGGGCGTTCAGGAGCCTTGGGCGGGTAGAAACTATGGGGGTCGTCTAGGGAAAGAACACGAGACAAGGGTTGGAACCCAGGAGTCCAGGCTTCCAATCCTTCCTGCTCCCCATCTTCTGCACTGTATCCTCCAGCCCTCACAAATCCTGGCTCCCAGCACCAATCCCTGCTCTAACCACTAGACCCCCAATACCACCCAGAGCAATTGGCTCCAAGCTCCTGGCTCCAAGCCCTTCCCCCATTCCACTGCTATAACCCACCAGCTTCCTTCCCAGAGACCAGAAGAGAACCCAGGTGTCCTGTCACACTCACCATTCTCGTGACTGGCCGATTCTGAGAGGGAGCTGTTCTCGGAAGCAAACGCCTCATCTGGGGGACAGGGAGTGGAAACGGAGATGGGGGTCAGTCTCTGATACACACCACAAGCACCAGCTCCCACCAAGTCTACAGCATCTCCCCAGCCTGAAAGTCTCTGGTGCGTGGGGGCTCACAAAGGCATCAAGGGCAGCAAGTAGCTGGGAGTTCAGTGGGGACTGAGGCATTGAGGGTGAGTGAAAGGGACCTTAGGAGGAGTCTGAGGGAGAAGGGGCCTATGGGGAGAATAGAGGAGCAGTGAGTAAGAATGCTAGTGTCTGGGAGGCTATGAGGTGGCTGTTGGAGCATTGGGGGCTCAAAGATGGTGGGAGGTTTGGGGTGAGGGGCCCAGAAGATTACATGGGGTGGGATGGGGGGATTGGGCTGGTGTGTGAGAGAGTTGGGGAGCATCTCACCATGCACTACTCGGGATGTCCCCAGTCGGATCTGTGTCTCCCCCAGCTGCCCCTCCAGCTCACGTAGGCGCTGCACCGCCTCAGCCTGGACTCGCCGGCGCCGGCGCCGCTGCTGATCCGACAGCTCTGGGGCCAGGGCCAGGCGCCGTGCAGCCTCCACCACCTGCCGCTGCACAGCCAGCTCCCGGCACAGCTCCTGCGCCTGCAAGGATGGTGGGGAGGTTACAGACTATGCATCCCCTCCCCAGATCCACTCACGGCCCCCCAAATGCCCCATCTCAGTTCCTACGCCAGGCCTGGGGGTGGGGAAAGGAGGGCTAGAGACAAAGCATACCCCCCAGAGCCCCCAAACTTTCCCCCTATACCCTGGTGGCAGCCCTTCCACCCAACTTCCCTGCCACTCCCCTTCTCCCCAGCCCCTTCCTGTCCCCCCAACCCCACCTGTCCCAGGTTTGCCCCCTATCCTCTTCCTCACCTCAGCTCGGGGTCCCCGGTAGGTGGGTGCTGCTCTCCTCCGGATGGGCTGGGGTCTCTCCCCTGGTTCCAGTGGGTACTCAGGGGGCAGCTTCCCTGTCAGCTCCTGGGGGCACCACAAGCATTAGGATAATAGTCTACTGTCATTATACAGTTAACAGCGCTGCTCCCTTAGGTCTCAGGGGAGATGCTGCAGGTCGTGGGTTTGACTGCTGTGTGGGGTTGGAAAAGACGACAACCTACTACCATTGTGGGGAGTGGAGATGGAGAAGGATAATAACTCACTGCAGCTAATGGAGCAGCTCCATTACATCTAAGGGTAGGGGAGGTGGGGACTGACTGCAGGCTGAGGGTTAAAATCTCACTGAGGAAGAGGCTGGACACGAGGATAGAAACCTACTTCTGGCAAATTGGGAGAGTGAGGGGTAACCTACCGCTGCTACAGAGCTAGATCTAGAGGTAGCAGTGGGGACACTGCAGGTTGTGGGTTCAAATCGCAGTGAGGAAAAAGCTGATGATGAGGATAACAACCTACTGCCACTGACAGAGGCGACTTTTGGGGTAGGCAAAGCAAGTCCATGCCTAAGACCCCGAGTAGTAAGGGGCCCCGTTGCCTGCTTCACCTACCCCAAAAGCCTTGTCTGCCTTGGTTGGCAGCAGGAGGAGGAGCTGGCCCAGGAAGCCAGGGCCATGTGTGGGGAGTTGGGACCAGAGGGTGTGGCTGGGACAGGGGCAGGGGGGGACAGGGCCCCAGAAGGCAATGGGCCTTCACCTGGGGCCCCCAATAGCCAAAGGCTGCCTCTGGCCACTGATGAAAGAAAATGGAGAACAACAACCTGCTAGGACTATGCAGCTAACGGAGCTGCACCATTAGCTCTAGGAGCAGCTCCAGGTCATCAGTTCAAATCCTGGCAAGGTGGGACGTGCTGGAGACAAGGATAGCAATCTACTGCCGCTGATGGACTGGAGCAGGATAATAGCCTAGTATAGCTATGCCGCTTGCAGCATTGGTCCCTCAGACCTAGCAGGGACACTCTGGGTTTGAATCCTCCTTGGCACTGAAGGGAGAACAACCTACTATTGCTGGGAAGGGGGAGATGGAAAAAGATAATAGCCTACTACAATTACACAGCAAACAGCACTGTATTAGCTCCCAGGCAGGGCTGCAGAAGTCAGGGGGAAATACTCACAGCCTCCTGCAGACACACCCGGCGCAACTCTGCAACACGCAGTCCCAGCGCCTCCCGCAGGGCTCGCTGCCTTTCCAGCAGCTCCTGCAGCCGCAGCTGAGCGCCGGGTTCCCGCACCAAGACATCTGTGGGGGAGGGGACAGAGGCACTGGGGGTCAGAGCTGACAGGGGAGGGAAGTCACAGCCACAAGGGAGGGAGTGGCAGGGGAGGGTCAGAGACAAGGGAAAGAAGGATGTGGGGGTCACAGCTGGGAGGGGAAGGGGATATATATGGGGAGGCAGGGGCAGGTTGAGGAGTTCCTGTGGGGGTGGGGCCAGGGCTGGGTCATTACCGGCTGAGCTGTAGCTGGAAGAGGTGATGAGTTGTCCTTTGACCTCCATGCTGGGGGCAGCAGATGTGTGGGGGGTCAGGCCACCCTAAGAGCCATGAGCCCCCCAACCCTGATGTCTGGGGGGGGAGAGAGAGAAACAGGGTGAGGGAGATGCAGGGCAGCCCTCCATGCCAGCCCTCCCGATACTGCACCCCACTGGCCTCATCCAACACATGTCCCCCTGAGCCAGCCCATCCCTGGGGCAGGATGGGGGCCAACAGACCCTAGACAGGAGGGTCCCTTGGCCATTCCCACCTCCTGAGCCAGCAAGTCCCCTGCCTACCCTGGAGCCAGTGCCCCCTGCAAGTGAGATCTCCAGGGAAGGCCTTGGGTCCTACCCCCAGTCCCCCTGTTGCCCCTCAGTGCTGACCACCAGCAGCTGCCCAGCTAAACTAGGATGGTTACAGGGAGAATCTCAGAGCTTTGCCCTGGCAGGAAAGGTGAGAAATTCTGCCACAATACTCCCAGGTCCAGGAAGAGAACCCAGGAGTCCTGGCTCCCCACTCTAACCACTGTCCAGTTATAACTAACCCCACAAAGGGAGCACACAGTTTAATCTTGGCCAGGTCCCACAGCCACCAAGGGTGGTCGCGAGCTCAAGCAGCCCCAGCCCCACAAGCAGATCCGTACCCCTTCAATTGCATCCCAGCCACCTGAGCCTCTGAGGGGCACGAGGAGAGACCAGCAGGAGAAATAGGGCCAGACTTCTCAGACAGGGCCCCACCATGCACCCACCCCACCAGACCGGGGGTGGGGGGGAGGAGGGACTGGGAGCTGGACCCAGGTGTCAGGGAGGACAAGGGAGGGGCCCCTGGCACCTTGCTCAGGATTCCTAAATCCGGCTGTGAATTCCTGTCCCATGAGTGTTTATCATCAACAGCCCCAGGGCTGGGCTGGGGTAGGTGGAGGCGTCAGGGGCACCGGAAGCCCCTGCAACACCCAAAAGCCTCTGTCACCGCATCTGGCCCCTGGGTTTCACTAGTCCCCAGCCTGAGACAGGCCCCGGGCAGGACCTGACAGGCTCCTTCATCCTGGGATAGGCATAGCACCGATTTCCTGCTAACACTTCATCACTGTCCCACCCAGGGCCAGGCAGGCAGAGAACCCAGGAGTCCAGGTGCCCAGCGCCTCTGTGCTCTAACCCCTAGGCCCCACTCCCCACCAGGGCCAGGCAGAAAGAGAAACCGAGTCCTGGTGCTCCTCCTCCCCCCAACCTCTAGGCCCCCGCTTCCCACTCAGAGAACCCAAATTTTCCAGTCTTCAATGGGTGTGACCCCCACTTAACCCCACTGGGCTTGTCGCAAGTAAGGGGGTGGTGGGGAGGGAATATATTGTTTACGGAGGAAAGGGAGGGGCGGGGCTAGGGGGACTCGAGATCAGCATCCGGTCCTGCCCCCATTAATCCGGAGTGACTCCGAAGTGTGTGCGGGGAGCTGAGAGCTGCCCACCCACAACACACATCAACTTTGTTGCACAAGCGGAAAACACCCGAGTTGGCGGCCCTGGCCCGGGGGTTCCCGTGGGAGCCGATCGGGGGTGGGGCTGAGATTTGGGGGGGTCTTTTCCCTTTGACCCCCTTTCTGATGGGGTGTGTTTCCTCACCTGCCCGAGCACCACCGCCTCTACCAGCCAGCGCAGCGGGCCGGGGCAGGGCAGGACTCACCTGGGGGGGGACCGCGGGGAGCCCCCCCCACGCGAGACCGACCCGCTGGCGGCCTGGAGCGAAGTGCCGCGATCCGGGAGTAGGGACACGGCGGAGGCGGGGCCGTGCCTTTAACCCCTGGCGCGCCGGGGCGGGCCGGATTGACACGCACCCAGGTAGATACACCCAGCCTGGTGGGACACGCACACACTGGGACCCACAGAGAAACACACAGGCCAAGACACACAGCGAAGTACACACCTGGGACACACAAACAGGCACACACCAGTTAGGGTGTACACCCCTTGGCACACACACCTAGGCACATACTGGCCAGGGGACATACCCCAGTACACACACCCTGGGACACACACAGAGCTAGCTACACACACAGGTAAACGCTGCCATGACAAGCACACGGGGACACAGCACCCACGGCACACACTCAGATCCACACACAAAGTGACACACGATCAACAACACACGCACAGATCTACACATCGATCTCGATCTGCAAAACGATACACAAAATGCACACCCAGAGGGTGACGAGCCACACACGCTGGTACACACCCGGATCATCCACGTTTGTCTCTCCCTGTGACACACAGATACACAACACATGCAGCTAACACTAACAGCTGTATACACAAGGCAAGTACACCGAGTGACACAACACCAGCACACAACACCTTCAAACACTCACTACCACATGCCGATACACTAACACAACACACTACCACTCACACAAGGTGACACGAACACAACACACCTCCCAAATAACATCCACAGAAGGAAACACACCTAACACAGCGACACAACGCAAACCAACAGGCACACAGGGTAACATGCGCTCTAAGTGTCCAACACAACACACGCGGGGCAGCGCACCCTGCACAGCACCACAACTCACACTGCAGGCCCCGAAGAACCCAGGCATCCGGCTGGAACCGCAAGGGTTAAGGAGCCTTGATCCCCCTGCCGTATTTAGGACCACCCCCCCTTGGCTGGGGGGGGCGGATTGCGCTGCGCCCCCTCCCTACGCATTCCACGCATTCCTGGCTACGCGCCGGGGCAGGTAGAGAGCGAGGGGGAGGGGCTTCAGCACAGCCCCACTGAAACCCCCGCTCCGAGGCCTCTGGGGTGTCCCTGGGCCAGCCCCACAGCGCCCCCTGGAGCTCCCCACAGCACAATCCCACAGCTCCCCACAGCGCCCCCCTGGAATAAAGTGACAGCCCCCTTACTTCTTCCCACACAGCACCCCACAACTGACCCCTATGCAGCATCCAAGACACAGCTCCCCAGAGTTTCCCAGAGCCCAGCCCATCTATCCTGGGAGGGCGCCCCCTACTGGTGTCTCCCTGTTCTGTTCCTAACTGCTGTCCCCAGCAATGCTCCCCCACCCCCCAGCACAGACCTAGCACTGGTCCCAGCCCCTCAGCAGAGATTTGCTGACAAGGTTTGATGCCGGAAAAGGATTAGTGTGAAATTCACCCCTGGACTCACCAGGGCTTCCTGCTCAAGGAAACGGCCTGGGACGCTGCCTCTCACCACCAAAACGGAACCTGCCCCCACTGTGTGTTTCCCTTTCAGCAGCTGCTCCCCAGCAGCTGGGTCCCACAGGTAGCTGTATCTCAGAGCCGAGCCAGTTGTCCCCTTGTGATGTTATGTGCAGCTGTTCCTCAGCTGCCCCACCCCAGAAGTAGTTGCAACACACTTCCCCAGCTAATTACGTGGTGTTTTCCCTCCTTTCACAAAGGCACAAGGACACTGGTGGCACCGGTTGGACTGGCCTCCTGCATTCCAGAGCCCTGGCACAACCAGCCTGGGAATGATTCATCTGTCGGAAGGCAGCCAGGACTCCTGGGTTCTCTGCCCTGCTCTGGGGGGAGTAGGGTCTGAGAGCCAGGACTTCTGGGCTCTCTGGGTGTCTGGTGGGTTAGATCAGGGGTTGCTGGGAGCCAGGACTCCTGGGTTCTCTTCCTAGTTCAGTGCAGGGGGCTACGGGGTCTCTGTCCATTTTTCCAACTTTCATTAAAGTTGAAATGCAGTTGTCAGGGGCTGAGTGGGCAGCTGACTCCAAAGCCGCTTAGGGGAACCAGGCAATTCCTGAGTCAGAACCAGGCCCCTGCAGCCTGCTCTGGTGTGTGCACATTGATGGGGGGAGGTTTTTGTCCTCTTTGGCACCACAAGGGTTAAAACACCCCATTCCCTCAGCAGGCAACCCTGGCAGAGACCCCAGCCAGGCCAGTCCCATTGATTTCTATGGCTGGGGCAGGTACCTTCCCTCCCATGCTTCCCCTGCACCACAAAGTAGGTCACTCTGCTGTGCAGTCCAACTACAGCCTTGCCAGCCAGGAACCCAGGAATCCTGTCTATCATCTCCTCCACTAACCCACCAGCCAGGCCCAGGACCCGCTCCCCTCCCAGAGCCAGGGAGAGAATCCAGGAGTCCTGGCTCCCAACCCCCACCTCATCAGGCCCCAGGCCCTTCCCAGACCCGGGAAGAGAACCCAGGAGTCCTGGCTCCCAGACCAGCCACCCCACTAAACCATCAGGCCCCACTTCCCTCCCAGAGCCAAGAAGAGAAGCCGAGAGTCCTGGCTCCCAGGCCTCCCCCACTCAACCAGTAGCATCTCAACACCAGCTCCCCCGTGACCCTGTTTCCAATTCCAGTTACCTTCTAATCAGAACCTTTTCATTTGGTGCTAATACGGAGACGGCGCCCCCACGAGGGGAGGGCTGGCGGGGTGCTGAGATGCAGCTACCTCTGGGGTGGAGCAGTTGGGGAACAGCCACACAGAGCCGGGTCAAGAACACACAATATCTGAGGCCTGCTCAGTCCCCCCAATCCCGTTTTCCTCCAGCAGGACGTCGTCGTCGTCCAAGCACCTGGCACTGACTGCCAGGGGAGAACATCCCCTGCCGAACCTCCTGCCCCACGGCGCGCCCCCAGCACCTGGCACTGCTGCTAGGGGAGAGTTTATTCCACTCCACACGCCCCAAAGCCGACCAGTCCCCTAAGGAGGAAAAGCTCGGGCCCCTTCCCCGCCCCCCTGAGCCAGTCCATCCCACTCCCCTTACAACCCATTTTCCTTGGGGTCTCTCTTACCGTTTGCCTCTGGGATGCGCCGTTCTTCTTCCTGGGTCGGTGGATGCACAACCGCCGTGTGTGTGCGTGTGAGTCGCCAGGCCAGAGGTACAAGGGGGGACCCCCGCTGCCCCCTAGCAGCCCCCTTTTAATCCATCCAGCCGGCACCTCTTCTCCCTCTGAAACTGGACGCTCGACACCTTCCCCTCCGCCTGTTTCACCCCCTCCCTGCTGCCAACAGGCGGAGGAGGGAGGGCGGGTGGGAGCAGGTTGTACAATCGGACCGTTGTGCAAAGCGGCTCCCGATGCAACACACGCAAAAACACACTCTCCCAGGCCGGCTGTAGCCGCACACCCCACCCCAGGCAAGTCGGGTGTAGCTCTCTCTCTCTCACACACACACACACGCGCACACACACACACACACAGCGTGTTGTCATTGGAATCCGCCTGCTCCCGGGGTTAACCCTTGGGGTGCTGGAGGAAACGGAGGGGGCAGGGTGTGGCGTGATGCACAGATTGGCCGTGGGGTGTCGGGGGCTACACACACCACAATTACTGACACACACACTTAGATGCACATTCACACCCACACCATGATGACTGACACACACCAAGACAGCTGATGTATCGATACACAGTCACAAACTCACCCTGAGATGCACAGTCGCAAACACACAGGCAGCTGACAGACATACACATACACAATCTCACACACAGTCAGCCGATACACACAGATAGACAATTGCACACACCCCAACAGCTCTCACACACATACAGATTCACAGTCATACACACACCACAACAGCACACACACACAATTTGCACACACATCCCATGAGTGATACACTCAGAGAAACCCTGTCACATACTCCCTATGACAATTCACAAACATATACACACTCACACACACCCAATAACTGATACACTCACAGGCAGACACACAACAGATGACACGCACAAATACACAATCGTACACACACCGCAACAGCTGATACCCACAGACACACCGTCACATAACTTGTACACAAAGAAGCACAATCACACACATTGACCGATACACGCAGACACGTACAAGATCACACACCCTGCACAATCTCCCTTGGACTAGACACTCCCCGAGGTCCCGTCCGGTCCTACCCTCTTGGTCGAGGGGTCTGGGGTTCGGTGACAACTGCCAGCCCTCCCCCACTCACTCACAGCACAACACAACCTACTGCAGCTGGAGATGCACACCCAGGCAGAAGCCACACACCCAGACACACACACGTGCAAATGGAGTGAGGCTCTGGGGGACCCCCGAAAATTCACGTGATTTGCCACCGCACTCCCATTTCCCCCAGTCAGAGCCCAGTGGAGCCGCTGAAACGAGTCCGGCCCCGGATCCACACGGGAGATGGGCAACCCTGAGTAAGAGCAACCCCGCTGGCCACTCCGGGAGGTGCACCCCAGCGGAGCCCCCCACGGGTCCAGGGGGCGCCAGTGGGTCGGGAGTGGGGGGCCCGGCAGAGCTGGGGCACCGGGACCAGGGCCGGGCTGGCGGGGGCTGCGGATCGGGAACGCGGGGCAGGACGGTGCGTGTGTCAGATGCCCCCCTTACGCCGCCCCGTGGGGTGTATCCCGGCGTGATGTCATTTCCCGCGGAGATCCCCCCCCCAGCCGGGGATGAGGCAATACTGGCCCGGCCCGCCCGGTGTTTATCGCCTGCGAGCGGGGCTGGGGGTGACGGGGGTCCCGGGTCCCGCAGCCAAGCCCGGCTCAGCGCCTCCGGGACTGAGCGTCCAGACTGGACCCCCGTTGGGGGTGGGGGAGATGTCGCACGGGATGACACCGGGGGCCCGGGACCCCCCGACCGTCTACGTCCTGCTAGAGGGACCCCGCGCGGCCGAGACCGTCCAGGTGCTGAGGTGAGGGGGGCAGAGACCCCCGGTGTCCCCCCCTCAAATTTGAGTCAAATATCTCCGCTCGTATTTCCCTCCCCCCGTCCGATACCCCCTTACCCTGGTACCCCTTCTTCCCCCAGTACCCCTATCCACTAGTATCCCCTCCCACTACGTGCCCCCCCCCGCCGTCCCCTCTCTTGACGGATTCTCTCCTCCAGACCCCCACCCCAGGCTGGGAGAGGGACAGGGCTGGGACAAGTGCCCCCCTGGCCCCCGATCCTTCCTCATCAACCCCTCAGTATCTGGTCCCCCGCCCCCAGGCACTCACCCCCGCCCCCTACCTGCCCATGCCTTGCCCAGCCCCAGTGTCTAGAGCACAAAATTCCTCCCCCATCTCGCTAGGTTCCTCCCCACACGTTGCCGGGTGTGGATTGAGCCCCTAGATAACTACTGGGTGGGGGCCTAGGTGAGCAGGGCCTGCCGGTCGGGAGTGAGGGGCACTGGCGGATCTGGGGGGAGCCCAGGGCTGGGCGAGCAGGGGGCTGCGGCTGAGATCCGGGGCGCGGGGTTCTCTCCTCGGCCTGGTCCTTGCAGCAGAGGCCCCTCCTCCCGCAGCTCCAGCCCGCCGGCCCCAGACCCCCGGACTCCAGGGTCCTCGTTCGGCCCCTCGGGCTGGTTAATGATCCCTGGAGTGGGGGAGGGGAGGGACACTAAGGAGCCAGTCACGGAAGGTCACACAAGTTGGGGGCAGGGTTAGAACCCAGGAGTCCTAGCCCTCCCCCCACTAGGCCCCACTCCCCTCTAAGATGGTTGGGAGGAGAACCCAGGCGTCCGGCTGTCAGGGGAACAGAGAAGGGTCTAGAGCCGCCGGAGGGGGGGTGGGGGGGATTTTAGACAAAGATCTAGTGTCATTTGGGGCTCCCGTTTGTCTTTGCACGAGAACAGGGTGCAGACCCAGACGAGCAGGGACACGGGGGAGCAAAGGGGGAAGCCCTTTGCCCCAGGTCCCCCAAGACAGCCTGGAACTGATCTGAACTGACCCCCTCCCGCGGCTGCTTTGCCGGCGTCTTTCCCGGCCATTTCATTTCTTTCCCGCAGCCGGTGTCGAGCCCTTCCCTGCCCCGCCGCCGGTGCCTCTCTCTCCTGACACGCAGCCCCCTGCACCCCTCTAATCGAAAGCAGAGCCCGTGTCTGGCCTGGCTGCTGGGGGGACGAATTTCCGGGGGGGGGGGGGGGGGGTATTTTAAACACCAAAGGCGTGGAAAGGAAAGTCCTACATTCTCTTTCCCTTTAGGACCCTGTCCCCATCTGAGCTGTTTTGAGGCGGGGGGGAAGGTGTAGGGGGTTTACAGAGACGCCTCCAAAGGGCTGTAAGTGTCTTGGGTCCAGCTCCCCTCCCCTAATTGCTCAGCTGAAATAACTCGGCAAGGGCGGGGGTGAGTGTGCTGGTATGTGTGACTTGGAATCCTGACTCCCAGACCACGGCTCTAAGGACGACACCGCCTCCCTGTCCCCCCGGGAGTCCTGGCTCCCATCCGAACTGTTTTGGTTCATGAAATGAATCTAACAGCCCCTTTACCGAGGGGTGCAGTCTTGGAATGCAGGCACCGCGGTGGGGGGGGGGGGGTTTGGTCTGTCTCCCAGTGCTGCCCCGCGGCTGCCCCAGTCACATTCCATCTGTCATTTATTTTTTTCTGCCTACTATTAAAAGCACCAAACCCGGACAGGTTGGGAAAGTTGCAGCTGGCTCCCAAGTCCCATCCACCCCAGATCCTCCCATATTTGGCCCCCTTGGACCCTTGAGTGGGGGCTGATCCCTTGGGGTGAGAAGACAAGAGATGGGCAAAGACTCCACCCCCCTTGTGAAATCCTGGGGCTCTGGACCCTGGGCGGTCCGGGTTGGGGTCTAGCATGGAGGGGCAGGCACTCGCGCCAGGTTGAGTCACTTTCAGGCAGACAATCGTTGCTCCCAAAGAGGGGGTTGGAAGTGCCATTCCCCCTCATGAACATCCCTGACATTCTTGTGCAAGCAGGTGCCAGAAACGCTTTTTTTTCCTGGAGCAGTTTTGCCCTGCGGGGTGGGGGGGTCTGAGTCGGAGCACTGGATTTCTAGCAGACTAGGTCTCTGATCCTGCCAAAAGATTTGACACAGGGACCAACTGTACCCTGGGTCCTGTGAAGAGAAATCCCCTGCCCCATGGAACAACTAGATCTCAGCTCCAGCTATGAGGATTTTCTCCTGAGGACTGACTAGGTCTCTGCTCCAGCAACGAGTTCTGTCTCAAGGATCCATTGGGTCCCAGTGCCTGAAAAAAATGGTTTCCTTTCCTGTGGACCAACTAGATCACAGCACCAGCCACAAGGGTTTTCTCTCAAGGATCAACTAGATCCTTGTTCCAGTTAAGAAATTTCTCCTGAGATCGACTGGATCTTGTTAAGAGGAAATCGCCCTTCTCTTCAGTGGGCCAGCTAGATCTGAGGCAGAGTTGCTCCTAGGGAAGAAACTAGATTCCTCTTCATGTTAACTCAGTTTCACCTCTTGCTAAGAGTTTTCTCTTACAGGGATCAGCTAGATCCTGGATCCTGCTAAGACCTTTGTCCCAGGCACCCACTTGATCCCAGCCCCTGCCAAGGGAGCTCAAGGGATCCCAGAGCACCAAGTAGTGATGCAGAAGGGATCCCATAACAGGTCCACACATGGTAGATCCTGTGGGCTGTGTGGGTGAGATCCCAGCAGGAGAGAAGCTGGGGGTGTATGTGGGTGTTGTGGGGGCTGAGGAAATGTCTTGGGGAGGCTACAGGGGAGGGGGCTGCCAAAGGGCAGTTGTGAGTTGCTGGAAGTTGTGCATGTCTGAGGTGTGTCGGGCTGAGTCTCTGGGAGGAAGAGCTCTAGAGAGTGGAGGTTGTATTTGGGGTAGTGTGTGTGTTATGTGGGGTTGTATATTGAAATTGTGGGGTGTGTTTGTCTATGGCATGGTGTGTTGTAGAGGGGTTGTTAGGTGGAGTGTAAGGCTGTTGTCTGTCGGGGTGAAGGTTGCCTTGTGGGCTGTTGGGGGTAGGGGGGTCGTGATGCCTGGGGACAGATGGGCGGTCAGGCATGTGCTGTGTTCCCTAGATGGTTATCCCCATCCACACTGGGATCCTCCCCCCACATCAGCCATTTCAGGGTCCCCACACCTGTTCCCCCACCTTGAGTCTCTCTCACTTGGTCAATTTGAAACCAGGGCTTGTCACCCTGCCCTCTGTGTCTGGGGAGTCACCCCTGCTCCCCAGCCCTTGTCACCCAAGGGCCTGGCATGAAGATGGGCCCGGGGAAGGTGTCTAGTGGCTGAGGACCAAATAGTTGGGGACACACTGGAGTCCCCTTGGGATGATGGCACCCAAGGCCAGCTGTGGCACCTGCCAGGCGGGGCATGAGGTGGGGCACATGTCATGGGAAATTTCTATGAAGACCATACACAAGGATTCACTCTCGGCCTGTCTCCCCCCCCAGCCTTGAGTCCTTGCTTCCTGAATCGGGGATTGTCGCAGACATTGACTTGGAGAACATCTTCTCCCTGACTGGCGATAGCTTCTACGAGCTCAAGAGCCAGCCCATCTCCGAGAGGTAAGATGGCCATCTTGAGGTGACCACCTTGGGGTGACCATCTTAGATCTAGAGGACACCTAGCGGGGAGACCTGGTACCTTCATAACTCAGTGTGGAGTGGCTGTTCTGGAGACTCCCACCTAAATAAAATATGGGGGCTCCCCCTTGTGGCTGTCTGGCTCCACAGTGTCCAGCTGGGTAGAGCAGAGGGTGCGGGGGCCGGGGGGGAACCCAGTGCTTTTCCCGAAGCTGGGGGCTGCAGGTAGAGCATAAGGGGGCGGGAGTGAGGGGCACTGGCAGAGCTGCGGAGGGGGGAGGGGGAGGAGGAATAGAAGGGGATGGGGAGTCCAGGGCTGGGTGAGGTGGGGGGGCTGCAGGTCAGGAGTGTGAGGCACTGAAGGGGAGGGTGCTGTGGGTCAGGAGTGAGGAGCAGGGGTGCAGGGGAGGAGTCAGGGCCACCCCCACCCCCTCTTTGTCCTGCTCTGGAATGTGCTGAGTCATGATCGGGGGTGGGGTGGGCCAGGAGCAGCACATGGAGGGAGGGATAGCAGGACAGCATGGGGGAAGAAGATGGGGAATGGGAGGACCAGGGGAGGCAGGTGAGAGGATTCGGAGGGGGGACCGTGGGGAGAGCAGGGTGTTGCATGCACCCCATCTTTAACCCTGTCTCTCCCTGCCAGCCCACCAGCCACAACCCCACAGGCACCAGCCCTGGGGGACGCCCCTGGTCCCAGCATGTCCTCCCGAGTGCTGCTGCGGCAGCAGCTGATGCGGGCGCAGACCCAGGAGCAGGAACGGCGGGAGCAGCAGCAGGCGGCCCAGTTCCTGCCACCCAACCCCACGCCTCCCACCTTGGCCATCTCCGTCAGCAGCCCCCGGCCCCGCTCTGCCGCCCAGGTCCCAGTCGAAGTGCTCAAGGTGAGGGCCTGGGGCCCTGCCCCTCTATGGGTCACTGGCTCCAGGGCAGGGGCTGGCTGGCTCAGTGAGGCAGGGAATGAAGCTTGGGGCCTCTACCCTCTAGGGGGCGCCAGCTCTGATCTGGCCCCAGGGTGGGGGTGGTTGGTTGGGGGGGGGGCTCTCTTCGCTAAGGGGTGTTGGTCCCCATCCCCCAGGTTGAGGAGCTAACTGGCTCATTGGGGTGGGGAATGGGGCACAGGGCCTCCCCGCATGGGGTGCCAGCTCCCATCTGGGGGCTGGCCAGCCAGGGGTCAGGGGTGGTAGGGAGGGGCTCCCCCCAACTGCCTTTGTTCTGCCTCCCTCCCCCTGCAGGTCCAGACCCACCTGGAGAACCCGACCCGGTACCACATCCAGGAGGCCCAGCGGCAGCAGGTCAAGCAGTACCTGTCTACCACCATGGGCAACAAGTTGGCTGCACAGGCCCTGGCGGGGTCCAGCCCTCGGGCCCCCACGCACTCCCCCCAGGCTGCCTCAGCTCCTGAGCCCCACAACCTGCCCCCCCCGGCAGCAGGCCTCTGCCTCGGGCCCTGGCAGTGCCCCCAACAGCCCCATGGCCATGCTACACATTGGCTCCAACTCGGAAAAGGAGGTGAGTGGGGTCTCCCCTGCCCCAAATCTCTGCTCTGTCCAGCCCCTCTGCTCCCCACATGGCTCCCATCCAAGCTCCTTCCCTTCCCCCAGCCCTAAATCCCTGTCCCCATCTGTGCCCTGCCCCATATCCATGACCCTTGTCCAGCCCCTCTGCTCCCCCATTCCATCCCCCTTTCCTTTCCCCAACCTGTGCCCAGCCTCTTTTCCCTTCTCCTGGTCCTCTCCTTTGTACCACTGCCACCATCCCAGCTACCCTCCTCCTCTGCCCTCTCTCATCCCCACAACCTAGTCCCCTTCCTACACACTGCACTGGCAGAGCAGGGACACATATGCACCTTCCCCTCCATCCTGGGAAACATGTCTAATTACCCCACCCCCAGATTGATGACGTCATAGATGAGATCATCAGCCTGGAGTCCAGCTACAATGACGAGATGCTGAACTACCTGCCGGCCGATGGGGGGCTGCAGCTGCCCAGCACGGTAATGGGTGGACTGTGGTGGACTGAGCTGGATGGACTCACGGGTCAGGGCTGTGGTGGTAGGAAGGGGAACACTGCCCCTTACAGGCAGACTGACAGGTCGTGGCTAGCTGGAATGCTGCCCCTAAGGCCAAAGGGGTGGGCTGGGACACCACCCCTTTCCGGTTAACTGTGTGGGCTTGGATGCCAGCCTTTTAAGGCTGACTGGAGGGTAGAACCTAGGTGAGTCTCCACCCCTTTAAGGCGGCCCAGGTGCAGGGAGGGGGAGGAGGGGGCCATCCCTGTAAGGATGGACCATTGCCCTGTGAGATGCTGCCCCTTTAAGGCATTCTTCGAGATAGGGTTGGGTAGGACAGCACCCCTGTAGGCTGGGAGGTGTCAGTGCCCTGCAATAAATTTAACTCCTTGTCTCCCACACAGCTGCCAGTGACTGGGAACCTGCTGGGGGTTTATAGCAGCCAGGGGCTCCTGGACCCGGCCATCCCAGCCAGCAACTCCTGCCCCGCTGACCTCCCCAACATCAAGACGGAGATGTCAGGTACCAGCCTGGGCACTGGGAGATGGGGGTGCAGCAGGGAGCATTTTCCCTCTGGTGGGGGGAGAAGCGGCACTGCGCTTTTCCAGATGCCCACCTGTCTGTCCTGCTGACATGCTCCCTTCTTCCTTGGTGCAGAGAATGAAGCCAAAGCACTGATGAAGGAGAGGCAGAAGAAAGACAATCACAACCTGAGTGAGTAGATCCTTCCTGAGGGGCTGAAGTTCAGGTGTGCAGATATTTGGGGGGTAGGCACCGCCACCCAGTTCCCATTACACCCACCAAGGGAGCAGGGAAGCCGTGCTGGCATTGGCTGGGAGTTCCTGAAGAAGGTTTAGGGTACTGTGGATGTTGACAGCCGAGGGGCGAATGGGAGGAATCAGGGCTGGCTGGCGGGCAGGGACCCCAGGCCAGCTGGACTGGAGGAAGCTGAGCTCCAATTTCTCCCTTTGCAGTTGAAAGACGCAGACGATTCAACATCAATGACCGAATCAAGGAGCTGGGAACCCTCATTCCCAAATCCAGTGACCCGTAAGTGTGTCCTCTCCCCACTCCCTTCCCAGAGCTGGGGAGAGAACCCAGGAGTCCTGACTCCCAGGCCCTCCCTTCTGCCTCCAGGGAGATGCGCTGGAACAAAGGTACGATCCTCAAGGCCTCGGTGGATTATATCCGCAAGCTGCAGAAGGAGCAGCAGCGCTCCAAGGAGATGGAGCTGAGACAGCGCAAGCTTGAGCAGGCCAATCGCAGCCTGCAGCTCCGGGTGCAGGTCAGTTATGGGGCGCCGTGGGGCTGGAGTGGGGTGATCTCACCTGGCAGTCAGTACTGGATGCTGTGGGACGGGGGCTGGGAGGGGGCGATCTCACTGGCAATTAGTGTCGGGTGCCATGGGGTGGAAGATGGGCAGGTGGTGCTTTGCCATTGACCCCTTTTCTTCTACCCCCAGGAACTGGAGATGCAAGCCCAGCTGCATGGCCTGCCCCTCACCTCACCAGGAGGATTGCTGCCTCTGGGGGGTGCCAGTGAGGGCGCTAAACCAGAAGATCCTGGCCCCCCTCTGTTCCTGGGGGCCCCTCCCTGCACTTCAGATCCCGCCTCCTCCACTGCCTGCCTCCTGAACCTGCCATTCTCCTCAGAGGAGCTGGGCGAGTCTGGGCTGGGCTTCCCCCTGGGGCTGGGGACCGATGGGGGCCTGGAGGACATTCTCATGGAGGACGGGGGGCCCCCATCGCCCCTGGGAGCCTCTGACCCCCTGCTCTCATCCCTCTCCCCTGGCGCCTCCAAGGGCTCCAGCCGCCGCAGCAGCTTCAGCATGGAGGAGGATTCCTGATCCAGGCCCCGCCCCCCTGGGGTGGGATGAGCCAGGGGAAGCCATGCCTCTTCTCCGATCATGCTCCACCTCCTCCTTATTTGTAGGCTTTGCAAGCTCCTCCCTTTCTCTCCAGTTCCACATCGGGATGTGGGCTGTGCCACTTTCTCTCCATAGATGGTCCCTTATAAGACCTCTCTGCTCTGTCCCATTGTCCTTCTATGGGCGGAACCTGAGTCCTAAAAGCTCCACCCCCTCGTCAAACCCCTCCCCATCATGGAGGCTCCACCCATTTCATCACAAGGGACTGGGACTTGGAGTTTTAGACTCCGCCCCCTTTACCCAAGTGTTGCCCCATTGCATAGGCCCCACCCCTTTTGTGGACTCTGCCTTTTTTCCTAAAGCTCTGCCCCTTCTTCCATTTAGACTTCTCCCTCTTGTGTGAGCCTTTCTCCTTGTCTGTTCCAAAGGTCCACCCCTTTTCTAGGCCCCACCCCATGGAGGAAGTCCTGCCCTGCTGTCTCCAGACCAACCCCCTTTTTCATAGTCTCCACCCATTATTCGTAAGAGGTAGCTGTGTTAGTCTAGTCCAGCAAAACAAAAAAGGAGTCTGGTGGCACTTTTAAAGACTAACAAAATCTTCAAGCATCTGACGAAGTGGGATCTTCTCCCACAAAAGTTTATGTGATAAATAAATTTGTTAGTCTTTAAAAGTGCCACCAGACTCCTTGTTTGTTTTACCCCTTATTCCCAGTCCCTACCCTCTACCCATAGCCTCTGCCCCTTTCATGTAGGACACTCCTCTTTTCCACAGCCTCCGCTCCTTCCTTTCATACCTCTGTTGCCCCAGTCTCCTCTCTCTCCCTCACCCCTCCCTTAAGTTACTTCCCCCCTCCTTCCCAAAACTTGATTGTGGAGCATCAGGGGACCACCCACAGCCTACTTGGGGGCCAGGAGAACCTGTACACTCTTCCCAGTGGGCTGTGTATATGGGGGTGATTATTGTGATCTGTGGGGGCCCAGATGTATCCATACCAGGGGCCATTGGTGTAGTCCCCCAAAATGAGCTGTTCTCCACAACTGTGTTAATATTGGGCATCATCCAAACCCATACCATAAACAGAACTATGTGCCCCAAAACCTAAGAGGGACAAAACTGGGGTGTGGTCATTAAGGAGGGGGCTGTCCCACACACCCGTCCAAAGCAGTAGGGTCAACCCATTCCAGCTGTTTCCAACACATTTCCCCACCTTTTCTGAGTGTTGTGCCCCCAAAATGTGTTTTATTGCAGAGAGCTGCATATGGGATGTCCCCTTCCAACAGTGGGGTGCAGAGAGCTGAAACAGCTTCACCCCAACACCTGTATTCCTGGATGGTGGCTCAAAATTAAGGTGTCCCTTTCACAAAACAGGGATGGAACAGAGATATCCCCCAAAATGTGTACGCCTGGGGATTCTAGCTTTGGGTGTCCTTCAGAAAATGGGGTGCTGTAGCACACAAATACACCCCAAAATCTGCTCTACCAGGGATATAAAAATGAGTGCTCCTTCAGAAAATGGGGTGCAGGGGAAATGAAACAGAGCTGTAAGCCAAAACCTACATGCCAGGTGATTCACTAATAATGGGGTGCTGAATAATTTCCAAAAACCCACATTTAGCTCCCCCAAATTGTCTGTTATTTTGGGGTAATACTTGGAGGTGGTGCCTCATGGGCTCAAATTTTCTATGGTTTCCTCCCAGAAGTGTGGCACCCCAAAACCGCATGAGCTGGATTCATTGCTGAGTCCTGTCCATATCACACTGGGTCTGTGTTTCATAAATATGGGTGGGGAGAGTGTTTTGGGCAGGTGTTTGGGGAGACTCAAACAGATTTTGGGGGGGATCACATCTGGAGGGGATTTTTTTAAAATGATTTTATTGTATACAAATCCTATTTGTTTTTTGTTTTTATAAAGAGAAAATTATAACCCTTTTCTGGCTTGTACAAAGCCGGAGTTTGTGGGTTTCTCATTTGTCCTTCCACACTGCCTGCCCAACCCACGCCCTCCCCCCTCCCCCAACGTACCTCACATGTCTCTTGACTTTGGGGACATAGGTGAAGGCTCTTCATTTCCTCTCTATAGGGTGCCAGCTCCCATCCAGCTCCAGGGTGTGGAATGGGGCATGGGTCCTCCTCTAGGGAAGGGAAGGGAAGCAGGTTCAAAGGAGGAAGATATAGGGCAATGTGGGGGGGAGGATCGGAGGGCTTATAACAGGGTGGGGAGATTTGGGGGCACTGCTGTATAATGCAAGTTTGGGGGCTGGGTTGGTGCGGGACCAGCAGCCTTCTGGGTGTGGGTAACAGATATATTATGTTGGGGGGGGCTGGCTCTGACCTCCAACTCCACCCTGTGTCTCCTCCCTGGTTTTGTACCGAGACATGGAACTTAATATTCGCTTTGAGATGCTTATAAATAAATCTGCGATGCCAACCATTTTCTACCACAGCTTCAGCTCCAGAGTCAGCTTTGGGGAGTGCGACACTTCCTTAGCTCTTGCACCGGGGTCACATTTGTGGCTGTTGTCCACTGCCCTGGAGGCAGGGGGTGCTTCTGAGTCTTGGCCATGGAAATTGTGGAGGGGGCAATTGGCTGGGAGCTGAAGCTACAAGGAGGCAAGTAGCCCATCGGCTCATCCGTGCCAGGGAGCCCAAACACTTATTTCCTCCCAAACTCAACTGCCTTTGAGCATGTGGGGCCAGCTTGCCTATAAAATCCAGAAAAACAACAGAGTCCTGTGGCATTTTTAAAGACTAACAGATTTATCGCATAAGCTTTCGTGGGAGAAAATCCCACTTCATCAGACGCTGGATTTTCTCCCACAAAAGCTCCTGCGATAAATCATAGTCATAGAATAATAGGGATGGAGGGGACCTCACGAGGTCATCCCAGCTAGGGTTTTGTCTAACCGGGCCTTAAAAATCTCCAAAGATGGAGATTCTACCACCTCCCTAGGTAGCCCATTCCAATGCTTCACCACGCTCCTAGTGAGAATGTTTTTCCTAATATCCAACCTCAACCTCCCCAGCTATAATTTGAAACCATTGCTCCTTGTTCTGTCCTCTGGAGCACCCCTTCAAGTAGTTGAAGATTGCTATCAAATCTCCCCTCAGGCTTCTCTTCTGTAGACTAAATAAGCCTAGTTCCTTCAGTCTGTCCTCATAAGTCATGTTCCCCAGCCCCCTAATCATTTTTGTTGCCCTCCGCTGGACTCTTTCTAATTTGTCCACATCCTTTCTGTAGTGGGGAGCCCAAAACTGGACACAGTATTCCAGATGCGGCCTGACCAGTGTCGAATAGAGGGGAATTATCACATCCCTCCATCTGCTGGCAAAACTCCTACTGATGCAGCCTAATATGCCATTGGCCTTTTTGGCAACAAGGGCACACTGTTGGCTCATATTCATCTTCCTGTCCACCATAACCCCCAGGTCCTTTTCTACAGCACTGCTACTTAGCCAATCGGTCCCCAGCCTGTAGCAGTGCATGGGATTTTTTCGTCCTAAGTGCAGGACTTTGCACTTGTCTTTGTTGAACCTCATGAGGTTTCTTTCGGCCCAGTGTTTCAATTTGTCCAAGTCTCCCTGGATCCTGTCCCTGCCCTCCAGAGTATCTACCATTCCCCCCAGCTTGGTGTCATCCGCGACCTTACTAAGCACGCAGTCTATCCCATCATCAAGATCATTAATGAAGATGTTGAATAGAACCAGCCCCAGGACCGACCCCTGGGGCACTCCACTCGTTACCGGTTGCCAACTAGACATTGAGCCATTGATTCCTACTCGCTGAGCCCGTTGAGCTAGCCAGTTTTCTATCCACCTTACGGTCCACTTGTCCAACCCATACTTCCTTAACTTGCCGACGAGAATGCTGTGGGAAACTGTATCAAAAGCCTTGCTAAAGTCGAGGTATACCACATCAACGTCTCTTCCCGCATCCACAAATCCAGTCATCTCATCATTGAAGGAAATCAGGTTGGTCAGGCACAATTTGCCCTTGGTGAATCCATGTTGACTGTTCCTGATCACTCTATTTTCCTCCAAGTGTTTCAGGATGGATTCTTTGAGGACCTGTTAGTTTTTAAAAGTGTCACAGGACTCTGTTGTTTTTCTGCAATAGACTAACACCGCTTCCGCTTTGGAACTTGACTATAAAATCCAGCTGATTCTCACAAGCTGCACCCCAGCTTTCATAGAGGGAGCCCCATCAACAGAGGGCAACTCCTACCCCCAGCACTCCACTCTTCCTTCAGGGCATGCAGTCTCTGTGCCTGCCAGATGGCTCCTGGGCTCCAGCCCTCCAGTTTGGCCTCTGGTGATTCTGTGTCAGACAGCTGGTGAGAGATGTGGGCACGCTTCCAAGGCCAGTGCCCCTCCACAACAGCTGGCATGGAAACCCCAGGGTCGGCCTGACCGGTGAGCAACTGCGCGGGGTGCCATGGTCAAGATGCAAGGAGTAGGGTGGACCTACGATGCAAAGCCGTGGAAGGGAACTCAGGGCAACTATGTGGAGGGATGCGGGAGCAAGCAGGGCTCAGGGGCAATAGAATGGGGGGGAGCCTGGGGAGGCTGTGGGCAGCAGGGGTGGGGGGGGGACAATGGGGGCCATGGGCACCAGAACACGTTTGCATAGGAGACTATTTTCCCTAAAGCTGGCCCGGGCCACCCAGCAGCTTGGTCTGAACAGAGTAGGGCATGGAATGCACAGTCTGGTTGAGCCCTGACAGCAGCAGAGAGAAATTGAGATGCTGCTGCAGGCCAAGTGGCCATGGCATCCAGCTCTCATTCAGTCTTGCCCTCTGCCCCAGGCATTGGGGACTGAGAGTCTCTCCCTGACTCCCAAGTGCTAAGTGAGTGCATCCCGCCACCCAGAGCTCCTGGCCAATTGGCACCATTGCCCAGACCATGGGGCACCCAGGGGGTGGTTTCAGCCAGTCCTTTCACAACCCGTTCGTTCCATCCTAGCTAGCTCCAGCACATACACCCCCTATATGGCACCTTATCTGCCGTTGCGTACAGTGCAGAGGGGAAACTGAGGCACAGATATAGCTTGTCCAAATATTACCAAGATTTCCATCACATCCCTCCCCCTGCTCCACTGGGAGGCAACTCCAGGCCCTGCCTGCTCTGAAAACTCCCTGCTGGTGCCAGCCCTGTTGGATCCCAGCGCAGTTCGGGCCAGTTGCTCAGCCCACTGTCCAACTCACTGCCCCCAGCCCAGCTCAGGGTCCCAGAGGCGGGAAGTCGGGCAATGCCGCACGAGGCAGGTCTGATGTGGCCCCCGGCTCCATTGCCCAGCAGTGACTTGGCCCTGGACCCTCGTTAGTGTTACAACCTCATTAATTAGCCCTCAGATTCATTGGGTGGCCTTTGGCCGTGGCTACTTTTTAGAGCCACAGGCTTGTTAATTAGCCCCTAATTAATTGGGTGGCATCAGTTGGCCACGGTTGGGTCATTCATGGCTCCTGGCATCGCTCCCCCTCCCCCAGTTCCTCAGGCTCTCGTTAATTTAGGGGTAAGTAGCTAATTGGGGATGGCTAATCAGCGGTAATGAAGGGTCCAAGTCCTTGGCCTGGGTGGTCTTGAAGGGACAGCCAGGGACCACCCCTTCCAGCCGTGTCACTAATTATTCATTAGTTATGCTAATCAATGGGTTCACTCACTAATTGGGACGGGGAGGGGTTGCCGGAACCTTACTTGGAAGACCAAAGGAGGCGACATTCCCAAGCGTGTGTCTCTATGGTAATCACTTCCGGTGCGTACGTGGGGTGCGCTCTTTCTCCCCCTGGTGTCTCTATGATCCCCACTGCCTGCTTCCGCCAGCCGACGCTCTCTCCTTCTCCGTCCGCTCTATACCTAGCAAGGCATCTGTGCCTTCGAAGGCCCCGCCGGGCCGGGCCGGAATGGGGGCTGGAAGGGAAGGGGCTAAGCAAATAGAGGCCGGGCTAGCGAGGGAGGGGCTGGGAAGAAGGGGCGGGACTAGAGGGGGAGAGACTGAAGAAATTGGGAGGGACTGGAGCTGGGGGGGTGAGGGGAGATCTGGATTCTCTTTCCCCCCCCCCCGTTGATCCCAGCCACACCTGTAGACTGGGACTTGCTGGAGAAACTGGTCGGGGCCCCGAGGGTTCAGACCCAGCAACCCCAGTTCGACGCCTCCAGCAGGGGCAGCATGGACACGGACAAAACTGGCCCCGCCCCCTGCTCTACCCACTAGACCCCACTCCCCCGCCAGAGCCGAGGAGAGGACCCAAGAGTCCTGGCTCCCAGTCCCCCTTGTAGCTACTGGGGCTCCGGCTCCTGACTCAGCAGCGCTCCCCCTTCCGCGCCCAGGAACGGGGGGGAAACAGCGAGAGACGGGGAAACTCTCCAGGGAGGGGAGGCGGGAGGGCTCCTGCTGTCATTCAGCCCCCTTCAGCTGCACATCTTGGGGTCACTCTCAGTACACCCTGTAGGCGCCCCGCAGGTGAGAGGGACTCAGCCTCTGCCCTCAGCCGGGGTGGATTGAAAAGCAGAGAGGTGCCCCCTAGAGTCGAAAGACCCCCTGTCCTATTCTTAGTCGTCGTCCCCCCCGCCCCCAGCCAACCTGCCTGCGGGCTGAGGGCGTGCCCTGCGTCTATCCCCACACACCTGGCCGACAGCGCCTGGCATTTCTGGATAAGGCAGGCCGTGTCCAGGCTTGCTGGGGGCGGTCGGTGTCGGATTCACCCCCACACCCCAAAACTGCACTGCCAAGCGGAGCGTTTTCAGCTCCAAAGGGCTCCCTTGGGTCGGGGGGCGCAGCCCGCAGGGGGTCTCCTCTGGCAGGCAGGGTTGGGCGCAGGGAATACCGCGCTGTGGACCGGGAGTGGGAGGCTTGTTAGGGGCTACCCCCACGTCTCCGGGCCCCAGCGGGGAGACGCCGAGCGCCAGCTCTTCGCCAGAGATAGTCCTGGAGCATCTGCAGATTCGGGCTGCAGGGTGGGGTGGAGAGATACAGATGTGGGTCCCAGTCAGAAGCAAGGGGCTACTGGGACATCGGCTTTGGAGGTGTCCCTGCCTCTGTTCCCCTTTCCAACTCCACCCTGATGGGGGTCTGGGATCAATGGCCTCTGGCCAAGCACCAATGTACGTTCTGTCCGTCCGTCCCCCCGCCCAGTGCACCGGCAAGAAGGAGGCGGGGAAGCGACAAAGGCGCGGAACTGAAGCAGGGCAGGAAAAGATAGAGTTGGGGCTATTGGGTAGGGTTGATCCAGGAGGGCTGGAAAGAGGGGGTCAAATGAAGATGAAGACACCAGGCGTCGTGTGAGGGTGAAGGGTATGTGTGGAACTAGGGGGGGTCTGGAAGGAGGCAACAGGCAGGGCAAAGGGGGGCAGGTCAGGGAGGGGGGAGAGGTGAGGCTAAGACTATGGGGGAGACTGGAAGACGGACGAGGTGGTGCAAGGTGCGGGACTAGGGTTATGGGTGGGGAGAGAAGAGGCTTGGGGGCAAGGCGAGGGGGAGGGGCTAGAAGTGAGAAGAGGCGTGGCTCTAGACTGGAGGCGGAGCCAGGGAGCCTCTGAGCACAGTGGAGTCTCTGAGGGGCACCAGCTGGCTTGGAGTTGGAGAAGGGGACATGGGGCATTTCCCCCCTAGGGTCTGTCTGGCAGCTCCCATCCGACGCTGGGGCGGGGGGCTGGCTGATCCGGGTGGGGTGGGCGCCTCTCTCTCTGACCCCGCTCGGTGCCCCCCCAGATGTTGATGTCTGGGGATAGCCGAGGGCCAGCTGACCTGCCTGACTTCCTATTGACCACAACTGCCCCTACTGTGGGGCCAGGAGAGAGACCGGGGCTGATCTCCGGACTTACCCGGTTGGATTTGCTTACTCCGAACACCCCCCCCCCCGGCCATTGGTGCAGCCCCAGCCCCCTTAGCTGAGACCCCCAAGTCTGTGGGGCTGAAGGGTGGAGAAGTGGATGTTGTCAGCGCCAAGGCCCTCGAGAAAACTCACTGGGGCAGAAGGGGTGTCTCTCCTAGGATATCGGGAGAGGGAGCTCTCCCGAGGAACGGGATAGCGGCCGCATCAATCCAAGGGCCTGGATGAACCCAGGCTGCCGCACTCTAACCCAGGAATCCGGGTTCCCAGCCCCACAGAGCTGACACCAGACCCCGCCCCCCGCCAGCTGGGGAGAGAACCCAGGCATCCTGGCTTCCAACCACCCCCACCTGCTCTATCCCACCCCACCGCTGGCTCCGGGACTCGAACCCGCCACCTAAAAACTCCCGCGCGCTTTGCCAGGGAGTGACATCCCCTATATCGTGACGTCACCTTTCCCCCCCGGTCCTCCCCCCGGGGGGGGCCCCCCCCCCCCCCGGCTGTTCCGGATCCAGCCCGGCCCCTCCCGCCCTGCTTGCTCCAGACAGCGGTAAGATGGAAGTCCTGAATCAGGTAGGCACCTGGCTCTCAGCACCATAGACAGCGCCCGCCCGCAGCCGGGGCGGTGGGAGCTTTTCCCACAGGATGGGGCCTCTTGCCCCCCAGGAGATGCACCCCCGCTCCATCATGTACCCCCCATCCCCGCCTAGCAGAGGCTTGTTAAGGTTTTTTGTTGTTGTTGTTGTTTGTTTTTTGCAGCTGCTGTTTCATTTAGAGGCAACGCACTGCAAATATGGGGGCTGGGATATTTCCCTGCTGCAGATGGGGGGGGGCGGATTTGGGATGGTCGCGGGGGCACAGACGGGCTCGAGGCGCTGAGTTTGTAATGGGGGGCCAGGATATTTCCAATCTACAGATGGGGGGCACAGATTGGGTCCCGGCAGACTGCAGGGGTGGGAATTGCTGGAGGCTTGGGGGGTGTCGGGGGCTGGGCTGTTCCCCAGCTACAGATGGGGGGCACAGATTGGATGCAGGCGGATTGCAGCGGGACGGGAATTGCAGGATGCTTGCGCGGGATGTTGAGGGTTAACATATTTTTCTGCTGCAAACGCGGAGTATCTTTGCTGCAAGGGAGGGTGAAATCGGATGGACGCATTGAGGCTGCAGCCGGAGAGGAGGTCACAGGATATTTTGAAGGGGGGGGGGGCGAACTGCAAAATTCTTCCCCCATCTTTTGCAGCCCGGGTGGGGGCGGGGAGGGAAGATGGCTGAGGTGCTGCAGTGCAACCATTGGCTGCCATGGCGAGCGGGGGCGGAGGGGGGACGTGGGGCTCACGATTGGGGGGGGCAGTTTATGAACGGGGGGGCTCGAGAATATTCTCCCACCAGCTGCTGTGTTACTTGAATGGAGCATTAAACACTTCCCATGGACTGTTTATTTGCTTGGTGAATATGGGGGCAGATAACTGGGGAACCCAAGTGAGCTGGGTAGACCTGGCTCGGGATATTTGCCCCTGCCATCAAGCTGGGGGCATCAGAATGGGAGGTATAGTACCATGGGGGAATGGGGGTTCAGAGGAAGGGCAGCTGTTTACATACTGGAGGGGCTGAATAATCTCTTCCCCCACAGCTACTCAAGCAGCATAGGGGCTGGAGAGCTGGTTGGGTCATGCAGAGAAATCACTGAGTCAGGTGGAGGAGGCTTGAGGGGTGCAGATGCTGGAGGGCCTCCAGGAGAAGGGGGTTGGGTGCAGTGGGTTTGGGGGGCTGGGATAGGTGTGGAGGGGCATAAGGACTTGGCAGCACAGCTATGGGGAGCACAGAAGGAATGTTTGGGGTGCAGTGGACATGGGAAGCCAAGAGACAGATTTGGAGGTGCAAGCAGGGGAAGGATTGGGGGCAGGGGAACGTTTGGGGGGGAGGCAAGGTATTTCCTGCATTTTGTGTCTGAATAGGAAGTTGTGATTCCCACAACCATTTTGTGCTGGGTTCTCTCCTTGGCTCTAGGGGGGCGTGAAGTCTAGTGGTAAGAACCAGGATGATGGGGATCTAGGACACCTGGGTTCTTTCCCTGGCTAGGAGAGGGGAGGGGAAAAGATGGGAAGAGGGGTCAAGAAGAGATGGGATGTCAGATGTTTTCATCTCACCCCGTGCGCCATTCCCCTCAATCTCTGTCTTGATCCACAGCTGGTGGCTGGGGGTCAATTCCGAATCATCAAGGAACCCCTGGGGTTTCTGAAGCTGCTGGAATGGGTGAGTACCCCCAGAACTGCTCCACTGCCAGGATGCTAGTATCGGAGTTCCCACTCTATACTGTCTCTTACCTGGCTGGTGCCCCCTAGGGTGGGCAGGCCCCATTCTCACCCCCCTGCAGGGCCTCTTGGCATGGGAGGTGCAGTGGAGGGGTAGATGAAGGGGGCACTGGGAGAACGGGTTATGGGAGCCTGTTTCCCTAGGAGATTTCAGGAGATCACAGACAGAGAAACGCAGAGAGGAGGTCTCATATGCCCCACCCTGCCAGTTCTGAAACAGTTCCAGATCCCCTTCAAGATTTGGTAGCACCTCCTGACACACACCCCAGTTCTGGAAGTTCCCAACCTATTTGCCTGGCGTTTCTGCTGTGTTCCAAACTCATTTACCCTGCTGGTGGTGGAAGGATTCCCGGGCCATGGACCCAGCTGGATCTGGAACCATTCATCCCCAGATCAAACTTGTGGGCCCACCCAGGCCAGTGTCCCTCCTATGCCAAACCCACGGGCCCAGCCAGACTGGCGTCTGCCCCCTAGAATAAACCTATAGGCCTATCCTCAGCATGGGTGGGAGGGAAGGCTGGAGAGAAGCGGGAGAATGAAGAAGTGCAGCCGACGCAGACAGATGGACAATTGGGTCAGATGAGTTCTTATCTCTTCCCATTTCTCTGGGGGGATTAGAGAGGGCGGGACCCAGCTAACCCTCTGAAAATACCCACAGTCCCTCTTGGATCCACCCACCTCCCTGTCCCTGCGTTAGGGTTATTAAAGTCAGCACCAGCTAGCACTCCTGCCCTGCTCCCCACAGCGCCCCCAATGGGAGAGGCTGTAGTAGACAGGATCTCCCCCCTGCAGTCAGCATCTGCACCCCCTGTGGTCTCACCCGCCCTGTCTTGCCCCACAGCTCTTTGCTATCTTTGCATTCGCCACCTGCGGGAGCTACAGTGGGGAATTTCGCCTGAGCGTTGAGTGTATGAATAAAAGTATGAGCGACCTGAACATTGAAGTGGAGTTTGGCTATCCCTTCAGGTGAGTGGGGGGATCTCATTGTGTAGAGGGACCAGGAGGCAGAGCCTTTTGCTGCGTAAGGACTGGGATGGGTTAGCATCCGAGATTCCCACTGACTTTGGCTCATGGAGACCTGGGCTGTCTATTCAATATATCGACCAGCACCTCCTGTACAGGCTGGGGCTGTATTCTGAACACAAACTGCCCTTGACTTTGAGTTAGCAGTCAAGATTCCCATTGAGAACTATTTCTGGGGAGCCTGGGCTGTATATACAACCAGTGCAATTTTGTTAAAAAAAAAAAGTGCCGGTACTCATATCTTGATAGTAAATATGAAAAAGGCCTCTCCCCCCCCCCCTCTTCCTCCTGTGCCACCCCTCCTCCAGTGGCATGCTACTTTCCTCTGCTGACCCGCCCCCCCCGAGCTGGGCAGCAGAGCCATCCAAAAAGGTGCCGGTACACCATATCCCTGTGTACCCTCACAAAACAACACTACAAAGAAGGAGTCCTGTGGCACCTTTAAAGATGAACAAATTTACTTTTAAAAGCACAGGATACACTATACCAATGGGCACGTCCTGTACAGAGCTATGCAGTATTTCCAATACATAGACTAGTCCCTCCCATACAGCCTGGGGCTGTATTCTGGATACAGAGTGCCCTTGACTTTGAATTAGTTGTCAAGATTCATGCTGGGAACTTCCTAGGAGGCCCGGATTATATGTACAGTATATGGACCAGCACTGCCTACACAGCCTGGGGCTGTATTCTGTATATAGGTGATGTTTGGCTTTGAGGTAGCTGTTAAGATTTACACTAGCAGCCTTGGTTTGTATATGGAGCAGCACCTCCTATGCAGACAGGTCTATAATATATGGTATATGGATTGATGCCTCTTACACAGACTGAGGCTGTATTCTGTATGCACACTGCCCTTGACCTTCATTTAGAAATCAGAATGGACACTGGGATCTATCTCTGGGAAGCCCAGGCTGTATGCATAGTATATCGTGTGGTCCCTTCTGTACAGGCCAGGGCTGTATTTTTTGCTCAGACTGCTCTCAGCTTTGAGTTACAGTCAGCATGAGGGCACTATTCCTGGGAGGTCTGGGCTGTAGATGCAGTGTATGAACTGGCCTCTCATACAGGTCGAGTATATATATCCCTTATATAGACTGGCACCACGTACACAGTCCAGGCACTATGCTGTATACAGACCAGACTGCCTTTGTTTTCGTGTCTGAAGTAAGGGTTGACATTAGGTGCTATTCCTGGGCCATGTGGAATATATATGCAATATATGGACCAGCAGCTCCTACACAAACCTGGTTCATATTTGCTGTACCTTTTTTTGCTGTACCTGTACCTTCTATACAGGTCTGGCTTTATTCTGGAGACAGACAGCCTTTGTCTTTGTGTTAGAGGTGTGGGTGACTCTTGATGCTTTTCCTGGGAGATCTGGTCTGTATGTGCTGTATGTAGACTGAGATTTCCATACAGACTTGGTCTATGACCTGGCACCTCATACACAGGTTGGGGAGTTTTCTGTATACAGATTGCCTCTGTATTTGTGTTAGTGATCAGGGTTTGGCCCTATTCGGGGAGAGCTGGGCTCTGTGTAAGCAATATATGGACCAGCACCTCCTATACAGACCCAGTCCATATTTTGCTTTATATGGACTGGTATCTCCTACACAGATGGAGCTATATTCTACATATAGATAGCCTTTCTTTTTTGTTAGTGGGCAATGACACGGTGATATTTCTGGGAGGTCTGGGCTGTATATACAATATATTGATTGGCATACGCTATACAAAACTGGTTGGTTTTTGCTGTATATGAACTGACACCTCCACACAGACCAGGGCTGTATTTTAGATACAGGTGATCTTTGTCTTTGTGTCAGTGGTCTGAGTTGACATTGGGTGCTATTCTTGGGAGGTTTGGGCCATATATACTCAATATATGGACCAGCATTGCCTGCCCTACACAGACCTGGTCGGTATTTGCTATACATAGACTGGTAATCTCTTCTGCAGACCGGGGCCGTATTCTGTATATAGACAGCCTTTGTCTTTGTGTTAGCAGTTTGGGTTGACATTGGATGCTATTCCTGGGAGGTCTGGGCTGTACATACTGTGTATGGACTGGCACTTTCTTTATGACTGAGCCTCCTGCTTCATCTTCCCCCCACCCCACTGCCTCAAGACTCCATCGGGTCTATTTCAACGCCCCAGACTGCAAGAAGCATGAGGTGGAAAAGGTGTTTCTGATGGGGGATTACTCTTCCTCGGCTGAATTCTTTGTCACCATCGCAGTCTTTGCCTTCCTGTACTCGCTGGCTGCCATGGTCGTCTATCTCTTCATGGAAAACAAGTACCGTGAGAACAACAAAGGCCCCATGATCGTGAGTGTGGGGCATGCTGGGAGCAGGGAGCAGAGGACTTGGCAGGGAACTAATCCCACTCTCTCTCCCCAGGATTTTGTCATCACCGCTGTCTTTGCCTTCATGTGGCTGGTGAGCTCTTGTGCCTGGGCCAAGGGGCTCTCTGATGTCAAGCTGGCCACAGACCCTGACAATGTGATTGAGGGGATGGCAGTCTGCAAAAAGGAGGGGAACAAGTGCAAGGATCTGCAAGACCCTGTCACCTCGGGGCTCAACACGTCTGTGGTGAGACCCTTCACCAAGAGCCGGCACCCCCCTCCATTCCCAGACTCCCTGAATCAGCCAGTCTCCCATCCCAGGGTCAGATGGGAGCTGAAGCCCCCTAGAGGGGATCCACGCTCACTTGTGCATTAACCCTGTATCCTCTCTCTGCCTCCCCTGCCCACCCAAATGCTCAGGTCTTTGGCTTCCTCAACCTGGTTCTGTGGATGGGGAACCTGTGGTTCGTGTTTAAGGAGACGGGCTGGAGCACTCCCTTCGTCAAGTATCCCCCGGCTGCCCAGGAGAAGCAGCCGGCTCCTGATACCTATGCTGACTCCTACAACCAGGGCCCCAGCTATGGGCAGCAGGATTCATATGGCCAGCAAGGGGGCTACCAGCCGGAATACAGCCAGCAGGGCTATGGGCAGCCTGACCCCTATGGCCAGCAGGTGGGGTATGGCCAGGGTGCCCCTACTTCCTTCTCCAACCAGATGTAAGCAGGTAAGTTTTGGGGCTGGGATGCAGGGAGGGGGTGTTCTTAGAGTAGTGTCTGTTGTGTGCCACTAAAGAAAGACAGGAACAAGGGACACAGGCCCAGCTCACGGTCTATCTTGGGAAGCAGCGATGCTAGAAAAGATTTGGGGGCTGTGCAGGATAATCAACTGAATGTGAGGTCCCCGTGCAAGACTGGGGCTTCAAAATACCAGGGCAAACGTGGGGCTTATAAACAGGGGACTCTTGAGTGGGAGCAGAGAGGTCATTTGGCCTCCAGATCTGTCCCTGGTGTGACTGCTGCTGGGATCCCGTCTGGCTCTGGTGCTCACAATTCAAGGAGGATGTGGATCTAGGGAAGAGGGCTTGGGGAAGAGCCTTGAAAATGATTCAAGGGTTAGAAAGCCTTCCTGAAAGCAAGAGACTCCAGGAGGTTGCTCTATTTATCTGATCAAAGAGACAGTGAAGGGGAGATGGGATCCCAATCTAGAAGTATTTCTGAGGGGAGCAAATATTTGATAACGGGCTTGTCACTCCAGCAGACAAAAGTCTAACCTGATTCAATGGCTGGAAGTCGAAGCTGGAGAAATTCAGTCTGGAAGTAAGGCGTCGGTTTTTAATGGCAAGAGTCATTCACCCATTGGAGCAATTGACCAAGGGGCACAGTGGATTCTGCCTCACCAGCAGTTTTTCAATCAAGCTGGGACTTTTCCCCAAAGATCAGCTCTATGAAGGATTTGGGGGCTATTCTGTGGTCTGTGCAATGCAGATGTTCAAGCTAGATATTCACAGTGGAGGTGTCTGGAAGTTTCCCCAGAGATGATCAAATCAATGAAAAAAACGTCCATTGATAAACAAAAAACATACATAGGCAAAGTAAGATAAATGCTGCTTGAGAACAAGGTTGATTTCTTGTTTACTTGATGTATTTTGACATGCACTTTTGACAAATAGGTGCTTCCACAGTTATAAAGCCTTTAAATCTCAGTATCTACTGTCATTAAATAATTTTTGTCTCTACCTCTCCCCCTCCCCCCAGACATTTTCTGACATGGCCCCATAATTTCCTGCAACTGTGAGAATCCAAATCCGTAACAATCAGAAAAAAATGTGCATAACACCTGGAAATTGGCACAGGGGAAAATTTAAATGGCTGAAAAACTGAAAAATTGCTTAAAACTCATAATTTGAATGGTGAACATTTAAATCTGTAAAAATAAAAAATGGGTTTAAAACCCACAAATGTGGATAGCTGTGGAAATTTAAATTGGTGAAAATAAAAAAATGCTGATACCTATATTTGGGCATGACTTAAAATGTAAATCAATACAGTTAAAAGTGCAAATACTTAAAACCCATCATTTAGCTGTGGACATTTAAATTGGTTTTAAAATTGCTTAAAACACATAATTTCACACAGCTGTGAAAATGTAAATAGGTAAAAATTAAAAAAAGCTTAAAATAACTACTGAGATGGTCCCTCAAAATTATGTTAAAAAAAATTGATTCTGCCAATCTTCCTGTTAACTAATTACCAGGATCCCCTTTCTCAGTGTTCTTTCAATTTTGATTGCTTTGCTAAAGAAAAAAACTTGAGCGTTGAATTTAATTTTATGGAGCTTTATTAGCTACGCCAAAAAACAGCAATTAAGATATAAGAAGGCAAAAATAGTGGCTAACATACACTTCAAGAATCAAATAATACAATCACAGGAACAAGTAACATTCATATTCAATCACTATTTGGGAAGGGGGCTTTGTTTAGATGTTTGTGATTAAGAGATGCCTTGACTATTACCCTCGCTTGTGTCAATTGCTTATCGAATCTAGTGTTGCTAACACAAAAGAGGAAAAACAATCCAGAACTAAAGCAAAAGTAGTTTGATCAATTATGTATACACCAGTTCATTGAGGTCTTCTTTGCCATGATTTATATTCATAGATTCATCTACTCTGTTCTCCTGTGTAGTGCCCGGAGCCTTCTCCTCCTTCCTTGGCTCTAAACTGAATTCTATTACAACCTCAGATATAAAAATCATGAGGCAAGGAGTTCCATGGATGAATTTGTAAACTGGTGCTTCTTTGGGTCTGTTACAGATTCTCAGAAGGGACCACTGTAAGCATCTAGTCTGACCTCCTGTATAACACTGGCCTCAAGACTTCTCCCAAATAACTCCTAAAGCAGATCTTTTTAGAACTCATCCTGTCTTGATTTCAGAATTGCCAGATGGGAGAATCCACCACAACCCTTAGGACATTGTTCCAATGGCGAATTAGAAATGTACACCTTATTTCCGGCCTAGAGCTTGCAAGGTTGTAAGAAACCATTACGAACAGTGGAACGTTTCACAGTCAAGCAAAACCTGTTCCATTTTGGAGCAACTTTCCTGCAATCTCGATTGGCACCTACTCCAAAACCAGGATGCACCAGGAACAGGTTTTACAGCCCAAGCACCAGCCTGGACACTCTTTTATAGTCAGGGACCTAGTTTCAGATTGACAGCGTCCAGCTCTAATGAGTCCCTTGCCCTGTCTATCAAAAATATATTTGCAAAGAATGTGAATGTCCCATGGTTGCCAGCTGTCTTGGCTTATTTTCGTAGCACTCCAGTGTTCTGCTTGTGTTAGCTCTTTCCACCTTGGCTCTTCGCTGTTAGAACATTCACAGCAGAAGTCAAAGCTGTGTCCACAGACATAGCTGACAGATACAGCACAGTCTTTTCCTGGCACCAGCAGCCAGGCTGACGTTCTGGGAAATAAGCACCTGACCTTGAATGGCTTCTATCTGAGATGGGCCCTTGGCATCACCAGCAGGGGTCTTGGGTGGATGGCCAAGAACCTTGTTCTTCTCCCTTCTGGTCACCTTCGGCTTTTGGGAAGGGGTCAGGCCCATTGATCAGATTTCTACAGCATGGTTCCTCTCCCTTGTAATTGCTGGCATGGTCAGGCCCCATGAAAGTTCAAAACGTCCAACCAAAGGGAGAGTCGACCCCCTCTCACCATCCAACTAGGGAACAAGGCGACCTCACAGCCAGAGTGAGTTTTTTTCAGCCCTTCATCACCCATTCCTCTGTTAAGCCAGAAAGATTCTTTCAAGAATCAGGCAGCAGAGATAATACTGAAGAGGTTTATTCACGGTACCGGGAAGACTGACAGGACAGCTTCAAATTGGTGATGGTACAGTGGTCAAATATATATGCTTCTCTGTCAGTTACATAATCCACTTGGAATTCTTTACCTGTTTACTTACAAGTACAGACTTGTTCCACCCAGAGAGGGCAGAGGTGATAATGACCGATGCAGAGACACTTTAATTACATTAAAGGCCCTATGGCTACATTTAGGGTGGGGTGGGAGGATGGGATGGAGAGGAGGTTCCTTACAGCTAGTCAGAAATGTATTGTTCCCATCTAAACCAGAATTTCTCAATAGGCAGCTGGCCACTGCCTTCCTGATTGTTCACAGCACTCTTGTTCTTGAGCGGGTCTGGTATGACTGTTAACCTGAGTTTCATGCCACAACTTACTGTCAGGAAAAGTATCCAGGCTGTAACAGACAAGACCTGACAGAGAAAAAGTCTACAGAGACAGAAAAAACATTAAAGCCTAACCCCTCATTGGAGGAACTTGTGCAAGACAAGTTGGGCTTCAGCTATTGGTGCAACCCTCTGGGCCTGGTTTTCGGCCAGTTTGCTTCACTCATTGACTTTCTTCTGCAGTTTGCTGATCAGTGTGTATCGCTTGCAGCTGCAATGTCGTTTTAAGATTCATGCAAGATCTGTCGGGTCCGGGCATTTTAACTATGCAAAGCCACTTTGAGAATCTGTTGCTCCCAGCCGCCAGGTCTGCTGTATTTCCTCTTGCTCCCATCTGTGGGGGGCCAGCTCTTCCCAGCCCCGTTGGCTTTTCCAATCCAGCTTGAAATAATTCTTTGCAAACTCTGCAGCGGAACCAATCCTTTTGGGTGCCAGCCATGAGGCTGCTTGGAGTCTTCCCACCCTCACATCTCTGCCATCGCTGGCTAATCACATGCCCACGTCGTCCATTTCTGACCTCTTACCCCCCACAGTGGGATCTTGGGGCCTACAGTTGTACTCATCCATGCCCCGATTGATCACTGACTGTGCTGGTGACCCCATTCGGATCAAGCATCCTTATAAACACCCCCCCCCTTTGGTTTCATTCCCTTTTTTGTTCCCCGACTCTCTGGACCTAGCTGCATCTCTGGCATAGCCATGCTCACTGCTGGCAAACTGCAGCCCTCCTTTTTCACTTGATTGATAAGAGGCTGGGCCCGACTTTGCCCAGAGCCGTATTGTGTAGAATCCACCCTCGGCACCCCATTGACATTATTTCCTCCTGATGTTTGAGTCATTTCTCTCTTTTCCCTGCTGTATATGGTCGCAGAGAGACTGGTAACAGTCATTAGCAATTTTTTCAACATCTTGATGGCTGGACAGGGGCAAAGGACTGGCTCGTGGCCTCCAGCAATTCATGAATTCACAATCTCAGGCCTTCGAAGGGTCCATGATGGCATTAGTGGAGGCCGCTGTTTAGGAGATCAGCCATGCAGGGGTGGAACCATAACAGCTTGACCATGCACCGGCCTGATTCTTGGGGGGCAGGCAACAGAGCTCCTTTAAATCCTTGGTGTTGATCCATAGCCACCCAGCCAATAGCCTGCCTTTGGCTAGAGATCATTGGGTGGCAAGCCATCTAGAGAGCGGACGGGGCTAAAAAGAGCAGGAGTTGCTGAGATGCAGCCATCAGTGGGTGGCTGTTTGTACATGGATCTCATGCCCTCTGCTGAGTTGTTATAATGTGGGGAGAAGGTGGCAGTCCAGCCCCAGATGGACCCCCCCTCCAAGAAAGAGGAATGGCACTGCAGATGGGGGTTGTTTTAGAATCCTGTACTTCATCGAGGGACCGGGATGCAATCTATGAAACCCCATTCCCCTCCCGGAGCAGGGTTCAGACCCCAGTGAGCAAAGGGCATTGGTGGGGGGAGGAATCCAGCATGTGGGTCCCTGGCCAGTTCGGAGTCACTTGCTGTGTTACTAATCCTTGCCCCCTCTGTCTCTCTCTCCCCCCAGGTCTCCTCCCCAGCAGGGGGCATCATGAGGAGGAGCCACCCGTCCCACCCCACTCCCCCATGCCCTCTCATGTGGGGGGCTGGCAGGGGGACCCCAGGATGAATGTAGATGTTTGTGCTGTTTATATATATTATATATATATGAGAAATTACAACTCTAGATAGCTATGCGCCCCCCACCTTCCCCACCGCCCCCACCACCCGCACCTCCTGCCCCTCCACCTCTGACTCCAGGTAGCTGTGGCCCCCACCTCCTGCCCCTCCACCCCCAACTCCAGATAGTTGTGTACCTCCACACCTACCTGCCCCGCACTCCGACTTGATAGCTGTGTGCCCCCTACATTCCCCAGTGTTCCCACCCCCATCTGTCCCCTAACACCCACCTCATTCCTGACTGTAGATAGTTGGGACACTCATGTCACCCACACAGTAGGGAGGGGTCGGGGGTTCAAATCTCATCTGGTGGCTGGGGGGCAACTTGGGGATTCTGGGACTTTGGCAGGGGCTTGTGCAGCTGGGGGACAGTTGGGAAGTTCCAGCATGTTTTAGGGGATAGAGGAGAGGCATGTGGGGGGTACCTCTAGAACTGGGGAGCTGAAGGGGGTGATTTAAGGCTTTCATCCCCACCCTGTTCCTTGCTGGGGGGGCATCACCTGCTATGGGGGACTCTAGGAAGTGAGGGAGGGGGCAACACCCTTCAACCTCAATGCATGCCCCTTGGGCAGTGAGGGGGGGCTCAGCCCATTCTATGATACCCCAATTTCCATGGAAGGGTGTGTGAAGAAGGTGGGAAGGAACCCAGGTGTCTGGTGACAGTCTATCTACATAGCCATCTTATACATCTGTCCCTTCACCATGCACCCACTTACCCGACCCTCTGTTTGTCCATCAATCCCTCCCCATGTAATCTAGCTGTCCAGCACCATACACCTGTCTTCCCCATACACCCAAGCCACCTGTCCCCACAGGCCCCATCTACCTTCCCATACACACCCCTTTTTTATCCCTCCATCCCCACACAACCCTATCCTTTCTCACCACCCACTCCCCATCCAACACCCCCCCCCAACCCCTCCACCTCATCCCTGGAGACTCCCTCCCCGTAGCACCACCTATATATCTCTATATTCCATGTCTGTGCGCCAATTTGTGCCGTGATCGTGAGTTTCGGTTCGTTTGTTCAGGCCCCTCGCTTGGTATCGTGAGATTTATTTTTCCTCCCATCTCGGAAAAAAAAAGGAAATGGACGTTGCCAAGATAAAGACAAGGACAAAATAATACAAACTGAAGCCCTTCTTCCCCACCCGACCCCTTCCTGTACCCCAGAATTATAGAGAATAAAAGTAATAAAAACCAGACAAAAAGAGAAAGAGGGAAAAAATAGACAATGCTTCGATGGGCTGATTTCCAGGGCTGTGATGTGGCTGCTTCTGGGGTGGAGCCTCTTTATACAGGGACCTGTCGCCTAGCTCTGAGATGCAGCTGTCTTTGGGATGGGGTGCGGGGGTTGTTTACACACAGGGAGCCTCGCCCATTGCTGAGATGCAGCAACCTCGGGAGCGTGGAACAGGGGCTGTTTAGACAGGGACCTGCACCCTGTTTTCACCAAGGGCTCCAGATCCAACACAAAACAAACCATCCGGTTCACAGCCTGATTTATTAGCAGTAAATACATGGAGTGGGGAGGAGGAAGAGATAATTTATCCCCAGTTAAAATCAGTTGCTCAATAAAATGATTTCATTAATGAATCCCAGACCCACTTGTAATCTAATGAACTGCGAGAAAAAACACAGGAATCTGGGCTTCCAGCCACCCACCTCCCTCTCTAACCACTAGCCCCCACTCCCCTCCCAACGCTAGGGCTAGAACCCAGGCCTCCTTGCCTCTTGACACTCACTCAAAGGTACATTGGGGGCACATCCCCCCAGGCCCGGGCCCTCCGTGCTGCCCAGTCCATCAGCTGCGGCGCCCTGGCGAGGAAAATGGCGATGAGGGTGCGGACGTCTCCCTCAGCCGAGTGTGCCCCATTTGGCTCCCTTCCAAAGAGGCCCTGGAAAAGTGCCCCCAGACCATAGCCTCCCTGGCCTCCCAGGCGCAGCTCCTTCATGGCATGCAGGGTGTCCAGGCAGCCGCTTCCAGGGGGCATTTCGGTCCCCACTCGTGCCAGCTCTGTCCGCAGCAGAGGGAAATCATATGCAAAGCCATTGTGGGCCACCAGGCAGAGGGGGGATGCTTGGCGGGCTAGGAACCCCGCAAGGGCCTGAGCCACAGCCTGGTCGAGGCCTCGCTTGCCATTCTCCTCTAGGCCCTGCTGGCTCAGCCCCGTAATGTTGGCAGCCTTCGGGGTGAAGGGCTGGAGGGGGTCCACGCAGAGGGTCAACTGGTCGAGGATGCGGGGCAGCCGGGGGGCGCCGGTAGTGTCCAGTAGGGGGCGCTGCAGGAGGGAGTTGCGGTGGACGGCGAAGACACAGAGCTCAGCGATGCGGGGACGGTCCGGGGGCAGGCCGGTGGTCTCCAAGTCAAGGAAGACGAAGGTTTGGAAATGCTGGGGAGCCAGCATGGCTGGGGAGGAAGAGGCGTGTGAGTGGAAGCAGGTAATGCGGCTGCTTCTGGGGTGGCGCGCCAGGGACTGTTTATACAAGGAACCCTTGCAAGGGATAGAGTGGCGCGCCAGGACTCCTGGGTCCTCTCCCTGGCTTTGAGAAGGGAGTGGTGTCTAGTGGTTAAAGTATGAGGGGGATGGGAGCCAGGATTCCTGGGTTCTGCAGAACTCACCCACCAAGTGACTGCAGTTAAGCCTCTCCCTGGTTGTGTGCCTCAGTTTCCCCCCGTACCTGCAGATACGGCGGCTCTCCCTGCCGGGGGTGTCTCGTTAGCTGCTCCCTGCTTGTCGCCGTGAGCTCTGCGGGGGTTGAGGGCAGGTCACCGACTTTTCATCGGGGCGGGGGCAGAGGCGGAGTCCTCCAGGAAACGAAACCTCCCCGGGCAGAGCACTGAGTCACCCCGGCTCTTCTGGGGACTGAGTCTGCCGCGCCCCCGCTCAGAGAGAACCCAGGCGTCCGGGCTCCCTTCCACCCCCCCGCCATCCCTAGACCCCCCCTCCCCACCGAGCACAGAGGGACCCAGGTACCCTGGATCCACTAGCCCCGGCTCCGCGCCCAGCCCCCGCGGGAACCCAGGCGTCCGGGCTCCCGGCTCCGTGCGGCAGGACACGGGGCCTTTCCCCGCCAGGGGGTGCCGGGCCGAGAACCCGCCAATACCGCCGGCTTCAGGGGCGGGCCGTTGCCAGGGGCGGGGCGGAGAGGGGGCGTTGCCAGGGCGGGGGGCGTTCCCCAGCCACGGCCCCTCCCCGTGTGTCACTTCCCGCTGCCGCTTCCCGGGCCTGGTCCGCGCGTACCGCAGGTACCGACCCGCCCGGGCCCAGCCTGTGGGGGAGGGGCGGCCTGGGGGAGGGCTGGGAAGGGAAAGTTTCCCATGGGGGGCGATTGTGGCTGACCTGCTTTGGGGGGCTGGGCGGACGGGGAGAGCAGAAGGGGCCGGGCCGGAGGAATGGGGGAGCGGGAACACAATGGGGCTCATAGGAGAGAAGGGGGAGGCTGAGCTATGTGGGGGTCAGGAATCCCTGGGGCCAGTTCTGCCCCCCCTCATCCCGTTCTCCCCCCAGGCCGGCATCATGCAGCGATACACGGGGCTGACGGACACGGAGCTCATCGCCATGCTCAAGCGCTACAACATCCCGCACGGGCCCATCGTGGGTATGGGGGGCTGGGGAGGAGCGGGGGGCACCAGGGGGCCAGAGTGGGCAGGCTGGGAAGAGAAGCAGCATCTCATGGCACGTTGCAGTTGACCTGCTTTAGGGGACGGGGGCAGCAAGAGAGTCTAGACAGTGGTTTTCAAACCACTGGGCATGACCCAGTACTGGGTCGCAGACCCTCAGGTCCCGGGTCACGGCCCACCTGCTGCCGCTGCCAACAGACTGGATTGCATTGCTCAAAGATGTAGTTGTTGGGTCACAGACATAAATTATTTTTTTCAACTGGATCCTGAGGAAAAAGGGTTGAAAGCCACTGGTCTAGACTGGAGGAATGGGGGTGAGGGGCAAGAGTGGGGATGCTGGGGTGGGGGGGGCACAGGGGAAGAAGGGGGAGTCTGAGCAGTGCAGGGGACTTGGGAAGTGGGGGCTCCAACTGACCCCCCTTGTCTCCCTTTCCACCCTCCCAGGCTCGACCCGGAAGCTCTACGAGAGGAAAATCTATGAGTATGAGACCCAGCGCACCAAGCTCTCACCCCTGGGGCGGACTGTGAGCTACTCTGGTGAGCATGGGTCCAGGAGGGGTGGGGAAAGGCCAGTAGGAGCCACCACTGATCCTCCCCCTTCCCTATGTGTCTCTGCCCCCCGCAGATCCTGGCACTACCAAGACCTATACCCGGGAGTCTTACAGCAACCCCCGGCAGAAGGAGCCACGCCACTATGGGGATGATGGTGAGAGGTGGCTGAGGGTCAGGAGTGAGGGCCACCAGCAGAGCAGGGGGCAGTGGGTTGGGATTGGGGGCACCAGCAGTTTTCCTGACTTGAGGTACAGCGTTTGTGTATCTGAATGTTTCTATCTTTGGTGAGGGTGGGGCATGGAGGTGCCCCCCCACTAATCCCTCCTGTGTCTCTGTCCCCCACTTCCAGATTTCAGCCCCACCAGGACGTACACACGGGAGCTTTATGATTTCCCCCGTCGGGAAGGTCGCACTAGCTTCCTGGGGGATGGTGAGTGGGGAGCCAGTGGGAAGGTATGGGGGCATAAGAGGGGGATTTGGGGAGAGTACAAAGTGGAGGAGGGAAGGCTGCTGTGATTCCCCTGGTCTGGTCTTGACACCTCATTCCCACCTGCTGTCCCAGGCAATGTTCAGAGTCCTGGGAGTTCCAGGCGTGCAGCTCAGGGAGAAAAGTAAAGCTGTGCCCAGACTCTCATCTCACCCCACTTCTTTCCCCACTCCCCCTAGACATGGACACTGAGTCCTATGAAGAATCTTCTTCCTCCTCCTCGTCTTCCTGGCTCTATGGGGCAGCCCCAGGTACCCGCCAGCCGGTAAGTGAATCTTTGGAAGGGCAGGACAGGTGAGACATAACCTTCCCCAGGGGGATGGCGAGGGGGCTGGAGGGTGGTCAGAAAAACACACACACCCTGTCCTGGGCAATTCTCAGCCCTTCCTCCCCCAACACACACACAATGGCTGCGTCTACACTGGTAAATTTAGTCGACTTAAGCTTGGCTTAAGTCGATTTAATGTGCCCTGCGTCTACACTACACTTTGCTTAAGTCGACTTAAGCAGCTTGCTTAAGTCGACTTAAGGAAAATAAAGTCGACTTTATTAAACCACCTTTCTACTCGACCTAAGGCTTAATTCGACTTTCTAAAGTCGAATTAAGCCAGTGTAGCCCTGGGGTAGCCCTAAGTCGACTTAGGGCTACCCCAGGACTACACCAATGCCCTCCCTGCCGGGGGGGAGCACAGGGGGAGCCTGGCATGCCCCCCAAAGGGCAGGGCATGTGGGCATGGTGTCACACTGTCTGGATTTAGGGAAGCATTTATGATATTATTTTCAATGGATATCTCATAAATGCTATAATCCATAGGAACTATGCCATGTTTGGTATCAAGAGAAAGGTAGTAATTTGCTGGGAATGATTATATAGTTTATGTCTAGGAATTCTATTTCGATTAGAAGTTAAGAATTCGATGTTATATCCATACTTTAACTTGTGTCATTCTGGACAAATGTCTTACATGGGAGGGTGTGAACAACCATTGTCTCCTTAATGTTAAGGAATCTGCCAGGTTATCTGGTCCCAGGGAGTATCCTGATGAGCCATGGAGGACATAAAGAATACAACCATTGTATCCTTAATGGCTCATCAGTTTACTCCCTGGATATAACATCGAATTCTTAACTTCTAATCGAAATAGAATTCCTAGACATAAACTATATAATCATTCCCAGCAAATTACTACCTTTCTATTGATACCAAACATGACATAGTTCCTATGGATTATAGCATTTATGAGATATCCATAGAAAATAATATCATAAATGCTTCCCTAAATCCAGACAGCATCACACACAGGGCTCTGCCCTGCCAGGGTCCCTGTCCCCCTTTGCCCCATTGTACACAGGGGGTGCCCCCCCGCCACCGTGGACCTGCCCAAGGTCCCCCTAGCCCCACAATGTCGACCTAGAGCATCCAGTGTGGACACTCTAGGTCGACTTTGTAAGTTCCCCTTTAAGTCGACTTTAATTTTAAGTGTAGACACACTAAGTCGACTTAAAAGTGCAAGTGAAGACATAGCCAATGTTGCATCTTCCCATCTTCTGCTGCCCACAAAGCTCCCACTACCCACCTCAGACTGCCCTCACCCCCCCTTGGCACTACCAGCTTTCTAGCCCCTCTGTGCACCTGCCCCCACTATGTCTGTTCCCATTCCACCCAATGGGACAATCCTGGACTTGGCTGCTAGCCTGGTCTGGAAAATTTGAACCTTAAAACCTTTGCTGCCTGGTAATGCTGGGGGGAAAACCCTGGGGGGAATTTTGGGAAATTGTATTGAATCAGATGCAATTTTCCCTGGGCGGGTGGTGGTGAGGATTTTTTGGAAGGGTTAAGAAATTGTATATTCAGCCATTTGACCCTGTAGGGTGCATGAGAGCAAAGATCCAGATGAGGGTTTGGTGCTGAAAGCCAGTAATGTTACAGCACAGAAAGAAATGATGCCCACTCTGGGAAGCTGCCTTGCACAGCGATGTTACATCCTCTGACATGAATGGCGTTCCCAAAATGCATCTAGGATAATGTGACAATTTACCAGACTCTCTCCCTGCCCTAAAATCCATCTTGCCAGTTCGTCGTCTTGTTTTGAATCCTGGCCTTCCTGGTGCCCCTGGCTTCTAGTGGGTAGAACAGTCACATCCTTTTTGCTTTTGAAAAAAATTCTTGTTTTCTAAGAGCAAAACTGACTTTGGCTTTGCAGATCATTCGGGGAGGCTGGGTGTATGTGAATGAGGTTAGAGAGAGATGGAGGCCAACTCAGGTCATGGAACTTCTAGAAAGAATGTGATTGTAGATATGTATGACATGTGCTTAGTATGTGTGGGGTGGATACGACTTGATGCGTGCATATGTAAAAATAGAAGCCCACAAAAGTGAGTTTTAGAAAACTTTGCTTAGAAATTTATTTATTTATGCAGAAATTTTTGCTGGGAAATTTACTTCCCTGCTTGCTGAGGTCAATCTTGTATTAGCTTACCACATTTTATTTTAATTTTTATGTAATTTTTGCTGAGAAATTTCACTCCCCTGCCTGCTGAGGTCAACCTTGTATTATCTTACCGCATTTATATTATTTGAATAAGCCATCTGATATCAAGACAGAAATGACCCACTGCTGCCCAGCATGACATATTGGACAAATATAAGTAAAAATTCAAGGTTTTACCCAAAAAGACGGTGTCAACCTGGGGGCAGGAAATCCTGAGTTTTGACCAGTTCTGGTGGCTTCCTCTGGAGATGCAATTAGCCTAGGTGTTGGGTGCAACCCCTTTGGCAAAGTCCTACCGGCACTAGTGGGCGCATGGCTCATTGTAAACCCAGTTTGTTTCCAAGACTGCACTTGATTGTCTGCGCTGCATTGGAAATCTGGGTTGGCAGTTGCCAGACCCGGGTCTCCCAGCCACTAAACCATCTGATGCTGGCCTACAGCTTGAGCTGCATCCACAGAGCAAATGACAGAGCTCCCCTATAGCCGGGTCTGCCTGTTTTTCAACTCTATCAATCAGGGTGTCTCTTTTCGCCCTCCAGGGGCACTGGGGAAAACATGAACTAAGTTGTAGGTAAAGCTCTATAAATGTAAACTCTAAGTTGGAGGGTCACTTTTAGCTAGCCGGGGTCTAAAAGAGCAGGGAATCAGTGGCCAGTGGCCACTGCATTTCTTATAATTCCATCAGATTATGTTTATTGTTAAACTCCCCCCGCCCCCAAGTTGTTTTGTCAACAGAAATGTTCCCAGATGTGCAAAACTCTGGGCTTAAAGTATTTTCTTGTCATCGACTGTAATGTTCCCAGGAGTGAGCAATTGTGGGAGGTGGCTGATAACAATTCAACAGCAGGTCGCTGAGATTAAAAAAGTTAAAGCTTCACAACCATTAAAACACCAGCTGTCAACATCCAATGTCCAGAGACAAAGCAAACAGCTTAAATCACACACAAGCAAGATGTCGGCCACATTTCCCTTCCTTTGCCTAGCTGTCCGTTTCGATTTATCACTGGTGATGGAAGTTATTTTGGTCAGGGTTAGTGTATGGTGAAATTAATGTGCACTGGCATTTATTGATTAAGAATATACCCTTCCAAGCCTAGCTCTGCATTTCTCACTTTTAACCCCAGCTGCTGCACCCTTTTAAAATGCAGTTCTGTTTCACAGCAGCCCCAGCAATGAGCTGCACAGGCTGACTGTGCTAGGTGAAGAAGTATGTCCTCGTAATGGTTGTAAATAGGTTGCCTGATAATTTCATTGGGTGACCTCTGATTCTTGTGTTGATGAAGGGGTAAATTACACTTCCCCACCCCCTTTCTCCACACCAGTCAGGACTTTATAGCCCATTGTCATAGCCTCCCTTGGTTGCCCCTTTTCTAAGCTGAACAGCCCCCGGATTTAATCGCTTCTCCTATGGCAGTGGTTCCATCTCCATCATTTTCATTGCCCTTCTCTGGATCTTTGCCAGTTCTAACATATCTTCTCTGAGATGGGGCAACCAGAACTGCCTGCAGTATTCAGGGCGTGGGTGCACCATAGTTTTGTGTAGCAGCTTTATGATCAATATTGTCTCATTATTTCCTCCTTTCCTAATGCTTCCTAACATGTGTTAACTTTTTTTGACTACCACTGAGCGATGCCTATAGAGAACAAGCCACAATGTTGCCACGATCTATCTTGAATAGCACCAGCTAATTTTGACCCCTTCCTTTTGTATGTACAGTTGGGGCTGTGTTTTCCGACGTGCATTCCTTGGCACTCATCAACACTGACCTTTATCTGACATTTGGTCACCCAGTTTTGGGAGATAGGTGTGTAGCTCTTCGCCATCAGCTTTGGACTCACCTGTCCTGAGTAATTTTGTATTGGCTGCAAATTTTCCCACTTTAGGCTACCAATCCAGAATGGTGTTTTGTTACTCCCTGCTCCTTAATTCCTTACTCTGCTCCTTAATTCCTTACTGGAAAAGCAGGTTTGGCAGAATCACATTTTTATTTTGTACAGGTTTCCAGAGATAATATCAACATATTTTCTTAAAGAATTTTAGAAATTTTCAGTTGGGCAAAATTGTGGGTTCTAAATACTTTTTAAAAAATTCATGTATTTCTACAGTTCAGAAGTTATGGGAAGGGGCGTGTCAGACTAAATATTTAATGGCAGAGGATGAGAATAAAAAAGAAAGCTTTATAACCGTTAAAACACCAGTTGTCTCTTTGGACACATCATAAATGAACCTATAAGAAGCTGCAGCATGTGTCGTACTTTGCCTAACTGTAAATTTCTGTTGTTGAATTTTTATTTTGGTTTTGTGTGTCTGGGGAAATTGAGGTTTAGCGGGAGTTACTGAATAAACATGAATCCTTCCAGTTAGAATTCCAATAGACTCTACAGCATAGCAAACAAAAACTGAATCACAAAATTCTAGTTTCTCCCAGTAATGTCTCAAACATGAATTTTAGGCTGTTCCATACTTAAGGTAAAGTAACTTAGTCAAAATACTACAGCAGGAAGCTTCTGAAGGAATCTCTGTACCTAACAGTCATAGCCTGCTGCTATTTTAAATTCAGGTGAGCTCTCTGTGCACACATACACCTTCCTCCAGACCTAGCCCATCAACTTCGGATAGCTACTGACCCCACAACAGCAGGGGTGCAGGATTTAGGGGAAATAGCAGTTTAGGACTTGTTTTACTTGCTCTGAGTTACCTGGCTATCCCCATGCTTGACATCAGCTGATGGTGCTTTTCCTTCCAGATTGGAGAGGCCATGTCTTATGCCTCGACCAGGACAGAGGAGGTGGAGAGGTGAGACTTGGGGGCTTAGGGGGTCAGGCAGAGATCAGTACCCCCTGGCTGTGCTGTCTTGCAAGCTGGCATTGAGGACTAACCATTGCCCCCTTCTCTAGCAGGGACGGCGTCACCTACCAACGGGTTTGCCGGGCCCGCCCCACTCCACCTCCCCTGCAGGTGGAGCCACGCCAGGCCATCCACCCCCTGCCTCGTGGGGAGCGAGGGGCAGCTGCAGGGGGGGACACCCACCGCTTCTTGCCTCTCTGGCTGCAGCTGCTACTCTTTGGTGCACTGGCTGCCTTCCTGGCTTATGTGTACTCTGCCCTGCAGGGCGGTGCTGACGACAACCCCTTCACCCAGCACCTTGAGCAGTGAGCCTGGATTCCAGACCAAGCCCTGCCCACTCCAAACCTCCAGCAGCCAGGGCCCTGCCAGCTCCCTCTTCCCTTCCTGCTCAGGGAGGGTTAGTGAGGAGGGGCCCACAGCTGCCCCCCGCTGAGGGGCTTGCTGGTGCCTGCCTTGTACAAACTGCCTCTTGGGTGTGCTGTCCTAGCCTGGGGGGGTGGTATTTCTACTCCCAGCATGGCCGCTGGGGGCGAACACTAGGGGGGTTCCCCTATCTACTCCAGCCCCTGCTCGGCTATGGGCTGGGGAGAAAAACACTGCCCCAATGTCAAAGAGGCGAATAGCGGCCGCCTGTTGTTTTTTAGCTTTACTTTTGTAACTGGCTTCTGGTCGCTGAACCCGGCCCGGCCCTGGGGAAGCCGGTCAATAAACGGGGCGTCTTTGGGTTGTTTTGTAAAAGACGGACGTGGTTGGTTGTTTCGGTCGACGGGTCCCTGCCCCCCTCCGGCCCCCGTTCAGCCTGGTCCGTAAGGAACCGTATCCACGGGAGGGGCCGGGGGTCCCGTGTTCTCCGGGCGGCAGCTGGTCTTCGGTGCTGCCTAAGGCTGTCCCGGAACCGGATCCAGCCCCTCCCTCCCGCAGCCGCGCGGGGCTGGCGACCCCCCTCCGGCAGTGACGGGGCCCTGCGAATCCGCGCGCACGGATGACGTCATAGACGTCACCGTCAGAGTAGCCCAATCCGGGCGCAGCGGGGGACCGGGCGGGGCGTAGACGGGAGGCCCCTGGACAGCCGGGGGGAGGGGGCAAATACGGCCCCGGACAGACGGCGGCGGTGTGGGACAGGGGGACAAGCTCTCTGTCCCCGCCATGGGTCGCCTATCCGGGATCCCAGCTAATGGCCGGGGCCCGAACTGCGCTTGCGCACGAAGGCCGGTATGGCCGGAAACTCCCACCTTTTAGTGACACGAACGAGACCGCTAGGTGGCAGCAGAGGGAGCCCCGGGGACCCCAGCCATCCGGGCCCCGATTGATACCCTCCCCCCAGCCATCCGGGCCCCGATTGATACCCTCCCCCCCCCGTACAGCGGCCAGCCATGGCCGGGCTGCGGGGATATGCGGCTCCCTGAGCTCAAAGGATCCCGGCCTCACCGACTCCAGCACTGAGGGGCTGGGGCCATGGACCAGGGCTTAGCTGGAGGAAAACCCGCTCCCACACAGTGCCTGGGAAACCCCGGGGTGGGGGGGGTGTGAGAGATGCTACATGACCAGAACCCCCCCCCCCAAATGGGACCATGACAGCCAGCTCGAGGGAGCAGCTAGGGCTGGGGTCCTGCTCGACTGAGCCCAAAAGAAGTTGCCAGCACTTGCTGAGCTCAATGGGGCTGCTACAGACCTACCGCTCATCTCCTCCTGCAGGGGAAGATGCCCAGCCCTGGAGCATTTCACTTCAGGAAGGGGAATCCCCCCCCCCCCCCAAAAAAAAAAAAAAAAAAAAAGGCACCGCATGATACACCAGCATGCTCGGAGGACCCTTTCTCAGAAGAGGAAGCTCCAGGTGAATGCACAGCACAGGACACAGAGGAACATTAAAAAGCCAGTGCTGCTAACTGATAGCATAAAAGAAGCAGGTAGAGGAGGAAAATAGAAATATAAAGAAATTGAAGAGCAATTAACAAAAGGCACAAAAACTAAACACGTATGTTTAAGCCCACCAGGAGCAGGAACCTGGGCAATGGAGAAGTATTCAAAGACAGGGCAGTTGCTGAGAAACTCAGTGAGTTCTTTGCCTCAGTAGTTTCTGCAGGGACCAAGGGAGATTCCCATGCCATAGCTGTTCTGCACAGATGACAAATTTGAGGAACTGGCCCCAGAATGAGGAATCCCTAGAATACAGAGCAATGTAAGGTGTGACACTGGTTTTTCTCCCCTAACACACCAACAGAGGGCAGGGGGTTGGAGGGTAGGTAACTGGCTTGGCAGCAGCTCCACTGAGAAGGAGCTGGGGTACCGGTAGGTCACAGCCTCAGCATGAGTCAGCCAGGCACTGCTGTTGTATTTCCTTTTTTTTTGCAATTTTCAGTTGCATGATCAGAGGTGAACCACACAAATCCTGGGAGGGGAGAGCAGCACTTGGCTTGGCCCTGGTAGGCCACAGCTGGAGATGTGTGTCCAGCTTTGATCACCCCTGTACAGAAAGGGTGCAGAGACATTGGAAAGGATCCAGGGCCTAGTGACAAAGATGACCCAAGGGACAGAACAAGCCAGAGGAGAAAGGCTGAAGGAGCTGGAAATGGTCAGTTTGGAAAAGAGGAGATCAAGGGGGACATAATGCCTATCTTCAGATACTTGACAGGCTGCCATAAAAGAGCTGGAGAAAAGTTGTGCTCTCTGGCCACTGAGGGCAGGTGAAGAGGTGATGGGTCAAAATACACCTGAACAGATGGAGATTAAATCACAGGGGGAAAATCCCACCTGAAGTTCAGTCAGACAACAGAACAGAGGCCGAAGGGGGTCATGGGAACTCCGCTGGCAGAGGGTTTTGAGTGGAGGCTGGAGCCAGGCTGTCGGAGATACAACAAATCCTGTATCCGGCCAGGGTCAGACTAGGTAAGTGTTAACAGTCCCTCTAACCCTGGGGATCTAGGATCTCATTAACTCTGGGATGTGACCTGTAACTTAAAGGTCTGGTCCTGAGGCTGGTAATGCACGTAGCACCGATTTTTAACACAGGCTCCTGAGGCATCCGGGCAATTCCAGGCTGGGAAGGCTAACTTCAGTGCTAGGCAAACTAGCTGAGACTCTAGCAAAGAACAGAATGATCAGCTGGAGAGAGGAACATGATTGGTGAGGGAAGCATCGAGAAATTGGACCTCACCCATTTATGAGATTCTCTAGGAAGGTCAACAAACGTGGCCAAGAGTAAGCCAGTGTCCTTGGATTTCCAGAGAGCCTGACAAGATCCCTCGCCCAAGGGAAGATCCCTCATGGGTTCAGGAATGGGTTAAAAGGGGAGGAAGCAGGCTTCACAAGGGAGAGCGTAAATAGCAGGGCCCCCAGGGACAAGCGGGCAATCTGGGTTGGGACAATGATCTGGGAATGGGATGGCAAAGTCTGTAGGAGATACAAAGGCATGCAGCATAGTTCAATCCAAACTTGATGGCAAAGAGTTACTCAGGGAGCTCCCTAAACCAAGAGACTGGGCAGATGGAATTGAGATAGTGCTGAGTGCCACCACTTGGAAAAGGCAATCCCAGCAGGCTGTACAAAATGCTGGGGGAGCAGGGGACAGCTGTGGCCACTCACAAGAGAGATCTCAGGCATCACTGCACTCTGTTCAATTTATGATGAGACACACCAGCAAAGGGATGGCCAATGAGAGAACTTCTCACCACACAGCTACATGCACCCATGGCTCACTTGCCCCAGGAGTACAGCGGATCATTCTGGATGGCCATGGTTCAAGGTGGATGGTGCTAAATCAGGGAGGGTTCAGAGCAGAGCCACAAGGATGATGAAAGCTTGAAAACCTGCCTGCCAGGAGCCCCATCGAGGTAGCTGAATGCAGAGATGAAGGGGCAGCAAGATCCTTGTCTAAAAGTACTTTTCTGAAAGTGCCACTTCAGGAGCTATTTTGGGGCAGTTCTCTGGCCTGTGTGGCACAGGAGAGCAGCCGGGAAGGTCACAGCTTCCGGCTGAGCTGAGAACAAATGACTGGCCCAAGGAAGGATGTTCCCCTGGGGCAATGGTTCTCAACTTTTTTTCCCACTGACACACCTGACAGGTGGTGTTCCCCTGTGTGACGCACTATGATCTGCCAGAGGTAGGGGCACTCTGGCGGATGCAGCACTCTGGGACCAGGGTGCAGAATCAAGCGAACACAGGCTAGTACCCTGGCTCAATGGGGCTGGGTTTATTTTTGTGGGGCAGATGGTGCCCCCTCCTAGCCCAGGATTGCAGCCCTTAAGTCCCTTTGCTCGTCTAGGCCAGTCTGCTGCCTGTGTTGTACAGCAGGAGTAGGTTGTTGAGGGCAGCAGAGTGGCGGGCGGCAGGAGCCCCAAGCTGAGCTGCCAATTTTCACAACACACCATTGTGTCCTGACACAGTGGTTGAAAACCGCTGCCCTGGGGAACTCCTTGCCTCATGATTTTCCCCTAAGATTTTACCATTTAGTTACGAGCCGAGGGACAACGGCAGTGGGTATAACACAGGACAGACGAGTTGGCAGAGGCCTTGTGATGGACGAATCTCAGGTGCAGGTGGGGTTGAATACCAAGCAAAGCACTGATGAGCCAGGCTGTGGCTGGCACTAGTGCTGGACAGCCAGCTCCCCCCACCGCAAGAGGCCTTGCTGGCGGCCAAAGAAAAGTCTGCACTGAGCCCATGTCCAGGATTAGGGCTGGCTGGCTGAAGGCACCAGTGCTCTCCAGCTCTCTGTTGACAAGCAGAGAGGCACCTGCCCTGAGATCTGTGGACAGGCATGAGCAGAGATGCCAACACCCCTGGGCATCTTGCTGGTGCAACAGACCCCCCCAAAATGGGAAAGCCACGATGAAATTGAAGGCCAAAGCACTGGCGGTGCCCCTTGCTCTCCCAGTCCTGGGCATCGTTCTGCCCGTAGACTCCCCCCCCAGCTTACCCACTTACTGATGTCCCAGCTTCTACTTCTGTTCTCACAGCTCGAGGCTTAACCCAGTCCTGGATTATGGGGGAGGAAGCCAGGACACTCCCAGCCCGTTGATTAACTCCCTCAGAACAGGTGATTGGGGGTGGGAGGTGCTGAGCCCAGGGGAAACGACGGGGGTAACTAAGAGTCCCACAATTGGGAAGGGCTGAGCCATAGCCACCTCTGGGGCAGGGCAGCTAGTAACAGCCACTTATAACACCAGACAGGCACAAGGCACTGAGACGCAGCCAGCTCTAGGGTGGCCTCCTTGGAACTCCCGCAAACAGTTCCATTAGCCTCCAAAGTTTAATAATAATAAAAAAATCATAATACAATAAAATAACGCACCCCCCTCCCCATCCCCCCGAGACAGTGATAGGAAAAACAGGTTACTAACCTTTCGTCACTGTTGTTCTTTGAGATGGGTTGCTCACGTCTGTTCCATGCTAGGGGCATGCACGCCGCATACACCTACACCAGAGATGTTTCCCTCTGTGGTATCTATCGGGCGGGCTCTGGCACCCTCTGGAGCCGTGGGTGCATGTGCCAGCATAAGCGGTGCCCCCGGCCCTGGGCCCCCTCGGTTCCTGCTTGCTGGTAGCTCAGACAGGAGTCAGAGAGCAGGTCTTGGGCTGGACATGAGCAACGCAGCCTGAAGATCAGTTACAGGAGGTCAGGAACCTGTTTGTCTGCGTTGAGCTCTTGCTCGTGTCCAGGCCAAGGGACGCTCCAGCTGCGCCCCAGGAGATAGGCTTGGCACAGCCCCACTCTCCTGAAACTGGTGCCACCTGGGGCCTGCTGGGTGACGGCACGGGGGACGCAACAGTGTGATGATGGGACCAGGGCACGCTGGCCAGAAGTAGGATGTTCGCCCGGGTGCAGGTGGTTCTCCGGGACATGATCCTCTGGGATGACATCGGCTCATCCTTTCCGCCAGTGCTACAAAGACCTGCACAGCCGCCATCTCTTGGTGGACTGGGGCAGTCTGGGACAGGGCGCCGGCAGGAAGATGTGTTAGGTGGTATGAAATGGTAACAGCACCTTTGTTAGGCAGGCTGGACAGGGCGCTGCGAGGACATGGCCCAGAGACCTCTGGGCCAAGGTGATTGCCAGCAGGAAGGCAATCTCCCAAGAGAAAAGCGGCAGGGACCACGATGCCAACAGATTGAAGAGGGGCCTGTGAGTCTCAGCAGGACCACGTTAAGTCCCCCAGGTGGATGGGATCACGGACTTGAGTGTGGAGTCTCACCAGCCCCTTGAGAAACCTGGCCATCATCTCATGAGGGGAGCATGGACTGCTCTTCACAGTGGGCTAGACCTGACCCCAGGAGACGAGTACATGGGACAGCAGTCTTTGGGAGAGGCAGAGCAGCCAGGCTGGCCTGTGAAGACCGGAATGGAAAGAGATGTCGGCCAGAAGTCCAAGAAATCAAATGTTTCCATGGAGCCAAGCGAGAGGCCCTGGCTACCAGGCCTGACACAGACCAGAGCTGGGCCTCCGGCAGAAAGGAAGGCATGGGTCAGGTGGAGCCAGCCCGGCTAGATTCTGTTCTCTGAAGTTGGACCACAGTTGATTCACGTCGCTCTTCAGCAGACTCGACACTTGGAAGATGGCGCGGGTGGTACCAACGCTGTGCCGCACCCGAGCCCACCACCTATTTTGGTGCCCGAGGAAGGCTGCTATGGCCACAGTGCACCCTGTCAGGAGCCACCAAGCCCACGGGAAGCCCAACTTTCTTCTGATCTTTCCATTTCTGGGCAGCCCGTGCCTGATCCCCTTGTTCACTGCCGGCACCACCAGAGGCCCTAGGAAGAGAACAGGGACCGAGTTCACTTGCTGGCATGTGGTATTTCTTCTCTGCCTCTCCAAGGCAGGGGCTGGAGGAGGAATTTACCAGGGGGCCTTACCTGGCCCCATCACCGCCTCACTGATGGGCATGGTCCCCTTGGCTGCAGCTAGGGTATCGAGCAGGCAGGCGAGGTGTCTGTGCCTCCATCTCTGTGCCATTTTGAAGCCCTGAAATGATGCTGGGAAACAGGCTGCTGAGCCCACAATGGCCACCTCTGGGGAGGATGAGGTGGTGGTGCACTGGAGCCTCCTTCCTCTTCCTCTTGCCTTGGGTCCTGGGGTTGGGTGCCAAGTGGATACCCTGTCACCTGGAGATGAGCGAGAGAGGTCCTAGTACCAGGAAAACCCCCAGGGGGGGTTCCAGGAGGGCCACTGTGGGGACCAGTGGCCAGGCACCTGCTGGAGGAGGGGCTCGGCGGGTGCAGCAGCTTTCAGCCGTATGTGTGATTCCCGTTCAGCCTTGAAAAGGGTCCAGCTCTCAGCGACCCTGGTGCAGCAAAACCCATTGGGCAGGCGCCCAACGCTGCTTGTTCCTTCCTCTTCTCTCACGGGCGCAGCAGGTGCCCTGTTGGTACTAGGGGATGGGGAGAGAAGGTCCTGCACTGACTCCAGAGGCCCTGCAGACAATGGTGCTGTCGCTGATGGGTCCAAGGCTACCAGACTGGCCTGGCACGGGTCTCACTCCTTCCTCTCCCTGCCTATTTCTTCAGCACCAAGTGGCCTCTGCCAGCCGCTGCTTTTTGTGCTTCTTCCTTGGTGCTGGGACGTGGTACCAAGCAGAGGAATGCTGTGGTGGGACAGCAGAGGGCGCTGGGGCAGGCGCTTCACAGATGCCGTCGTTCTCGGTGCAGAATGGGTATGACGTGGCTCCAAGAACAGCCCGAAGGCGGCCCCATGGCACAGCCAACAGGCCAACACCAGATCCTCCTCCAAGTGGGGTTCAAGTCCCACCAGATTTGGCACTTCTTTCCAAGACATCAAGAGGCTGGAGTGCGGGTCACTGCTGGGCACAGCCTGGAGACCAGGCATTCCCGGCCCAGAGGCAAGATGCCCTCGACAGCAGGAGCCAGGCGCACACACTAACACCCCGCCAAGCCCGGAAGCCCTGGGGCAGCACCTAGCCAGCACAAGGCAGCTGGCCTAAGTGGCAAGGAGCTGAGAGGGTGCGGGGCCCAGGGGCATGTGACACCAGTGCAGACGCACGGCTCCGGCGCAGACGCACGGCTCCGGCGCAGACGCACGGCTGGCCCTGTGGGTAGCACAGAGGGAAACTGCGGTCTAGAGCCCGCGGTGCACTGGGCACGGACCGGACGTGAGCAAGTACTCGAAGAACAGCACTAAAAAGAGAGAGAGAGGTTTAGTGTCAGGGCTGGGCCCCGGGGGGGAGGGGAGGGCACCATGGGGCTGGCTAGACTGGACCAGATTCCTTCCCCTTCCCAGCCCGCCACCCCCCAAAACCCCAAAGTGGTTCCCCCAATTCCTATAAAAAACCCATCCAGGGCTGGGGGCTGGCTGTGCAGCTCTGGGGGGACCCAGGCTGCAGTATGTGGGGGATCTGCCCCCCCCCCCCCGGTCAGTCCAACCAGTGCGGGGCGCTGATTCGGCCGATCCGGCTGTGCTGGTAGCAGGGGGGTCCCCAAGACGTCCATGGTGGATCCAGAGGACACAGTTCTGGAGGGCAGCGCCCCCTGGCTGCTGAGGGGGAGCACCGGTGACCCCCCAGTCCCCGTCTCTGTGCCGAGGTATCCATGATACAAAAGGAAGGAGAACGTAAAATAATTACATCACTGGGCAGAGTCCGGCCCGGCGGGTGCGTCTGGGGGGAGCAGCTCTGCCCCCCGGCCCCCCCCCAGTCAGGGCGCTATCACGTCAGAGCCGTCCGGTCCGGAGGAGGGGGCCATTGCCGGCGTCACAACTGCTGTGGGAAAATGAGATAGAGTGTTAGTGAGGGGACCCTATGACACCGTCTACGAGTCCCCTATAGGATCCAGGGGACCCCAGCAGAGCCCCCATCACCGAGTCTCACCCCAACACCATTGTGGCTGTGGTCGTGGTCGGTGCCGGCCCCAGGGGGGGCTGTGTCGGGGGACTCGCTCGCCCGGCTCCTCTTTGGCTCCAGTTCCTCCTTCAGCAGGGGGGGCAGCTCCCCCCGCTCGGCCCGGCGCTTCCGGCGCCGCTCAGTGTCCCGTGCCCGGGCCCCATGCCGCTCCGCCTGCTCCAGCTAAGGGTAATGGGGGGCATCAGCCATGTTCCCAGCCCAGCCGGTACCCCTCACTCCTGCCCTGCAGCCCATTAGCCCAGCCCCCTTCCATCTCCCAGTGCCCCCCATCCCTGCTCCCAGTGCCTCACTCCTGCCCAGCCCCACCCCAGCTCCTCGTGTCCTTCATATTCCAGCTGCAGCCCCTCACTCCCACCCCACTGCCCCACGCCTGGGGGCCCCACCTCCAGTAGATGGCGGAAGGTGTTGATGGGGGGGGCGCGGGCAGCCTGCAGCAGCCTCCAGAGGCTCTGCCCCTCGTCCAACGTCACCTCCAGCAAGTCACCCTCCAGCAGCAGATCCTCCAGTGCCCGCCGCGGCCCCTCGGGCAGCTCCAGCACCGGGCCCTGCAGCCGAGCCAGCGCTGCGCTCAGCGCCTCCAGGTCTGCGGGTGGGAGGGGGACAGTGAGGACAATGCGACACCCCAGCCGCAACCTGTGACCCCCGCCCCCCCTGAGACCCCGGTGCCCCCCTGCCCCCCATGAGACCCTGGTGCCCCCCTGCCCCCCACATGAGGCCTCTTCCTCTCTCCCTCCCCTCCCACAGCACAAATTCAAGCATTACCAGAGGTGAAGGGACCCGTCTTCTCCGGCGTTGTGGCATCGCCATTCTCTAGGGTGAGCTGGAGGGGGAGAGGGGCCGAGTGGTGAGATTGAGGCAAGTGGCCCAATCCCCCATCTAGGTCCCCACGGGGATACCAGCATCCAGACCGGGGAACCAGTCCCAAGGATCCCTCGAGTGCCCCAGGACGGCTGCTTCTGCAGTGGGGTCAAGGGGTGTTTATAAAGGGATCCGCTGCCCCCTGCACAGGACACCCCCACCCCAGCACACTCCTTGGAGCCTTTCACCCCAGCCCTGCTCCTTACCAGCCCCCTGCCCCACTCACCTTGGGCTGCTCATTCCGGCTACTCTCCCGCAGCGCCCCCACGTCCCCCTGCAGCCGTTGACGCAGGGCGGCCAGGCGCTCCAGGGGCCCAGCCAGCTCGGGGGAGGCCAGCAGGCGGCGGGCGCGGTCCTGCCAGGTGATGGCGCGCTCCGTCAGGCACTGCAGGGCTTCGCCCTCGGGCAGCCGCACCGGCAGCTTCTGCAGGGCCACCAGCAGGGCCAGGATGGTCTCGAGGCGTGGGCGGCGTGAGCGCTGGCACAGCGGGCACAGGAACTTGGCATCCCACTCCCACCAGGCAGGCGAGGGGCGCTGGGCACCGAGCCGGGGCCAGGCCACGCAGGGGGCGTGGAACCAGTCGCGACACAGCTCGCAGCGCAGCATGTCAGGGTTGGGGGGCTGGGCGCACACACAGGCTGGGGCGTCGGGCGCCGGGGGGCTGGGTTTCAGCGCATTGGCGCGGCGCAGCCGCAGGATCCCCTCTTTCTCTTTCTGCTCGCCCTCCTTGAACGCCACGATCTGCCACACAAGTTGCCATCAGGGGGGCGTGGCCCTGCAGCCTCCCCCAGCCATCCCTGCCCCAGGGCGAGGTCCCTGCACTCTTTCACCCTACACAGGTTCCCCCTCACTGCAACCCCCACTCCATCAGTACCAGGACCCCCACACTCTTCCATCCATACCAGCACCCCAATCTTCCCAGCCCTCCTGTGCCCCGCTACAGTGCCAGCCCCTTGCCCTCTCTGTCCTGGGGCCCCTGCCCGGCACTCACCACGGAGCCGGGGTCCCGCAGGTCTTGCGCCGACAGCCCCAGGCTCTCAGTGTCCGACTTGTACAGGCCAAGCTCTGGCTCCAGATCCCGCCGCCACTTCGTGCGTTTGGGGCTGGCCGAGCCAGCATCCGCACAGGGGCAGAGCACCTGGAGTGGGGGTAGGGGCTGTGAGTCTGCCAGGCCCCTTGCTGCCAATGGCCACCCCGTCACTGCCCCAATGCCACCCTGTGGTCCCAGCTGCTCCTCCCCCCTCTCTGGGGCACACAGCCCCCCTGTACCTCCAGCAGGGTGTAGCACGAGTTCTTCTTGAGGAAGGTCTTGGAGGCCTTCTCACGCCAGGAGTGGGCAGCGCCCACCTGAACTTCCAGCTGCCGCAGCTCCTCCAGTCGCACTGGCAGGTCACGGCCCACGGCCACCAGCCCCTCCAGGTCATCCAGGCAGGGATAGTGATCCCCATTCTGGAGGGGGGAGGAGAGGTTAACTCTAAGCCCACACCTCCTCGGCCCCTGCTTGCCACCCACCCCACAGGCCCCCAACCAGCCAACAGCCAGGTCAGCACTCACAACTACATCCCCTGCCCCAGATCCTCCAGCCTCCCTCCCAGCCCCACAGTCCACACCCCATCCTCCACCTGGATCTCCTCCACGTCGGCGATCCAGGCCCGGGCTTTGGCCAGCGCCTCCTTCAGGGCCAGGATGTTGGGCAGATGAACGGGGACATTCTCCGCCTCCTTGATGATGGCTTCCAGGGTGGCTGGGGGGTGCTTCTGCCTGGGGTGGGGGTGAGAGAAGACAGCTCAGCCCCCCCCACTCTAACCACTGGCCTGCATTCTGCTCAGAGCTGGAGAGAACTCCGGGGTCCTGACTCCCAGCTGCTGCCAAGGTCTAACCCACCAGATCCCGCTTGTCTCCCAGAACTGAGGAGAGAACCCAGGAGTCCTGTGCCTAGGACCCCCACTCTGACCACTGGCCTGCACTCCTTCCCAGAACCAGGGAAAGAACCCAGGAGTACTGGCTCCAGCCCCCTGCTGTTCCCACTAGCCCCCTGCCCCCGAATGTGAGCCCCTCACCTGGCCTCCAGGCAGAGGTGAGCCTTCTCCTCCCAGCGCTGGGCGATGGTGAGCAGCTCCTGCAGCTCAGCCCGGGCCTTCTCCACAGCGGGGCTGGGGGCCACCGTGGTGCCGGCCTGGGCCAGGCCCTGCACCAGGGCCAGCGGCACCCGCTCCCGGGGCGAGCGCAGCGCCTGCTTCACTTCTTCCAACCAGGCCGCCTGCTGCACCTGGCGCTCCAGCTGGCGCGTCTCCGGCACGGCCACACCCAGCTGTGCCCCCCGCACCAGCAGCCCCTGCAGCTGGGCTGCACTGGCCGGCAGCTCCCTCAGGGCCTCCTGCGCCTCCGCCTGGAAAGCCAGCGCCTGGTCCAGTACCACCTGGGGGGGGGGGGGAGCGCATCAGTGGGGGGAGTCCTCACCCTGCCATGCCCTGCCCCTGGCCCAGTCACCCCCAAGATCCACCGCAACCTGCCCTGGCCCTGCCTGCCTTCTCTCACTCCCCAAATCCCCCCACCTAACCTGATCCCCCAGGTCCTTCTCACCTGTCCCAGACCCCAACTTCACCCCACCACCCTCAGCCACCCCTGGCCCCACAGCCAGCCCCTCACCTGCACATCGCCCAGCTGGTGCATAACGCAGGGCACACTGTTCATGCGGTCCAGGAAGGCGCGCAGCTCCTCCAGTGGTAGCAGCTCAGCCGGCGGCCTGGACAAGAGGCACAGGTTAGGCGGGGGAACTCTCTACCCCAGGGCTGGCGGGGGATGGGTGGCACAACGGGGACAGCCCCCACTCACCCGCTCTCCAGGCTGCTGATGAGCCCCAGGGCACGAGACACGCAACGCTCAGCCTCACCCAGGCAGCTCTTCAGCCCCTGCAGCAGCTCGTTGTCCGGGAACTTGCGCTCACGGGCCTCCGACTCCAGGGCTCGCAGCTCCTCCAGAGCTGCAACGGGACGTGTCAGCCAGGTGCCGGGGTCCTCGCCCAGCTTGGGAAGGGAATCGGGGCTAATGGCTAGGAACAGAGGTGGAGGGGGCCTGGGCGCCAGGACTCCTGGCTCCTCGCCCAGCTTGGGGTGAAGCTAACTGAGCAGGACACAAGCCAGCCCTCAGGAGGGGTGACCTGACCGCCCCACAGGCAGGGAAGGTGGCACGGCCCCAGTGTCAGGCATGGGTTGGTTCAGACCCAGCCCCCCCCCACCCTCAGGCGTCCGGCAGGTGCTTACTCCTCTTGCGCCCGTCCTCCAGCTCGAGGGCGATCCGCACCTTGTTGGCCCAGGTGTCGAAGGACTCGGCCCGAACTTTCAGCTTGTGCAGCATGGCCGGGAGCTCGTCCAGTGTGTAGCGGTACCTGTGGGCACAAGGTCAGCCGAGCAACGCTCAGAGCAGGGAGCTGGGAGTCCTGAGTAGAGGGGCTGAGGGCCCAGACGCCTAGGCTCCAGGGGAGGGCCCATGGCCAGGATCCCAGACACCTGGCCAGCTGGGATCACAGATGCCGGGATCCCATGGCCGGTTGCGGGAGAGCCTGGGGCTGGGGGCCCAGACCCCTGGGTCCCATGGCCGGCTAGGGGAGGGCCTTATGTCTTGCAGCTGGCCTGGGTAGGGCCCAGGATGGGGATCTCAAAGTCCCGGCTCCCATGTCCAGGGCTGTGGGTTGAGACACCTAGGCCCCTTGGCCGGCTGGGGAGTCTGAGGCTGGGAACCTGGATACTCAGGTCCCATGCATCCCCTGGCTAGCCAAGGAGGGGCTGGGATCCCGGATGCCTGGGTCCTGCAGAGCACACCTGAGGTACTGGCGGCTGCTGGGGCATTTGCAGAGGTCGTGGATGTGGTACAGGCAGACCAGGCGTGCCGGGCAGTCGTAGCAGGCCAGCGCAGAGAGGAAACACGTAGTCTTGCACTTGTCGCACTGCCGCTCGTCGTCCGGGAGCAGCTCAAAGGCCTCACGCTCGGCCTCCGTCACCCCCTGGGCAGGGAGAGGGGTCAGCACAGGGCCCATCCTCCGCACCACAGCCTCCCTCCACCCTGGTCCCAGCTCAGCCCCACCTTGTCCAGCAGCGCCTTGCGCAGCTTGCGTTCCTCCTGCACCAGAATGAACATCTCCTTGTGCACGGCAGCTGCCAGGTTGAGGTCCAGCTTCTCGGGGCAGGCAGCCATCTTACAGATCAGCTCCTCGTGCGAGAAGACGCAGTAACGGCGCAGCCGGCGGTAATGCTCGATGCACTGACGCCCAGCCGGCAGCTGGGGGAGGGAGGGACCCAGGAGTCCAGGCTCATCATCAGTGGAATCCAGGCATCCTGGCTCCCAGCCCCCTGGCTCTAACCACTAGAGCCCGCTCCCCCCTTGAGCCAGGGAGAGAACGCAGGGCATCCTGGCCCTCCTCGATTCAAACCACTGGCCCCCACTCCCTTCCCAGAGCCAGGGAGAGAACCCAGGTGTCCGAGCACACTCACCCAGTCAGCAGTGCAGAAGTTCACCGCTTCTGCAAAGTTGTAGCCCTGGTTGAAGCCGCTGTGATAGGCCCGGGGAAAAGTGATGACGAACTCTCCCGCACACTGATTGGTCCGGACGACCTGTGGGGTGGGAGAGGTGGTGAGTAGGTGTGGCCAAGAGATGAGTGGTGTGCAGTGGCTAGCACAAGGGGGGGACAGTGGGCAGGGCGGGGTGTGGCGGGAACACCCAAGGAAACCAGCAGGATCACAACATCGGGGGCGTAGCCAGGGAAAGTCACAGGGTTGTGGCCAGCAGAGCAGGAGGGGGGAATGGGCAGGGTGTGACCAGAGACACTCACAGGCACACCGTGGGCCATGAGGGTGTTGGGGTTCATGAGGGTGACGAGCTGGTGCAGCAGGTCTGGCTGGCTCTCGAACAGCTCCGGCGTCAGCTTCTTCATCACATCCTCCAGGTGCTCAGCGGCGAATGACGGCACCCCGTACCACGTCTTGGGCTCACCCCTGGGGATGGCAAGGTCAGGGCTCGGCCGTCAGTCCCTCCCACACCCAGCTCCAGCCCCACTCCCCCAGCCGCCAAGGAGCCCACCCCCACCCCCAGCTCAGCCCCTCCGCACCAGTGGAGGTAGTTGATGGAGTAGCTCCAGTGGTCCTCGATGTGCCAGCAGAAAGCGGAGAAGACCATGCCCACATAGAGCCAGGGCACCTTCATGCCCGAGATGTCGGCGTTGATGTGGCACAGAACTGACTGCTTTAGCACCGGCATCACGTTCAGGTTCCAGCCGCTGGCCGCATACTCCTGCGGGAGGGGCCTGCTCAGACTCTGCCACCAGCCCCCAGAGGCACTGGGTGTGTGGGCAGGTGGAGGAACGGGGTATGGGGCCTGTTTGCCCTAAGGGAGCTGGACCCAACCCAGCCCCTGAGCAGGCACTGAGTGGGAGAGGTGGGAGGAATGGGGCCAGTTCGCTTGAGGGGGTGCTGGCCCCAATCCAGCCCAGGGCTGGGGTGCAGACTGAGGGGGGGACCCACCTCCTCCTCGGGGCACAGCCTCCTCTTGCTGTCACTGATGGGGAAGCCACTGCCAAACTCCTTGGAGTGGATGTCGGCACCGTACTCCACTGTCACGTCCTCCTCGATGCTGTTCACCAGGCGCCAGAACTCCTTCTCCACCAGCTCTGTGGGCACCATCTGCCAGGCAGGCAAGGACGGGCACCAGCATGCTGTGAGAACCCAGGCATCCGAGCTCCCAGCCCCTACCGCTCTAACCACTAGACAGGCGCCTGAATGGGTGAGAGGACCCAAGCATGCAGGCTCCCCGCACCCCCACCACTAGAACCCATCCCCCCCACAGCCAGGGACAGCCCTACTTCACCCAGAGCCCGGGACAGAACCCAGGCATCTGGGCTCCCAGCCCCCACTCTGCAGGTGGCTTCACTCACATGGACAGGCATATTGAAGTAATCGGCCTTGAAGGCATCAGCCATTTCCCCGAAGCTCTGCAGGGTGTACTCCCGTGTGGCCTGCTCGAACCCAAACGCCTCCGGGGGGCGCTTGCACTCCTGCGGGGGGAAGGGAGGTGTCAAGGCTACCCCAAAGACATGCAACCCTCTTCCCTCCCTCCGTCAGAGCCAGGGGCCCTGCCTGCCCACCTCCCCTTCCTCCCTCCTGAGAGCCTGGGGTCCAGCCAGCCCAGCCCAGCCCTGTCCTGTCCCCAGCCCCTGCCACTCACTGCCATGACGCATTTGGGGCAGCGCCAGACGCCCTTGGGGATCTCAGGCAGAGGGGGCAGCAGGCAGAAGATGTGGTAATTGTCATCACAGCCATCACACAGCAGCAGCTTATCGTCCTCATCGCCCCGGGTGCAGATCCGGCACACATAGGAGTCAATCTGTGGGGTGGGGGGGGGAGTGATGTCAGGGGCAGGAACCTGGCCCCTTGGGGGGCGCTGGCCCTTGCCACCCTAGGGCAGGGACAGGCAGGTGGGGAGTGGGGGTCAGATGCCCAGGGCAAAAGAGACAGGGATCCAGAGACACAGCCCAGCACAGGAACCAGTGTTTGGTGACCCCAGCCAGCTCAGGGAGCCCAGCTTAGCATCCCAGCCATGTCAGGGATTTGGGAATCCAGCCTAGGGGCTCAGCCAACAGAATGCAGGGTTCCCGAGTCCCAGTTGCCTCAGGGATCCTGGCCCAGCCGGCTCAGGGATTTTGGGGTCCCAGCCCTCCACTTACAAACTGGGTGTTGCCGTGGCTCCGGCGCAGGCGCATGGTCATCTTGGTACAGGGCTCCGGGCTGTGCCTCAGTTCCTCCTTCACCTCCACAAAGGGCCGAGGGGACGTAGGCTCCAGCCGTGAATCCACCCCAGGGGGTTCGTCCTTCACCACCACTGTTGGGGGGCACTCGGGCCCCTCCTTGTCTGGGGGGGAGAGGAGTCAGTGCAGCCCCAGCCCTCCTCCTCAAGCCCCCCCACCAGGCCCGGCCTCCCTCTCACCTTTCTTCCGCAGAGTCTTGTCCTTGGCCACCAGCCCGAGTCCCAGCATCTTGGGGCCAGCGCCGTAGATCTGCAACTTCTTCAGCTCCGGGTTCTTCTCGATGTCCTCCTCCGTCGGCTCCGGCTGTGGGGGGCAGAGTCAGCATGTGGAGTCAGGGGCCCTGGCGCCCTCCCCGGTAACCACAAGGGAGAGTGGGAGATCAGGGACAGCTATTCCACAATGCACTGCGCTGGAGTAGGGTATGCTGGAAAGAGCCTATGGGGGGGGGGGGGGCTGGCCCATAATGCACTGTGCCAGAGCAGGGCATGTTGGGAGATGCCTACCCCTACTGGGCCTGACCCACAATGCCTTGGGCCAGAACAGGGCCTGCTGGGAGGAACCTACCCTCCAGGGGCCCAGCCCACAATGCACTGGGCTGGAACAGGGCCTGCTGGGGGACACCTATCCCTGCCCCGAGCTGGAGCAGGGAATACTGAGAGATGCAGCCTGGTTCCCTGCGCCAGTGGGCAGCGCAGGGGGCTGAGCACGAGATGGGGGCCATCCCAGGGAGCCGGGATGTGTACCCAGGCAGTGGGTGCTCGTTCAGCTCCCAGAGGCGAGGGGCCAGCTGGTTCAGGGCAGGCCACAGACTCCTGCAGGGGGGCAAGAAATTGGGGATGGAAGGGTCAGCGACAGGTTGGGCGGGGGCACCGAGGGGGTCGCCCCAGGTTTGGAGCCCAGAGAGACAAGCCCTCCCTCCAGCCACTGGTGAACAAGTATGAAGAAAGGCAGGACTGGGAGCCTGGACACCTGGGTTCTCTCCAACTGTGGGGGGCCACTGGGCCGGGAGGTGGGTCCTGATAACATCACCTGAATGTACAGGCCCCAAACTGACACCCGTCCAACCCATGCATCCCGGCTCCCACCCTGGCCTCCACGGATGTGCTGGGGGCCAGAAGGGAGGGCTGGGTGGCCACTCACCTCCTGCTGCAGCCGTTTGGCCCGGCGTCCATAGCTGTTGAACTTGGAGGGCTGCACAGATTGGCGCAGTGGGATGCTGTGAGGTTTGTACTCCTTGTCCTTCTCCTCACTGTCGAAGGGCCGGGCGTTGCACTGCTGGAGAGATGGGGGAGGGGTTAGAACCAGCAGGGACCCAGCCCCTCAGGGCGCCTACCTCAAGGGGACCGGCGTCACGGAGCCCCCTTGCAACCTGGCCACAGCTCCCTGCCCTGGAGTCCTGGCGTCCAGCCCCCCACATTCCAGATCCCCACACCCCACTCCCCAGCCACAGAGAGAACCCAGGCATCCTGGTGCCCAGCGCCCCCATTCTAGACCCCACACCCCATTCCCTTCCCAGCCACAGAGAGAATCCAGGCCCCCTTACCACCAGGTTGGCCCCCGACTGGTACATCTCATAGGGGTGGATGATGCGTTCGTAGTGGGAGCGCAGCAGGGAGCCAATGTTCTTCCCTGAGGGGTAGGCAAGGCGCTGCGCCACACGGGCCCACCGTCGATCCTTGCAGATGGCCTCGTAGCCCCCCTCCTCCAGGACGATCTGCGGGGAGACAGCCCTGAGCCACCAGACCCTGCCCCCAGCATCCCTCAGCCCCCCATTCCCACACCCCTCTGACCTGACCCACAGCCCCCACTCCCAGCACACCTCACTCCCAACCCACACCCTCACCCCTGGTGCAGCTGTCGCCCCTCAACCCCACCTTGCTCAGGCTGTAGAGGTCGAGGATGCGCCGCTCCACATTGGGGATCTTCAGCGAGGAGCCCTGGATTTCCCAGAACTTCGCAATCTGGTCTAAGTAGTTGAGCTTCACTCGCGTCTGTGCCTGGGGGCGGGGAGGGGAGCATCAGGCTGGGAACCGCCCAGTCGGCCCATGTCCTAGTTCCCACCGTGTGGCTGTGCTCCGGACCGGCTCAGCCCTCTGGCAAGGGTGGGAAGCCGGGGAACCACACTGATGGTGCATGGGGCCTTTCTGACAAAAAGCCAGCTCTTCAGTGTCTCATCCAGTGCTGGGACGCAGCCACCTCTGGGGCAGGGCAGCTGAGGAAGAACGGCCTGTATTGCCACACAGGGACAGCCCCCGGCATTGAGATACAGCCGCCCCTGGGGTGCTGCAACTGCGAAATGGCAGAAATGCAACACCGCACAAGGATAGCTCATCCAACATTGAGATGCAGCCACCTCCGAGGCAGGGCAGCTGGGAAATAGCCACCGAGCGCCACTGGCCTCCCTGCTCACCTCTAATTCGTTGAGCCTCTGGATGCGTGGGGTGAACCTGAAATTATCCACTTCCACGGCAAAGGGGGGCTGCCAGTCCTGGGGAGAGATGAGAAGAAGGGGACTTAGTACCCCAAAAGGAGGCTGGGGGTGGTGCAGACAACGCTCCCTGAAGACCCAGCCCTGCAGAATCTGTACGAAGTGGCACCCTGAGGCACCCCCATGGATCACTCTGCCAACCCAGTGGGGGTCAATCATGCCCAGCTCCTGAGCACCCCAAAACTTTACCCAAGAATATCTGCATTTCACCTGGTGTAGGAATGCAGCTGCTGCTTGAGGGATGGGGCAACTGGCAACAGCCACACATCATCTCCTGGGGATGGCTCACCTGGCCCAGAGATGCAGCCACCTCTGGGAAAAGTGTAGCAGTTTATAACCCTAAAATCTCTCCCTGTAGGCCCGAGATCTATGAGCATCTCTGCCAGGTTTGCAACCATTCCCATGCTCCAGCAGCTGAATCAAAAGGGTTTCTGAGCATGGGGGAGGTGTGGCAGCCATGCCATTAGTAGCCTGGCTAAGCATTCACTAGCCCAGTTGGACAATCACTCCCCCTCATCCTGATTTTTGAAAAGAGGGTGCCCCACAGCCCCTGGATCTGACACAGGCCACCAAAACAGACAGAGGCCCAATTAAACTATCCTTCCAGCTCCCTGCATCCACCAATCCAACCCAGATGGGCCAGGGAGGGTCAGGACAAGCAAGCTGCCCCAAAGATCCCCCCACTCCTTGGATCTTGCTCCCTAAAACCCAGACCCCTCCCCACAGCCAGCGAGTCCACTTGCAGCCACCACTGGCCGGCTCAGGCCAACAAGGGCCCAGGACAGAGAAACCCCCACTGTCCAGCCAGCCAGGAATGATCACAATGGCCCAGCTGGGAGGATGGAAGAGGAAGCCACAAAAGAATCGGGAGAGGAGGGGAACAGGGGGTCGAGGGAAGGGGCTCATGGGTCCCATTCCAGGGGGCTGCCCCCCAGGTCTACAGTGGAGAAGGCCCCTCTAGCCACCAGGCCCCCACCCCCAGCGCACTGTTTGCCAGACAAAGGCAGGAGCCGTGGCAGCCATATTGAACATGTCACTGATACTGGGGGGGCTAGGATCCCCCCCAACATCCTGAGGCATTGATCTGACATTTTCTGCACCCAGGGCCCCCAAAGCAGCAAGGGAAAAGGGAGATTGGGACTTGGGCCCCACAGATCCTAATGCCCCAGGAGAACGGGGCTCGAAGCCAGCCTGGGACCAGTCCGGTGACCCCAACAAATGCCTGACAAACTAGGACAGGCCACACCACCACCCTGGAAATCAGAGGGATGTCTTCCCCCCACCCAAGCCCACTGTGGGGAACCGCCCATGTTTCAGTGGGCACTGCTGGAACCCCCTGCTACTGTGCACCCCCTATGGTGAACCCCTGCACTCACACACAGAGACCACTCAGCCCTGTCCTCCCACGGCCCTCAGACATGACCCCCCAGGCCAAGTGGGAACTACCAGCCCCCCCACACACACACCTCCTGGCTAGGGGATATGCTCCTAGGCCCTCTTCCCTGGCAGGCACCACTGCTCACTGCCCCCCATGGTGAGTACTGCCCCCCCACCGAACCCAGGGCTGGCTGCCCATGCCAGGCACTACCTCCCAACGGCCGCCCCACGCGGGGCACTGACCCCCTTTCACAATGAGACCCCCAGGGCCCGACCCCAATCCCCCAAGTCCCCCCACTCACGGCAGGGGGCCGAATCTTGCAGATGCCGCTCTTCTCGGCGATGGGGCGGATCTTAGCGATGTAGCCCAGGGGGTCGCGGAACTCGGCCCAGCTAGGCTCGAAGACGGGGCACTCGGGGGGCGGCAGGAAGTCTTCGGGGGGCTCCAGCTCGCCCGGCCAAGGGGGCCCCCACTCCCCTACTTCCCCCCGCCCCGCCCGCGGGCCCCGATCCGCCCGCGGGGCCCGCTCCTCCCAGGCCCGCCGGGGGCCCCGCTCCTCGCCCGGCGGGGCCCGATCCTCGCCCGGCGGGGCCCGATCCTCGCCGGGAGGGCCCCGCTCCTGGGGGGCCCGATCCTCCATGGCCTGCCTGCCTGCCCCGCCCCGCTGCCGTGTGCTGGCGGCCCCCGCCCTCAGGGGGCCATGCCCGGCCGAACCGGGCCTAGGCCGCGCGGATCCCTCCGCCCCACCGCTGCCGTGCCGCCCCGCGAACCCGCCGCGTCCCCACCCGGCTCCCCGCGGCCCAGTGCTGCCCGCTGCCCACCCCCCACTCAGGCCCCACCGGCTCCCCCCGGCCTGGCAGCTGCCGCCATCTTGGGCTCGCTGCGCCGCCGCCGCCGCCTGCCCGCCGCCGCCACAGAGTGTCTCCCTCCGCCACGGGAAGGAGGGGGGCCCTGAGGCACGGCGCCGGCGACTCGAGAGCGGGCCCGGCGGGTCAGAAGGAGCGAGAAATAGCCCTCTGAGCGGGAGGAGCCGGGCGCTGGACTTCTGGAGGGTAGGTAGGAGCGGCGGAACAAAGAGGAAATAGTCCCTTGCGGAGGTATACCTATCTCGCCCCGGTCGGTGAGAGGAAACCGGAACTTCTTGCGCACGTTTAAAGGGTCGCAGGGCGCCTGCGCCAAGGGAGGGAAAACAGGAAGGGGAGGGGGCGGAGCTACAGTAGACCACGCCCCATGTACCTCACTCCAGCCCCTCCTACCCCTCTCCATCTCCCAGCCCCGCCCCCCGTAGTTCACCCTCCCTCTCCCTCCCAGGTCTGCCCCGCCCCCATCTCCTCCTGGCTCTAGCCATCATCCCCTCCCCCCTCCCCTGGATCACCCCCATGCCCCTTCCCTCAGCAGCTCAGTCCTACCCCGGCTCGGGGAGCACAGGGGAAACGTGCCCCAGTGGGGAGTCTCAGCCCAGCCGGCATTGCCAGGTCCTGTTCTCAGCCTTGGCCCAGCGCTAAGGTGCAGCCACCTCTGCAGCAGGACAGCTGGGAACAGCTGCACCTAACACTGCCTGGTGAGGGCTCTGACAGCGCTGAGATGCAGCCACCTCTGGGGAATTGCCCCATCACAGTTTGAGACAAAAAATTTAAGAAACTCTTCTGTCCTCTGCAAACTGAGTGGGGCAGGGCCATATGGGACCGCAAGCTCCTCCCCAGACCTGGGTTTCAGCAAGGCCAGTGGGGTTCATGGCCCCACTCTAGGGGAAAGCACCTCCTGCCTAGCCCCCACTCCCTGGGACCCCCCCCCAGCCCTCTGTCCTGACTGCGAGGGGAGACCACCCTCACATCACAGGGCCCCCAAGAGGCAGGGTAAAGAACGCACGTACGCCAAAGGATTAACACGGAAAGGACAGTCAGTCATTTATGAAGCATCAAATATACAGTTTCTTATATACAAGGAGGACGGTGGGGGGAGGACAAAAATACAGTCATTTTGTCGACTTAGAGCCAGGATCTCTGGGGAGACCCCAAACTGTGGGTGCACAGGGGGACCCCAAATTGTGGCTCACTATTTATAATGTATACTATATACAGTGGGGTCTGTACAGCAAACAATTCAACGCAGGGACCAGTGCAGGGGGCTTGGGGCGAGGAGCATGCTGGGGGCAACCAGACATTGGGGACCTCAAGAGAAACAGGGGGCCACAACCCTGAGGTGGAGGGGCAAAGGGGATAGCCTTGGCTATGAGTTGCCTGAAGTCCTGTAACACAGGACTCCTGGGTTCTCCCCCAGCTCTGAGAAGGGACAGGGATCTAGTGCAGTGGTTTTCAAACTACGGGTCAGGATCCAGTCCTAGGTGGCAAACCTTCAGGTACTCGGTCACGGAGCCACCCTGCTGCTGACACCGAAAGACTGGAATGCATTGCTGAAAGATGTAATTGCTGGGCTGTGGGCATAAGTAATTTCTTTCAAGTAGGTCCCGAGAAAAACAAGTTTGAAAACCACTGACCTAGTGGGCAGAACAAGGAGTGGGAGGGAGCCAGGACTCTGGGTTCCACATCTTAATGCCTCCATTTGCTTCTACTCTATCCCCCTAGACTACCCCAGCCCCCAACCCCCCAGCCAGAGAGAGAGAGAGAGAACCCAGGAATCCAGGCTCCCAGCTGGGGGACAGTGATCTGAAATAGGGGAAAGGATGATATTGCAGAAGTGGGGGGAGGAATACGTTGTATTTGCAGGGGAAGGGGGAATAAAGTGCACAAGATTCACCTGGGGCAGAGATGCAACCACCTCTGGGGTGGGACAGTTGGGAAACAGCTGCATATAATGCTTCATGGGGATCATTTGTGTGTGGGATCCTTTTCAGTACCAACAGCCAAGGAGCCCAGGAGTTACTGACAGAAAAGGAGTTCCACAGAGTCCCCCCGAGGGGATTCTATTAAATAGTGGGGAGGGAGGCAGGTTACGGGGGCCCTGAGGGGGAGGGAGTAGCTCTCTTTTCAGTGCAAATTGATTGGGGGGGGCAGAACTGGAGTTGGGGGAGGGAAAACAGCTCCGACTGGGAGTAGCCCTTATTACAGACATGGGGGGAGGGGAATGCCCCCCCCAGATCTGACCCCCCAATATCCCAGGGACTCCCCCCCAAAAAACCATACTGGATCAAACAGCAGCAAGCAACAAGCCATGTGCAAAGTAAAAGGGGATCCCTGCCCCCACCCGAGGGGGGGCAAGTAGGGCAGCCTTCCCCTCTCCTCCCCCAAGTCCCCCTGGGGCTGTGCAACAAAGTGCAACAATGAATGATAGTGCAAGGGGACATGGGGGGGCTACAAAAATAAAACTACCCCTCCCAGAATTCCCAGCGGCCCCTAGGCTGGGGTATGAGGAAGGGGCCTCGTGTAATGACCAAATCTCAGAGGCCTGGGCCATAACCCACCTTCAAAAAACCAGTCCCGCCCCACCCCTCCACCATCGCCACAGAGCCATGCCAGGTAGGTGCCACTGTCCTCAGGTGGTCGGAGCTGGCACTGCAGCTTCCCTGGTTTTTCCATCCATCGCAGTCCAGAACTGGGGCCGTTCTCAGCTGGGATTTGTTTTTTCCTTGCTCACCGGTCCTGGGAAGTTGCAGGGGGAGATTGCCAGGGATCGGGGCCCCCTCACGCTGGATTTATATATCAATAGTGACCCTCTAAGGGATAGATGGGTGCCAATCCCCACTCCCCCCAACCCAGCTCAGACTACAGTGCTAATTCTATTGACCGGCTTGGATTTGGGGTTCGGATTGCCCTGACCTGGCATAACCTGGGGCCCACCCTGGTGCACGGGAACATGCTGGGGGAGCGGGGAGGTGGGGACCCCAGGGGAATGCGGGCTGAGCGGGGTGTGGGGCGAGGGGGGGGGCAGAGGTGGGTAGGAAGGGTGGGGAGGGATGGGTGAGTGGGGGGTAGGACCGTGGTGATGATGGGTGGGGCCGTGGTGAGGGGCCTGCGGTGGGGCACCTCCCCCTCGCTGCCCGAGCTGGGAGTGGTGGCTGAAGACAAAGTGCTTGGGGGGCTGGCGGTGGAGGGTGTGCTGCCCCTGGCCCCCCTGGGGCACATGCTGGGGGTAGGTGTGGGAGAGCTGGGGGGCTGGACTGTAGAGGGGGAGAGGGGAGGTGGGCTGGCGGCCATGGAGGGGGAAGGGGGGGGTGGGCAGAGGGGACAGCGGAGGGGGGCAGCTGGTGGGGCCGCCTCTGGTGCCCGGGCCGCTGGAGGGTGTAGTGCTGGTGCACGAGGGGGAAGGCAGGAGGCGTCTGCTTCTGCGGGGGTGCTGAGAGTGGGGGCTGGGAGGGCATGTGGAAACGGGGGGGCTGGACAGCAGCAGGGGGCAGTGGCGGGGGTGGGGCTGGCTGCTGGGGAGGCGGGGGCTGCTGTGGATAAGGGGGTGGGGCCACATGGCAGTACTGGGCATGGAGGGCCTGAAGCTTGGAGGGGCCCTCAGGGGGTGGGGGCAGTGGGTGTGGGGGGTGAGAGGAGGAGGCCGAGGAAGAGGAGGCTGAGGCCTGGCCAGGAGGCAGTGGGAAGGGGGCTCTGCCCCGCTTGCTACCAAAGAGTGAGCCCAGGAAGGAGGAGGAGTTGGAGATGGGACGGGGTTGGGCCTTGTACTCCTCTGGAGGGGGGGGTGGGGGCATGCGCTGATGGGGGTGGGGGCTGCTAATGATAGACCCCTAGATGGCAGGAGGGGGATAGACCAGGAGACAGACAGAGAGAAAGAGAGAAAGGAGAGAGATCAGAATATTGGTATCTAAGCCCCACCCACTCAATGATCCCCACCCTTTCATAGGCCACACCCATTTCAATAAACCCCACCCTCTTTTGTACACTTCTGCGCCCTACTCCACTCCCCCAGTTACCTGAAGGGGGCTAAGATCTGTGGGTCAGGGGGCCTTTGGGGCAGGAAGGCCATAGCCCAACAGGGCAGAGTTGGTGTGACCAAAGGAGCAAAGCATGCTGGGAATGTGGGGAGGATGGGTCCGTACCCAGTTGACCTGACGGGAGCAAAGCATGCTGGGACGCCTGCCAGGGCACCTTCCCCAGAGAGGTGCAGGGGGGACAAGCGCAAATGGGGGCTCTGGAACCACAGCCCCGAAGATGGACAGATAGACAGACAGAGAGACAGGTAGATGGAGGCAGACAGAGCAATACCCAATGTGAGGGAGGGGAAGATAACCTGTGCCCCCCCCACTTACTTCAATGGTGCTGTCCAGGGATCCCACGCTGTTACGGCGCCCCCGCTTGCCTGCATGAGGGCAACACAGCAGGGATTAGCAAAGCTGACCCCCCGAAACTGTCCACCCAGGAGAGAGGCCCAGCCAGAAAGTGTGGAAAAGTGGGGCAGGCGGGAAGCAAGAGGTGCTCAGATGAGACAAAGCCCTAAACATGGGGAATGGGGAATCATTCCCAGAGCAAAGCAGAGCGACAGAGCCAGCGACATCCTCTGGCCCAGCTGGGGTTAATCCAACCAGGCCAGCTCTGACCTCCAACCTTCCTATTGGCTCACCTTGATTTCGGCCACCAGGGGGAGCCAGATTCCCCCAGAATGAAGCTGATGGAGAACCCAGGCCCCACTTCCCTCCCCAAGACAGGCAAGAACCCAGGTGTCCGGGCTCACCAGCATCAGAGAGGTCACGCAGGGAGCTGCTCAGGGCACTGCGCTTCAGCCCCTCGCCCAAGGCGTAGGTGTCATCCAGGCTGCTCCGGGCCAGCGCCCCATTCACCGCATCCTTGGGGCCCCCTGCCGGCGAGGCACTGGGGCGCATCACCCCCTTCTGCTTCTCCAGCTCCGCTGTGTGGGGGGTCAGGGTCAGGTGCAACCAATGTCCCCCACTCTAGACCTGCAGCCCCTGCTCCCCCCCTGCTCTGCTGGTGATCCTCACTCCTGACACACAGCTCCTCTCCACCAGGTCTACCAGTGCCCCCACTCCCACCCCAGCTGGTGCCCTTACTCCCAAGCCACAGCCCCTCCCACCCCACTCCCCCCGACTTCTGCGAGTGCCCCCCACTCCCATTCCAGGCCCCCTGCCCTTGTGGCACTCACACTCCACGCGGTATTTCTCCATCTCCTGCACCTCAGCGATGGACTCACGCAGGTCGCTGGTGAAGCGGAGTCGGTCCTGTAGGCTGGGGGCGTTGAAGATTATCAGCACCTTGCGCTCCCCGCCCAGCACAGCCGACAGCAGCTTGATCCCGAACTGGTAATCTGGGAGCCAGGGTGGGGACAGAGAATCAGGGCTGGCTAGGGGGTGGCAGGGTAGGTTGTGGGTCTGGTCATGGGGCAGGAGAGGGGGCAGGGCACTCACAGGAGTTCTGGAAAAGCTGCATGTGCATTTCCACCAGAGGGAAGCTCTGACGGAAGCTGTAGGTCACCAGGATCTTCTTCTTCTGGAAGATCTTCGTCACCTGGGGAAAGCAGGGGGGTGCAGTTCAGCAAGAGTCCCGTTGCTCTGCTGTCCTCCCAGAACAGTGGAGAGAACCCAGGAGTCCTGGTTCCCAGCCACAGTCCCCCCACCTCACCCCCCTAAACAAGGATGAGACCCAGGTATCTGAGCCGCCTCCACTCACCACCAGCAAGTCATTGAAGAGGAACACTTCCCTCTGGTGCAGGCCGAGCCGCTGGGGCCGGTTGGGATCGGGCACCTCAAATAGTTGGCAGCAGCAGACCAAGCGGCGGTGGGGCAGGGACAGCACCTGGGGGGCAGGGAGGACTCAGTGGAGCAAGAAGGGGGAGGGGCCTGCTCAAGTGCCCCACTCCAAAAGTCCTCTCCCTTCATCCCCTAAAGCCCCGCCCTTCTCCTGAGAAGCTCCTCCCTCTTTTCTGACAAGCTTTTTCCCTACATATCACTCTCAAAAGGCTCTTCCTGTTTCCCCAGCGATCGTGCCTCAGAAACTGCAGTCCTTCAGGTCCCTCCTCAGTATGTGAGGCTCCTTCCACAGGCCACAGCTCCTTCCCTGAGAAGCCCCTCCCCTGACAAGCAACACCCCCAAAGAAGCCCCATCTTTCCTGGGGCCCTGCCCCTTCCCTGTGCAACCCCTTCCTTCCCCTGGAAGCCCTCCCTCCCCCAGGAGGCCCCACTCCTCCACTGACTCACTGGCTTCTTCCCTACAATCATGCGCTCCACGGTCTGGACCTGGGAGACATGGTCGTCATTGGTCCTCAGCTCTCGGCTCTGGATGCGCTGGTAGATCCCGACCAGGAGGTCGCGGGGGATGTCCTCCCCGTTATCCACCCCTGGAGGGGGTGGAGAGTGTCAGATGGATGTGGAGATGGGTGGGAGGCAAAGACGGCCCAAGGCCCACAACCCAGCCCCTCTAGAACAGAGGATATGGCCATGGGTGCTGAGCCCTGGCATCCTAGATCCCATGTTCTAGATCAGGGATCCAGACCCTGACTTCTTGCTGTGTAACACGGCTGTTCTAGATCGCACCCTATTCCACAGCTGATGTCCAGGCCCTGCAGCAATAAATTCTAAGTATTCTAGATCCCAGCGCTTCATTGAGCAGAGGATCCAGGCTTCAAGACTCTATAACCTCCTGCCCTATGTTCCCTCTAAGCTGTGCGCGTGTGCGTCCACACACAGCTCGTGAACCCAGCGCAAACAGAAAAACATTGTGCACAAAAATAACCGGAACACCCCAGAACAGGGCGTTCCAGCCAGGGCCCACAAATTTGGCCGGCGAGCATTCTTCTCGTCCAACCTGCGGGCACGGTTCGCGGGCCGCCCAGAATCCCACCTGCAGGATGCTTGGAGGAGCAGCCAGGGGATGAGAGAGGATAGAGGAGCTGGAGGGCTTAGGGGTGGGGGACCAATGGGGGGCAGCAGAGGGGCCCCCTTGGTGGACAACACCAGAGAGGCCCAGTGAGGGGATCTGCCATGTGGCACCCCCACCCCCCCTGCCACCTAATGCCAGTGCTCCCCATACCCCTCTGGCACTCCACCCCACCTCTGCCCCGTCCCCCAAGCTCCCCAGCCATTCCTCCTTTGCCACCCATCCCTGCTACATTCCCCTGCCAATGTATAATTTGACGGGCCCCGGAGACCAGAACCATCCTAATCTCTGGGCCCCCTTCCCATATTGTATGGGCCCCTTTCATGCACGTGCGGGCTCCAGCCTAGGTAGGTGTTTGCAACCACTTCTCAGTACCATGGCAGGGGAATGTAGCAGGGATGGGTGCCAAAGGACGAATGGCTGGGGAGCTTGGGAGGATAGGGCAGAGGTGGGATGGAGTGCCAGAGAGCTATGGGGAGCACTGGACGGAGTTTATTCTGAATGGGCAAATGCCAAAGATCGCAAAGAGAAATTATAAGGTAAGTCTTTATTATATTATCATCTAGATATGCTCGTGTTTGTCTATACACGAAGATTACAACACATAAATTGTCATTTTCATAGCTACTTTTGCATTATACTTGCTTGGATGCACTCACATCACAGTGCACACATTTGAACTTTGGGTCAAAAAAGCTGCACAAAAGAAATTTTTTGCGCAAACAGCCTATCGAAAATTAGAGGGAACATTGCTCCTGCCCAGCTCAGTCTAGAGCAGAAGATTGCTCTACAGCCCAGCTCTTTATCCTCTAGCATAGATCCCACATGCTCAAGGTCCCATCTTACTGGCCACCCAAAGCCCTGGGTTCTGGTGTTCCGGATGCCAAGTGGGTGGTTAAGGGTGAGTTCTAGAAGATCCAGATCAACTCTGTTCACAGCTCCTCCATCAACCAGCTGTTCTGTATCCCATTTCATTCCAGGCTAGGGGATCCAGGTGCTATCCTCCGGACAACCCACCCAGGCTATTTCCTAGCACCGGTGGGGGGGACAGGAGGTGTTTCTAAATGTTCCCAAGCACCTCCTGCTTACCTCTGAGGTTCTTGATGAAGTCGTCCAGTTTCATCTTCCTCTCAGGCTTAACGCTGGGGCTGTACATGTCGGTGTTGAGGAGGATGATGGCAAAGGCCAGGATGAAGATGGTATCCGGGTTCCGGAACTGGCGCACGAGCGAGGCATTGCAGACACAGTAGCGCTGACTGTGCAAGGCAGTGGAAAGAATAAAGGATGAGGGAATGTGGGCCTGACACAGCTCATGCCCAGAACAGTCCTTCCTCCCTCCCCTACCATCTGTGGCACATTGCACTGTGGAACTGCCTTCTAGACCACTCTAGAATGTCAACAGCTGTCACAGGCTACATTCTAGGCCAAAGCAGGCTGACACCAGATGCTTTCTAGATCACTCTCTGTAGGTGCCAGCTTATAGCATGCTCCAGAAAAGCTGTTGATGGGGGGTGGGCTCCAGCACGGTCATGTTCTTGAATACAATTGCCACTGCATCGGGTCAATAACCTAATGATCAATAACCATGTGCCTGGCCCCTCCTGCGGGGGTCCTCAGCAATGCCCATGAAAGGAGGCTGCATCTTAGAACGCCATCACCGCAGTGCCCTCTGACATAATCTGCCAGAAAGCTAGTGCCAGATGCAACCATCTAGAACACCCGACTCCTCAGCCCTTGACCTAGAACACCCCAAGTGCCCCGGTTCTCAAACTGACCTGAAGGCTTCAATGAGGCGCTCAACTTTCTGCGCCTCCCCCTGCACCCGGATGTGTGACTGGAACTTTCGGAGCGCTTCATCCAGGTCCATGTTGGAAAAGTCCATCTCGTCGACCACACAGCTGGGGAGCAGTTGTGGGGGAGGTGTCAGTGATGGGTTGAGACAACCAGAACCTCCCCAAAGACCCAAATCCCAGTCTCTAGAGTCTTGTGGGGTGACAGGTGTGGAATGACACCTTCCTGTTCTAGACACCTCAGTCTAGAACACATTGGCACATAACTCATAGCAGAACTCAGGTCTAGAATGTATACCCTTCTAGATCTCTTTGGGCTTCTCCAGTACTCTGATCAACTTTGCTTCCCCTTTCTAACTAGAATATGCGCTATTGTAAAAGAACTTGGAAACTTCTTCTGTATCACACTCTTAAATGGCAGAGTATAGACCCCCTCACTTATTTTAGACCCTTTACGGTAGACCTGTCCCTATCACAGGGTGCAAAGCCTGCTAGAAGGACTTGGGAACTGTTTCTAGATCACGCTCCTGAAGCACTCTCCAGGATAAACATGTTACATACAGAAACCGCCCCCCCATCTGACACTGCCTCCGGCTGCCTTGCCCTGAGGTCTGGAGCATGCGCACAAGAACAGGCAGAAACCTATTCACAGACAACACCTGAATTCTAGCTGTGAGAGATCTAGAACTATAACCACCACCCAGGCTCTAGAAACTGATGCCATCTGCCCTTTTTCCACACAGAAAGTGCCAATGGATCATTCTAGATCCCGGACACTCAGCTCTAGAAAATACAGGTGCCAACTGCCACATACAAACACAGCTTGTCTTATCTTCCATGCTCATCTTCCTCTTCACAAAGAGGTTGTTTCTTGGTTCTAGCACACCTAATCTGGAGCTCTGTGTGCTCTAAAAAACACGAGTCTGTTTATGCCCAACAATTTGTGTATCCTAAAACACAGGATAGAAAAAGTCCGTCATTCAATTCACAGGCACCTTGTTTACTCCTCAAAAAAACTCAGGCACCTGTCCTTGCTCAGAGAGCACACTGTTTAGAGCACACACACTCTAAAATACACAGATCAACATGTGGTTGCGGTTCTTTGTTCCAGGTGCCTGCTTCTCTTGTTCTAGACCACCCCATGCTGGAGCCATCTCTCCTTTTAATCCCACACAGCTCCTTACTCGAGAACATCACGGTTGAACTGCTTCTGCCGATTGCCAAGGAATTCCCCAATCATCTGCCGACTGAGGCCCTTGCGCTCCAGGATAAAGTGAGCGACCCCAACCGGTGTGTCCGAGAGGAACCCTCTCTCGATCAGGTACTGGATCCCCTTCTCTGGCTTCCTGCAGGCATGGAGGGAAAGAGTGTAGAGTCAGGGATGGACAGGGAAACTGGAGAGGAGACGGTACCAAGAGGGGGAGAGAAACCAGAAACGTGGCTATTGCAGAGCTCAGACATTCCAGATCCCTGCCAGAACTAAGATCCCTGCCAGAACTAGAACCAAATCAGTTCCCCTCTGGAAGGAGCATGGACATTCCTGAAAATGTCATTCTGGGCATCAGATGACCCCAATCCCCTCTGTTCTAGAACAAAGTCATTCAAGTCCCCAGATTTTCTAGGATGTTTTAAAATAACTCCATGATCTAGACCACCACCCTCAGAGAAACAACTGTAGACAGGGCTGTGTTGTTCCAGTGCAGCATCCAAGAAGTTAATCATTCTAGATCAGCCTGTTGAGAACTGGACTAAGAGTGTCAGATGCCTGGGTCTCAGGGGAACTCTTGCAGATAATAGGATCTCTGAGCAAATGTTTGAGACTACTTTCCAGAACAGACATGTCCAAACCTCTGTGGGTTATACAGAACACACTGTAGAGCAGCTATGGATACTCCGTAGCAGTCTGGTATTAATCTAGAACACAAGCACTACAGATTATGTATCATCATCATCAATCTAGAATATTGGATATATCACTATACATTACCTACACCCTCTCACTTGTCTGATAAGGATGCTCCAGGACAAGCTAGTGTTTATCTTTTGTTAATTCAGTTGCTTTAGAAGAAAATCTATCACTCCAAAGCAAAACCACGCCAAGGCAAAACCAAATTATAACCATGTTTGTTCTACAACTGTGCAATTCTAGAACCTAGCCATTTTGCAACGTGGCAGATTAACCCAATCTTTTAGCCAGGAAGACTGATGGCTGCTAAATGCATGGCTCTGGAATAATTAAGTTCTAGAGTACTGTCAAAACCAATTCTGCTCTATTTCACTTATGCAATGACATACAGTGATATGGCCTCAAGAACTGTCTAGATAAACTGATCTAGAACACCAGCAGCATCCAAATCTCCAGTGGAAGTCCCATGCTAACATCCCTTGGGAGCCTGGTTCCAGGCATCTCAAAGTCCTGATCCAGAACATGGCTGTGATTCTAGCACTCCGGAGCAAGGGGGCGGTGGGAAAGGTCCCCCGTGCAGGGTCTAAATGCTGGGGCCTCCTCTATGGGCACTGGAGCCGCCCTGGAAGTACTGGATGAGTCACGGCTCCAGCCGGCCAGCCTCCCAGCCGGGGGAGATCTCGCCCTGCCTGGGAGGCAGCTGCTGTGTGGCTGAGTAGTAATTAAATCAGTGACCGCATCAGAATACAGCGTCCCTCTCCACCCATTTGGCACTTGGGCAGCACGGGGGATTCAAGATTGGGTTAGCAGGGGGCTGTGGGTCAGGAGTGAGGGGCTCCAGCCACGCTGCGGGGAAGTCCAGGGAACTGCGAGTGAGGGGCCCAAGACAGCAGGGGCTGCAGGTCAAGAGTGAGGGGCACCAGCTAAACAGGGTCTGGGGGGGGACACCCACTTGTTGAAGAGGTTGAGGCCAATCCGGTACTGGCGCCGCTGCAGCACATCGTTGTTGAAGGCAGGCGAGTCCCAGCTGTGGCGGGTCTCCCGTTGGTATGTCTGCTTGCATAGTCCTGCCCCAGGACCCCCTCCCCCACCGCTGGTGGGCAGAGGGGCCGGAGGGGGTGGAGGTGGGGGGCCCCGCAGGCTGTCCCGGGACGAGGAGCCCGAGCTGCAGTTAATGGTCTCATTGGAGTTGGAGCTGCTACGCAGGCTGTCGTTGTCACCATCCGAGTGGTCAGGACCCAGGCGTCCGGGTGGTGGGGGTGGGGGTGGTTCAGCATGGTAGTGCCGGTGCGGAAGGGCAGAGCGGGCAGAGGGGGCTGGAGGTGGGGGGGCTGGTGGGTGCTTGAGGGTACCGTGAGCCCCGCAGCCATCCGGCTCAAAGGCCAGGCCCCGGTGCACGGAGCTGCGCTCCGAGCGGTCACTCAGGTCCACTGAGCTGTCACTGGGGGGTTCAATGGTGAGGAGGGGCAGGTGGGCCCCTCGCAGGCGAAAGTCCCGGCATTCCAAGCAGGGGGTACCACGCCGGCTGCCGGCCCCATTCTCCCGGCTGTCCTCCCGTGCTGGGGCCCCCCAGAACTCAGGCCGGGGCTGGGCTGGTGGGGGGACGATTTCAGGGGGCTCAGAGCTGGGCGGCCGTTCCAGGGAGATGGGGGAAGCCGGCACTCCCTCATCGAGGTAGAGGGTGACGTCACTGAAAGAGGTGGCCGCGCTGTCTCCCTGCTGCTCCTTCGACTCACTCTTCTCCAGGGGGCCGGGGCCACCCCCCATGCTGGAGCCTCCCACCTCTGGTGCCGGATGGCAGTTCAGAGCCTCGTCGATTGACTCTGCCAGTGACTTCACCTGTCAGGGAGTTGGGGGAGGATGAGAAGCCACGCCCACATAACCCCACACTCAAAGCCCCTTCCCCAGTTAGGAGTGGCCATAAACCCCTCCCTCTACCCAGGCCTGCCCCATTAGCCCTTTTCCTCATACAAGCAAAACTCTGTAAATCCCCCTCATAAGTCCCTCCTCTATTCAAAACTTCCCATAAGCCCCTCCCCTCTAGACAAGCCCCTCCCTCTAACCAAACCCACCCCTCTCTTTCTTATAAGCCCCTCCCCTATGCAGGACTACCCTATTAGTTTCTTTCCTCTAGATAAGCCCCTCCCCCAAATAGCCCCCCCATAAACCCCTCCCAAGGTTGGGGGGGATCCTGGGGAGAGGGAGCTGCAATTGGGGGGTTCACCAGCGTCCCGTCCCACCCCACCTGCTTGGCAAAGGAATCCTCCAGCTCTGTGATCTCACTGCAGAAGTCACCAGAGGAGGCGTGGAGGGAGCTGCTGTCCAGGCCGGCTCGGCAGGAGCCCCCGCAGGGCAGCCCCCCACGCTGCAGCAGGTGGGGGCGGGCACTGGCCATAGTGCCCTCATCCAGTGAGGCCGGCTTGCCCTCGAAGTAGGGGGCAGCTGCAGGCCCCTTATCGTACTCCTCAAAGGAGAACTGCATCCGCATGTTGGAGAGGACAATGCGCCGGGACATGCGGCTCTCTGAGGCCGAACTGCGTAATCGCTCGAAGTTCTTGTTCATGCGGTACTGGCGGAAGGCTGTCTGGATGGTGCGGGCCGCCCGTCGGCTCAGGAAATAGCCCCCATACTTCCGCTCTAGCATCTCCACCTGTGGGATGCGGCAGGGTCAGCAGGGGGTGTGGACAGGAGGGCCTGATGGCTGGGGCATCAGAGAGGTGATGGGGAGATGCAGGCTGAGGGGGACCCTGGCAGCATAGGGGGCATAGCTCAGAGGATGGGGGGGATGCAGGTCAGGGATGGCCCTGGCAGCACTGGGGGTGCAGGCCAGAGGAGATAGGGGGGATCCAGACAGCAGGGGAGGCAGGCGACATGGGGAGAACGGGGCAGGAGTGCAAGGGGCATGGTACCTTCTTGTCCTGGAGGTCGGTGGAAAGCTCATAGCTGTCAGACAGGGCCTTCGATCGCTTGTTCTCCTCCTCTTCCTGCTTCCGCAGCGCCACGCTGGCTGGCTGGAGCCGTGCCCGCTGGGCCCAGGGCAGGCCCACCGGGGGTGGGGGGTGGCAGGCAGAGGCAGCGGAACCCAAGGGGCCCAGGTCGTACGGCTCCCCAGCCTTGGGCAGCTCAGCCCCACAGCGGTATGGCGCCTGGCTTTCTGGGCTGTCCACCGTCGCCCCAACATCACTGCCCGGAGGATCACCCTCAACACTGCAGGTAAAGAAAATGGGGCAGGGGGTGAGCAGCTTGCACCTCTGCCTAGCACTGGCCCTGATCAAGAAACCAGGCATCCATCTGTTGGCCTCAGAGCATCCTGCCTGCTTCTAGAACCCAAACAGCATGGAGCATTGACACCTCTAGAGCATTGATAGCATGCCCTGCTAGAAACCAGACAATCCGCTATGTTCTTGTCTCCAGAACCCTAATACAACCCAGTCTAGAACCAGGCTGCTTGCTACCATGTCAGGCTCTAGAACTCTGATAGCCTGCCCCAGTCTACAAGGAACCTGTATTGTCCACTCTAGGCTACTGATAGCCTGTTCCAATCTAGAACCCACCCAGCCTGTTCTGTCACCCACACTGTCCCAATCTAGAACAATGGCAAAGCACTCTCTCATTCTCTCTAGAGTGTCAAGTGTGCATCTTGATTTAGGGACCAGACAGCTTGGCCCACTGTTCATTCTGGAACATCAGGATCAGCTAGAACTCAGACAGCCCAAGTGCCCTCTTCAATCCAGATAATGCCTCGTGATCTAGAACCTCATGCTCTATTGCCCGATGCCATCCCCTGGCTGTGTTATATGCAGCTGTTCCTCAGCTGCCCTGCCTCAGAGCTGGCCGCATCTCACTGCTCAGTGAGCCATCCATGCTGGGTGACAGACAGGCCTGAGGGAGAGAGGGAGTCAGGGGACTTGGGAGGGACAGGAGAAAATGAGGGGCCCGAAGCCAGATAAAGGGCATGGAGGCAGTCAGGGATCCAGGTGGCAGATGAGGGATCCAGGGGGCAGAAAACCACAGTGGGCCTGGGACAGTTGGAGAATTTGGGCAGACAGGGAGACCTGGGGCAGTCAGGCTCATTCACCAATGCAGCAGCTTGCCCTGGACTTTCCCACCCTGCCGGTCAGATGTGCAGGACAGACACCAAATGGGGGCCAGGGAGGGGGCAGAGGAAGGAACTATAAGCAGAGGGGTGACAGTGACAGCTGGGGGACCTGGGAGGCAGCTGAGAGCAGCGGGGGGGAGGGGCTGGGAAATAGGTGGGTGGCCTGGGGGCAGGCAGGAGGTAACTGGGAATGCAGCCGGGGGGGGAGGATAGTTGGGGAACCCAGGGTAGTTGGGGAGTTCGGGGGCAGTTGAGGGACAGCCGGGGGCAGCTGGACTGTAGTGAGGGGCGCGAGGACCGCCAGGAGACAGCTGCGGGGCCGGGGGACAATCGGGTGCCCAGGGAACTGATGGGGGGCAGCCGGAGTGGCGTGGGCAGTTCGGGGGCAGCCGGGGGACCGGCGCAGTGGGGGCGCAGTCGGCCGGGGTCATTCACTCACCAATGCAGCAATTTGCGCTGGAGCTGCCCGCGGCGTCTCTCGGACGCGCAGCGCAGGCACCACATGGCCGGTCCCGACCGTGTCCAGACGGGGCGGGGGCGTCGGGGGAGTCGCGGGTCTCAGCGGCGGCCCCGGGGCCCGGAGCTGCGCGGCGCCTCCATCCCCGGCAGCTCTCGGCTGGAGCTGGGGGAGGAGCCGAGACGTGGGGCCGCCCCCAGCCCCTGCAGCCCCCAGCCGGGGAATCCCCCCCGCTACACACACACGGGCGCGGCTAGGAGCCGGGAATCCTGGGTTCTTCCTCGGCTCTGGGAGGGGAGCGGGGTCTGGTGGACTGAGAGTGGGGGTGCTGGGAGCCAGGAAGCCTGGGTTCCCTCTCACTGTGTTACTTGTGTGAGGGCCTTGGGTAATTCCGCCCGCACCCCCGACCCAGGGACACACCCGGAGCGGAGCACACAACAGTGTTTGTACCCCCAGACACCCGTGTTCACACTCACAGCCAAGGTTGCCCATACACACGGACGGACACATAGAAACCAACTCATACTCGCAACCATCTATAAATAAACACATGCATTCACACTCACCCCCATGTATGCACACAAGGACACACAAACACCAACTCCCATGTTCACACTCAGTACCAAGTATACACACAGACATACACAGACACAGCAATGCCCACATTAGGACATAGTCACAAACGTGCACACAAAAACATACACAGACAGACGTATACACCTACATAACCAGGTATTCACATCTGCCAACACACCAACACAGGAATAGGCACACGTTCACACACACACATTCACACACACACAACTGTATGTACAAACAGACTATGTACAAACTACATGCACACACGCTCCCAAGAGTATCTAGACAAACACTCCGCAAACACACAATCAGCCCCTGGGCTGGCTGGGATGGACTCACACTCCAGGTTGGGGAGCTGCATGGGGATGGGTCACTCACAAATGTGATCCCATTTTACCAGTTCCCCAGCTGTTCTCTGTCACAGCCAAGTCACCTGTGGGCTGGGTAGCTCCTTGTGGCTGTTGTGTTAGTTGAGGGGGAGGAGTGTTGTCAGACTGGATGGGCTGGTCCCATCTGGCCTTGAACTCAAGGACACCACACACACGATGACACACACCCCAAAGGAGTGTACACACAAGGAGACACCCTCACATAGACACAAAGGTGTACATACATACGTATACACAAACAGACACACATATGGACACAGACACGCACGTACACACAGACAGACGTGTGTGGACAGACACAATCGCAAACACACGAATACACAGACACACACAGACATAAAAATGCACAGACGTGTACCCAGACATATCTTCACAAACACAAATATGTACCACACACAGGCACATAAACACATCCCTATGCACATCTACACACATCCTCTACACACACTATACATGCATGCACACAAACATGTACACATGCACTTACATGGTCTCTCTCACACACACATACACTGCAATACATTCACACACATACATCCCCACAGACATTCACAGTAACACAAACACACATATACACAGACATTCACACACACATGCACACAGAGCCATTCCCACTCTTACACTTGGACACACAATCACACACAACACATCCAAGGTCACTCTGGTGTCACCATCCATCTCTGCCCTCACCCTCCTCTACACAACTGACAATTACACAGCTAGGAAATTATTGATGAGGCAGCAGGCCAGGGATAGGGTTGCTATGGGGATGGGCAAGGGGGATGCTGGGTTGCTGTGGATCCCAGAGGAGGTAGAACTGGGTACCATTGCCATGGTGACGCAAAGGCGGTGTGGAGGAGTAAAGGGACTTGGGGAGCAGTGGGGAGATTCCCACATCACCTCCCCCAAAGGGAAGACTCCAGTTGCTGAGGGAGCAAGGCCAGGCCTACTCCCTTCCCCCCAGCCAGAAGCCCTTCACAGACTCAAGCACCACATGGGACGTGGGAGCCAGGACTCCTGGGTCCCATCCCTGTCTGCTCCACCTCACAGCGTCTGTGATGGAGGGTTCCTTGCATGTCCCCCCACCCCCAAGCCCTCCACCCCCTAAATAGCACAGCCAGCGGGAGTCCCGGTGACACATGCCCAGCCGTCACCATGGCAATGGCTCCAAAATAGCAGCTGCATGGAGGGAAAAGGGGGGGAGGCTACTCACTGGCGGGGGGGGGTGTTCAGGGCTCCGTCCTCCCACATCAGCCTCCAGCCTCCCCTCTCCTGCCACATCCCCCCAGACTATGACTGGGGGGACCTTCCAATCACAGAGGTTGTGGGGCACCCCCTCCTTTGCAGAGGGTGCGGGAAAGGAACTAGCAGGGGGCTGTGGGTTGGGGGTGAAGGGCACCAGCAGAGGTTGTAGGGGCGCAGGGCTGGAGATAGAACCCAGGAGTCCTGGCTCCTAGCCCCGACCCGTGCACTAATCACTAATCGCTCCTCTCCCCAAGGCAGCCCACCCAGCCTGTGAAGCCAGTAGCCATTCAGGCAGGTTTGTCCTGTCCCTGGGCCCACCCTTCTCCATGGAGGCTTCCCAGGTTGGCACCAGGTCACCCCATTACTGTCAGAGCCTTCTCCCAAAATCCATAGTTCAAGGCAGGTGGGGGATTGAGCTGGGTACATGCAGCACCTGGTACAGTGGGGAGAGGGGCTCAGAACCTGCAGAGTAAGAACAGTGGTGTGTGAGTGTGAGCATGCACTGCTCCCAGATACCTCTGCACTCAGGCCAGTCTCCCAGCATCCATTGAGCCTGTGCCTCTCCCAGAATCCTTTGCTCCCACACCTCTCCTAGAGTTCTCTGCTCACAGTCTGCAAGAATCCTCTGTATCTCCCACTTCTCTCACCTCTGCCTTGGTGCTTCAGGGTGGTCCCAATGCCTCCCCTCAGACCTCCACCCACCTCTACCAGTGCACCTGAGTCAGTAGCTATGGGGCAGGGGGGCTCTGTGCCTTCTCAGCTCTCCCTCTCCCTCTGGCCAATGAGGGCAACAAGAGATGAGCATTGGGCACATGCCCCCCACCCTCGCCACAGCAATGGGGCATAAACATGCCAGTCCTCAATCCCCCCCACTCCAAGATCAGACCCCTGGGCCCAGACAGTTAGGGAAACACACTAGTGTGCCAAATGGAGGTTTGAGAGTACACAGGGGTGCCTGGGGGAGGATGTCTGGGCATGCAGCAAGTGAATGCATGAATGCAGATGTGCAAATACCACCAGGTGTGCATGCAAAAGGTGCAAGTGTGGGGATTGTATGTGTAATATACCATCAGCTGTGGAAGCCTGTGATGGGGTTTGCAAAAGGCAGGAATGCAAATGTTGTTGGAAATTCCCCTGGTCATGCAGGCTTGTGAGTAGGTGTGCTAAAAGTGCAAAGACAGGGTGCAATTACCACTGGCTTGGCATGCCTGATGGGTGTGCATAAGATGCAAATGGAGGGGCATGTGCAAATACCAACAGATCTGGGGAACATGTGTACAAGCCTGCTCATAGGCATCTACATGACACTGGCTTGCTTACAGAAGTGTGGAAGGGGGGATTTGCATGCTTGCATGGGGAGGTCATGCCCCTGACTCAATTTCCATGGACACCATGGGGGTGACTGCATGTGAGCAAGTGTCTCCTTGTGTACAGGATTCGGGGTGGGGAAGGGGCAGTGCACAGATCCCTCACCCCCCCAGCAAGGCAGGTGAAGAGGCCCAGTCTCTCTTTCCCGCCCCCCCTTTCCACCTTGCCAATTGCCAAGCAACGGGGAGTGGGGTTGCCTGGCAACAGCAGGGTGCTTTTAATATCCAGGCTGTGGGAAGTGGGTCGTCCTGGGAGACAAAAGTGGGGGCAGGGTGTCAAGCAAGTGGAGGACGACGGCACAGGGGCTGGAGGATCTCCATGCTCAGGAACAGCGGGGCCCTGAGAGTGGAGCCCCTCCTCCCACACTTGCGTGGCAGTGTGAACGAGACATGCAAATAGAAAGTGTGAGCTCCTGGGGGTGTGAAAAGGCCAATGTCCAAGTTCACACTTGCGGTGGGTGGGGGATGAATGCTAGGAGCAGGCCCAGAGCCCTGCCCCATAGTGCCAGGGAGACAATCCAGAAGTCCTGGATCCCAGCACTAACCATTAGCCCTCACTCCGCTCTCAGAGCCGGGGAGAGAACCCAGGAGTCCTGGCTCTTTCACCATGAACAGGCTGGAACCGTTGCCGATGGTCGCGCTGTAGCCGAGTTGGGCTGTGCTGCCACCCGGTGGTCACAATGGATATTGCACCTCTTGTTTACCTCATGTCTTCCCAACCCCCTCAGACCAGAGCGTATTTCTTTCTAGGCCCGGCATAACCAGTTGGGTTGGCCTCATCCATTGCTCAGCCTCTGCCAATCCCCGGAGCATAGCAGCAGTGGAACAGCCACACAGAATGCCGTGCAGGGAGGGCTTGCCCAGTGCTGAGATGCATCTATCTCTGGAGTGGGGCAGCTGGGGAATAGCAACACACAACACCTCACGGGGAGGGCTCACCCAGCACTGAGATGCAGCCATCTCTGGAGTGGAGTGGATGGATTTAGGAAGGCTGAATGAGATCACTGAAGTTGGACTTTAGCCCAGACACTTGGCTTCACACCCAACTCCCAAAAAGACAGGGGAGCTTTAATTGCCATGGAAGTAAGTCTGACTAAGGTTTTATCCTAAACAATAACACATACCTGGGCCCTAATGGCCAGGGGACAGTGTCTGCTGCCCAGCCCCCCACCCCGCTCCGTGCCCCACGGCGCCCCACAACTCCTGGCTCTGGCTGCCAGGGGAGAGGGCCCCCTGCTGCAGGCCTCCCAGCCATTCCCCAAGCAGCCTGTATTTGTCTGAGCTGAGAAACGCTGGGGTTACCCATAGGGCTGACAAGGGAGGGGAGGGGGGACATACAGCACAGAGGGGGCAGAGTCTGTAAAAGGTTGCATGATCCTTTTATTCCATGTAGTTCTCTGTCGGACAAAGCTGGCGTCCTTTAATACAGTACATAGAGCAGCCGTTAGAAAGACCCCTGGGGTTATATTTACAGGGGGCATGGGTTATGGGGCAGATGGAGAGGAGGGGGTGCAATGAGGGGGGTCACCCATGGCTAGATCTCTGTGCATTCCCCTCTGCCCTTCCCCCAATTTACCTGTGCCCGTGTTGGAGAACCCACAGTGCGAACACACTGTGACAACGGCGGGGCATCGAAGCAAGGCACAATCCTTTTGCACACCCACTGCAGGGGAAATCTATGTAAATCCCTCCCTCCCCCAATCTTGCACTCTTTTGCACAGCTACTCCATTAGCAGTCAGGGCAAGTCATGCTCCTTTCGAACAATGGGGACATGCCAGATTAGTGCAACTCACAGCCACCTTGCACACATTGGACTCTGGTGCAATTTAGCACCACACACGGCAGATGCATGTGAATCACACTTGCCCTGTACACCCACCACTCCCCATTTTTGCACATCGATCACCCAGCAAATTAGTGCAAATTACAGCCATTTTGAACAATCGCATGAGAATTCAGAATAAATCCCACTAATTTTGTCCATTGCATGGTGAATCCGTGCAATGCACACTTGTTTTGCACACCCAGCACAGGAGAAATCTGTGCAAGTTACCCCCATTTTGCATCTCCACTGTGCTGGCAGATTAGCATAAATCACCCCCATTTCGCAGCCTCAATGCTTTAACACACTGGCCAAGTAGTGGATTAGACCAAGGCACACTCATTTTGCACACCCACTGCTTGGGAGATCTGTGCCAATCCTACTTCTCCTCCCTCATTTTGGTCATCAGCTACAAATCAGCAAATCACTCTTGTTCTGCCTACCCACAGCAGGGGCAATTAGAGTCAAGACCTTTTGCACATCGATCACATAATGGACAAGTGTAAATAGCATGCTGGCTTGTGCATGATTGCCACGGGGAGGGGGAGCAGCATCAGATGCCCCTCCATTTGCACGCCATGTGGCAGATTAGGGCAAATCACATGTATTTTGCACACCTGTCACCAGGCACGTCAGTGTAAGCCACACGTTCTGTACATACATAAGTCTCTCCATTTTGCACAGCCCATCCATGCTGCATGGTGGATAGATGCCAGAGACGCCCGCTTCACATGGATCTGTGCACACCCTCCTCCCCTCCTCCAAACACACAGTGCGTGACAAAGGCCAAGACACCAATTGGCATCATCACGGCACCATCCAACTCTGCCAGGAGAGGGCACAGTCAATGTCCCTGAAGAGCGGGGCGGGAGGGGGGGCAGGTCCAGGATCCAGAATTCCCCCCCAAACCTGCAATCCCAAGGCACGCAGGCAGGTAAGAAGCAGAAGACGCCTAGACAGGGAAGGTGATCCACAAAACAAATCCAGAGAGGCAGGCGTAAGCATCGCTGATTTCAAAGGTTCCTTTGTTTCAGGGCATGATCATGGCAAAGGATGGGGCCAGGAGCCCCCTAGAAGCATAGGGGGGTTGTCTGGATTTTTGGGATGGGGGCAGGCTGATTTCTGCAGCTCCGTCGCTGTCCTCCTGCAGGGGGGAAGAGGGGGGGCTGGGAATTAAGGCTTATGCTTCTGCATAGAAAAATGTGTAAACTGTGATTGGGGAAGAGAAGCCAGCGAGGGGCAGAAGGCACCGGAGTCCATTACAGAGATGCAAGAGATTCGAAAGCAGCCACCCATTCTGTTCTCAGCCCCAGGGGTCACTCTGGAGTCACCTCTGAATCCTAGCTCCCCAGGGTCAATCCGGAGTCACCCCATGACTGCAATGGGGGCCAGGCTGGATTCTGATCTCAGCTCCCCTGTGGTTATTCTCGAGTCATCCCTGAATCTCAGCTCTCCGAGGTCAATCTGAAATCACTCCCCAACTGCAGCAGGGGCAGGGCCAGATTACGAGTCATTTATGCAGCAAGAGGTTCAATGTCCAGTCCTGGCACTGAGGTTAGAGCCCAGCACAGAGGAAGAGCCAAGGTCAAACCCAACTCAGAAATCTAAGAGCTGCACGTTAGTGGGGGCAGAATTTGAAAGTCAACCAGACAGGATGAATGTCAATGTCAGAAAGGTTAAAGGTCAGTCTCAAATTGCTGGGGCCCACTGGTAGAAACAAGCCATGTGGGGGTGAAAGGTCAAACACAAATTACAAGAAGGGAAAGGCCAATGGTCCTGAAATGTAAAGGGCGTAAAGAGGTCACGGCCAAATGGTATCATAGGTCAAACAATTCTTATGGGGTTTGCCAGTAACCTCAAGGCCACATGAGGTCAAAGGTCAAACCCCAATGGGGGTTGAAGGTTAGAAATGTGCACAACATCCTAGGACGTCTTACAGCCATAGAAGGTCAAAGGTTGGCCCCGGAGCTGGGTGATAAGGAGCTAACAGAGCTGACGGGGACAAAGCTCCACCCAAAGCAATGGAAAATCAGAGATCAGACCCCAGACACTGGGGGTTAAAGGGCAAACCAAGCTAATCACGTCAAAAGAGTGAGAGGTTAAAAGACTGGCCTCAACACAGGGACTGTAGGTCATGAGAAAGCTGTGGGATGTTAAATGCCAGGGTCAGAGGGCAAGCAAATGTCATGGGGTTAAAGGTCAAGGCCATTGTGGGGGTAAAAGTAGTGTCAAAGCAACAAAAGGTTAAAGGTCAAACAAAACTTGGAGCTAAAGATCATGCAGCTGAATGAACAGCCAAAGGTCAATTCTACAAAGGGCCTAAAGATTAAACGAAGCTCTGGCTGCTAACATACAAGTCAACGCAACGAGAGGTTGAGGTCAAATTCAAGGTGGGGCAAAGGACAAGCAAAAAAAGCCAAAGAGTTCTTAAGGTCATATCAAGCTATGCAGGCTTAAAGGTCAATCACTGACAGGTTAAAGGTCAACTCCATGCTACAGCCAATGGCTATGCCCAAGCAGCATGAGGTAAAAGGTCAAACCCGATGGGGTGAAAGGTCAAACAAAACGAGGTTTGGGCATTTGACCAATCCAAAAAGAATTAGTCACTTGGCCACTCAAATAATATGAAAAAGGGTCAACTAGTTTGACATGTTTACGTCTTAGAAAAGCAGCAAAAAGCGTTAAGACTTCCCGGTCTCCAACAGGCTGATCTGAGACACTCAGCCCAATTCCACCAACACGACTTATTTTACCTCCAGGAATTGAAGCACTGAGACCGACGCTGTAATGTACTCAGGCGTGTTGGCTGTTACCTACGACTGGGCAGTCTGGCTAGAATATTTGACCACAGTCAAGGTAGCCAATCGACTGTCCAACTGATGTTATTTGACTGCTCAGTCGACTGATCAACCAATCAATACTGTTGGACTGGTCAACTGACTCACCAGCTGACATGGTTTGACGGACCAATTGTCAACATTCGCTGTGGGACCAGTCCACTGACCAGTTAATTGACTCTCTTTGACAAGTAAACTGATGACTCACCAGCCCTGAACACGACTCCACATACTAACAGGAATGTTCAAGAATGGGAGGTTAAAGTCAAACCCAATGCCGGAGGCTGAATGATCAAACAAATGTGACCCAGCTAAAGATCACACCAACAAATGGAGGATTAAAGGGCAAGACCACAGCTGGGGGGTTAAAGGTCAAACCAAGTACCCGGAGCTAACAGTCGCGTCAAAGCAGCAGATGAAACGTTCCTCCAATGCTGGGGGTTAAAGGTCAAACCAAAGTGGGGGGCACTTGGCTGACTCTAACTGGGTGGGTGTGGGAGGTGGTTGCATCTCTGGAACGGCTCCTAGCCCTCCTTACCCCGGCTGGGGTGGGGAAGCCATGGGGGGTGCAGAAGAGCAAGGCGCAGAGGTCTCAGCGGCGCCCCCTCCAGGTTACCTAGAGGACGGGCTGCTGCACTCCGAGGCGGGGCAGCAGAACTGGTGGACGTCCTCGCCCTCCAAGTCATCCCTGGCAGGGGGGTGAAGGGGTGAGACAGAGAGACAGGTACAGATAGACAGGTTAGACCCAAAGCGCTCACGACAAAACACCCCATCTGGGGAGGAGACACTGCGCCCCTCCCCCTTACCTCCCCTGGGAAAGCAGGATGGCGTGAGTGTGAGGGGTGCCTGGAGGGAGGAGAGGTAGAAGGGGAGAGAGGAACTAGATACTAGACCCTACTCCATATCCTGTGCCAGGGAGAAAGCCAAGGAGTCTGGGTTCCCAGCCTCCTTGCTCTAACTACTAGACCCAACTCCCCTCCCAGAGCTGGAGAAAGAACCCAGGAGTCCTGGTTCCAAAAACCCCTTCTCTAACCATTAGACCCCACCCCCCTTCTCCGTGCTGGGGATAGAACCCTGGAGTCCTGGCTCCCAGCCTCCCTCCTCTAACCACTAGACCCCACTCCCCTCCTTGCTTCAGGGGGAAAACCCAGGCGTCCTGGCAGACGCTGGGCTTGTGGCAGGGGAAGTGGTGGTGCTGTGGGAAGAGGGGTGGGGTTGAGTGGGGGTGGGGGGCTGGCTGGCTTACCTGCACTCTGCCTGCCGGGCGGGGGGAGCTAGCTGCGAGTGGAGGAGCGACTGAGCAGCACAGCAATACTGGTGCAGAGTGGGAGACGCAGAGGACCTATAGAGGGCAGCAGAGAGACAACGACAGGAAGAGACAGAGGGGGCTAGAGAGGGTGTGAATTGGGGCGGGTGTGAATGCAGAAATACAGTGTGAATAGGGCAGAGAAGGTGTGAATGGGGAGAGGGACACAGAGGGTGTGAAAGCAAGGAGAAAGAGACAGAAGAAATAGAAGGGTGTGGGGGGATGGATAGATAGGCAGATGAGGGAGCAGGTTACATGGGGACAAGCATTGAGACAGATGGGGGGGCGGCAAATGGAAAGAGCGAGCGACAGACAAAAGGGAGGAAGAGAAGAAAAAACACCAAGTCAGGAAAGAGTAGGACAGCACTGACCACACAGAAAGCCCAGCCCAGCGCCGGGGGGGAGCCAAGCCTCCCACCCCAGAGCCAGACGCTGAGAGCAGCACAGCCAGCCACGCAGAGAGACAAACAGCGAGGGGCCCATGGAACATCACGGCACGGAGAGACACGGGGCCATGGAGAGAGACAGGCCTGGCGGAGCCTGCCTGGGACGAGCCACAACGCCACGAGCAGAGAGGTCACAGGTGCAGCAAAAGAGAACGGCGCAGTGCCACACCAGGCCACGGAGCCAATTGGAGAGAAGGCCCATGCAGGGCCCTGGATGCACAGGTGGGGGACACATCCAGGTCAGGCCAGCAGCCTCCTTCCAGTTGGGGAGTCATGGCAGGAGACAGAGACTACGGCTGCGGGGGATCCTCTAGGATCTAGAGAGGTTCCTGGGCAGGAGCTATGGGAAGGATGCAGAGGGGTCCAGCGGATCAAGAGCTGATTGGATCCAGAGGGATCGAGGAGGGAGGAGGCCGGGGAGGAGAGAACACCTGCCATCCAGTGGGCTAATCCAGGAGGTCTGGTCACAAGGTAGCAGAGTGGGCCACTGGCAAGACCCAGGGCACTGTTTGGCTCTGACACCTGCCCCTGCTGCTGCCAACCTCCCAAACCTTGAATGCATGACCGGGCACTGAGGCCATGAGACACAGAGACAGCCACCATGCCCCCCAAAGCCCACCAGCATAGCCCCAGCCTGCACCTCAGAGCCCTCATCCTATCATGCCACCGGTCTAACCACTAGACCCCACTCCCCTCCCCAGAGCCAAGGAGAGAACCCAGGAGTCCTGGCTCCCAACTCCTGCTCCAACCACTAGACCCCACCGCGCTCCCAGAACCGGCCCAGGGATGGAAGCAAATCTATTAGGTTTCCTCTTATTTCCTCTGTCCCAGAACGCCCATGTGCAGCTGGAAGGGGAATCGTTCGGGGTTTGGCGACGGGAGCGAAATTAGGGCTGTGGGGAAACCGAGGGTCTCTAGTTCATTGCACCACAGATATAAGGCCGCATCTCCCTGCCCCACGGCCCCCCCAGCGCCAGTCCCCTGCCCCTAAAGTCAGCCCCCTCTTTGCCAGCTCAACCGCCTCCGCCACTCACTGGCTTCTTGCAGCAGAGTCCATCGCTGCCTCCAGGCCGCTCCTCGCTTCCTCTCTCCTGCCCCAGCCCCCTGGCGGCGGTGGGGAGCTGCCCCCGTGCAGAGACGCACCCCGAAAAAGGGATCCGGGCTGTGGGTCCGGGCAGGATGCCCCCAATCCCAGCGCCCAAGGGGAAAGGGTGTCACCGCCCGCGCCCGTCAGCTGATCGGAAACGCAACTCCATGGGGCAGCCAAAGGGGGCGGGGAGAGAAAGGGGGGTTAACCCTGTGAGGGCTGGAAAGGTCCCTCCTTCCGGGCGCGACAGGGGATCCTACGCCCTACCGCTCCACCCAGAGCAGAAGTCCTGGCTCCCAGCCCCTCTCCTAACCACTAGACTCTACTTCCCTCCTAGAGCTGGGAGGGAACCCAGTAGTTCTGGCTCCCAGCCCTGTTCCCGAGTCCCAACCCTCCAGAGCCGGGGTGGCTCCAGCTGGCCGGATGTCTCTGCCTCCAGAGCAGAGGGCTGCGGGGAGCAGGCGATGCGAAGGGGCTCATACACAGCTGGGCTGTCAACAGGAAGGGAGGAAGGGAGATAGCAAGGGAAGTGTGTTCCGCAGACGTCTGAGCCCGAGGGTTGGAAGGGCAGTGGGGTCTAGCGGTTAGAAGAGGGGGACGGGGCTGGGAGCCAGGACACCTGGGTTCCCTCTTCCCATTGTCGCGAAACTCTCAACTGCACAGCTGGGAACAAGTTCCGGAGAGGGAGCCGTGTTAATCCAGGTCAGCAAAACAAACCGGGAGGCCTGGGGCACTTTTAAAGACGAACCAATGTATTCATCGCATGAGTGAACAAAAAAATGTGTTAGTCTTTAAAACTGCCGCAAGACTACTGGTTTGTAGATGGGAGCCGACACTAGAGGGCAGAGCTGGCTACAAAATATTTCATTAGTCTGGCTCAGGAGTTTGACAGAAACCCTATAATAACAAACGGACCTGAGCAGTACAGCCTACCGACACCCCTCCCCCAAATCCCCTGGAGGGGGGCTCTAGTGGTTGAGGGGCAGGAGACAGCCTGGGTTCTCTCCCTGGGTCTGGGAGGGCAGGACAGGTCAATCTAGTGGTTGCAGGCCTGGGAGCCAGGACTCCTCAGTTCTCTCCCCATCTCTAGGAGGGAGTGGGGTCTGATGATTAGAGCAGGGTTGGTGTGTTTGTTGAGGTATGACTGCTAATACCCCCCCCCACACACACACACTATTCATTCTCTTGCATTTAAATCCTCGGGATTGCACAAGTAATAGGTAAAGAAACATTGTAGTTACTTAGCAACCTACTCCACTTAGGGAGCAGATTGTTTGTAGATTGCTATTATTTGTGAGTGTGAGGGTGAGTGTGTTAATACACAATAGAAGTGAGGGGGAATAAACATATATATCTGCCCAAGGAATTAGCACTCTATAGAAATCTACATATATAGCACAGCAAAAACAACTCTGGGTTATGGCCCACGAAAGCTTATGCCGAAGAAAATCTGTTAGTCTATAAGGTGCCACAGGACTCTCATTGTTTTTGCTGTACACAGACTAACACAGCTACCCCTCTAGAAATATATAGCACAGGATCCTACAGATATTACAGTTCTCTATAGAAATTGACACATATAGTCTGGAATCTTATAGATTTTTGTAGCACTCTACAGAAATATACATGTATAGCTAGGAATCTTACAGATTTCACAGCTGTGTACACAAATATACATGTATGTGTACACATGTAGATGTCACAGCTATAGAGAGAAATACACACATGTAGTTATAAATAGATTGGCTTTCATAGTTCTATAGGAACATGCATGCATATCTATGAATATAATACAGTAGATTTCAGAGAACTATATTAGATATATTTACGGCTACATACAAAAATATACATATATAGCTAGGAATCAGATTTCACAGCTGTGTACACAAATATACACATATAGCTGGAAATATAGATGTCACAGCTTCAGAGAGAGTTGTATATTTCGCTATGAATGTTATAGACTCAGTTCCACACTGAAATATATACAAGTATTATAGCTAGGCTTGGCAGAATTTTGTTTTTGTTTTCCCAGTTTTGACAAACCATCTTGTTGATTCTTCCCAATATTGATCCACTGACATTTTCACAGTAGTGTCAAATTTTGAGTTTGAAGTCTTTACCCCTCCCAGTTTTTATCAACTTAAAATTCCTCAGTTGCATAAAATGATGGTGGAGGTCAGTAAGGGAGGAGTCAGACAAATATCATTTAATGGCGCTAAGTGTTGAGATGCAAACAGGTAAAGTTTTGTAACTGTGAAAACACAAACCGTCAATATCACATGTCAAAACATACAAAAAGTCAAGATCCTGAAACTGAATTTGAGAATGTACTCAAGAAGCAAATTTCTTATTGTGCCTATTGGAAGATTTTGATTACTACCAATGGAAAACTTTTTGTGTGTATGATGAAATCTACATCTGTTGACAAACATCTAATCTTCCCAAGCTTGATTACAGATTTCATAACTTTCTCCAGAAATAAACTGAAATCTCTTGATAGATTGAATATCGCCTTGCTGATTTACTTAAGTTTGGTGCTGCTTTGAACAGGGGGTTGGACTATACCTCCTGAGGTCCCTTCCAACCCTCATCTTCTAGGCTTCTACAGAGATATACACATATAGCAGGGACCATAATCATTTCAAAGCTCTGTATTACGTATTTCGTAGGTCTCTACAGAAATCTACGTACAGTTTTCAGAGCAATACAGCTACACACATACAGATATACATTTTACAAAAACAACAGCCACAGAAATAGGCATATAAATCTATTAATATTGTATTATACTTCTAGAGCTACAAAAATACTGGTGTGTATACTGTAATACTGATAGATATGTGCAGATCTAAGAATATGATCTAATGTAGCCACAGTTAGAATCAGAAATCTACACAGAAATCTGTGACTGTTATATTCCTAGACCTACACATTCATCTAGGAACTCATATTAATTATATTACTTATTATAATATATTCCTATATCTACACAGATCTAGGAATATAATATATGCTATATGTGTCTATTTCTATAGATATGATTATATTATATTTATTTACATGAATTTATGAATATTACCATTTTCTAGAATTTCCAAGATCATTAGATCATCTAATCTGACTCTTGAATCAGAGGCCACAGAATTCCATCCCATCACCCATATACTGAGCCCAGAGATTTTACTTAAAGAGATGAAGAGCTCTGTGGAAGCTCAAAAGCTTCTCTCTCACTAACAGAAGTTGATCCAATAAAAGATATTCCCTCACCCGCCTTGTATCTTCAGTTACAGTAAAGCATTTCAGTGCTCAGGAAACTAAGCTCTTGAGAACGGGGGAAACCGAGGCTCCACCAATGTCCATGCCCCCATGCCACAACCGGGTATTCAATTGAGATGTGGCCAGACAATCTACCCTCCTGTTAGCTCATAGCACCCCTGCTGGTATCATGGCCAGCCCCAGATGCTTCAGAGGAAGGTGGGGCAATAACAACAAGGTTGTCCACTAAAGAAAAGAATCCTTCCTGAACCCTCCAGGCATGTGGCTGCAGCCCTGAAGCATGAGATTGGGTTAGAGTAAATTATCATAACAAAGAGTTGCAAGTGTTAGGAGTTGGTTGAGGGTAATACAAGGGATCCTGTTGACCTCAAAGCACATGAAAAAAGGGAAAAATCAGGGAATTCATAAACTACAGCTATTTTATAGTACATTATATTTATAGACACCATATATCCAGGCCTGGATATGAATTATACTGTAATATAAATTAGCTTTCTGTGTATTTCTATTAATACAATCTGCTCTGGATATACACACAACATACACCTGAGGTAAAAGACAAAATATAATATAGTAAGTAATGTTATTAATATAATATCATTGACATCTAGTCCTAGATATGTGTGTATTCTTGTGCATAGCAAAATATTGTACAGCTAGACTCAGACATGTAGCTAAGACACATTGTATTCAAATGTTATTATATTCCAGTATATGCACATCCTCATGGGTATAAGTGAACATATACAGGAATATCATATGACTAGACATACACATTTAGCTAGTATAGCATAGCACGGTGGTTCCCAAGCTGTGTTCCGTGGACCACTGGTGATCCGCGAGGGTACTTCAGGTGGTCCGTGGGGCTGGGGGAAGATAATTACTGCAGGTAAATGTACTGTGACGAGTGCAATATGTTTGTAAGTGAGCATAATAAATTATTAGAAATAGTTGTGTTTTTAATACCCCTTGATATAGAAGTGTGACTCCCGTCAGCTATGTTAAAAATGTTTAAAATGGCTTGCTTAAATCTTTCAGTGATGATGTAGTGGTCTGCATAAAGGAAAAGGTTGGGAACCACTGGTATAGCATATAATTATAGGGTATATCATATATTGTGCCCATATACATAGATATCAATACCTAAGAATATTGTTAAAAAACAAACAATGAGTCCTGTGGGACTTTTAAAGACTAATATATTTGTTAGTCTTTAAAAGTAGCACAGGACTCCTTCTTTGTTTCGCTGAACTAGACTAACATGGCCCCTTTGGAATTTAAGAATATTATGATATTCATAGATATATCTACAACTATTATTAATTATCTTAATTAGATAATATCATTATATTAATAGATATGCATATATTCCTGTGCATGTGTGTATATCTATATCTATATATCTATCTAAGGATATAGTGATGTTCATAGATACTCATATAGCTATTAATTTATTATTAATTAATTAATTAGATTACTTTAAAAATTAGTATATTCTTTTATATTATATTATGGAGTTGAGGATATAGATACTCATATCATATTATACTTAGTTACACTTATAGCTAACATTATATATATTCTCATATATTTGTATATTTCTGTCTCTTTATATTTATACCTTGAATATTATATGATATTCATATACATATATAGCTGTTAATATCTGTTAATAATATTACATTATTCATAGCTATCAACAGAAATTTACACTTATGTTTTTTTAATATAATACAGTGCTCTTAGCTATTTGTGCTTATGCCTATACAAACATGAATGTTATATTACACATATAGATGGGAATTGTTAAAAGTCCTAGATATATGCAAATATTATATATTAATTATATTATATTATTATAATAAAAATCCTTCTATACACAACCTATTTGGAATATTGGAATATAATATGGAATATTAACCCGGTATGGACAAATCATTATAACTACTCTTATTTCTGTCCCTTTCACTATGCAGATAACAATGACTAGAGTTCTATAACTTTTAGAGATTTCTAATAATTAGAACAAACAAGGAGTCTTGTGGCACTTTTAAAGACTAATGAACTTATTTACCTCCTGTGCTTACACAGATCTTCTGAGTGTCCCTGCCGCCCCCTGTTGGAAGGGCCAAGTGCTGCTAGAAGGATGTTAGATTTACAGCTGATTCTATTAGCTGCCTTCAGCACCTGGATATATTTCTTCCCACAGACAGAGGCAAGGCTGGCTCTCTGTAACACTGAGTCTCATAAGCCATCTCCGAAACAATACACCTACGGAAAGTGCGGCTTTTATTTTTTTTCCCTAAATGATTAATTCTTCCAGCAGGCATAACTACTTAGGGTTTTTTTCTGGCAACTTTTTTTCAGATGATAACGCAAAAATGGCTCCCTTAGATGAGATCCACGGGCCCATCTACCCCAGCATCCCGACTCCTCCACCCCAGATCAGACCTACAGGCCCATCTACCCTGGCATCCAGTCCCTGTCTGGCACCAACTTGCTCTCAGGAAGGGGGCAACTGCCATGATGGGGTAACTGTTCCCCAACTGCTCAAGGTGGGGTTCCTTCCAACAGGGGTCACACACACACCTGCATCCCTCCAGCTGCTTGATGATGACTCAAACTCCAGCTATTAATTAATTCAGGAAAGGGGGGGATGGGGGAATTTATTTTAGTAACTATACTGACACCAGCCCCTCCTCATCCCCCACCATCCTGACAACCAGGGACTCTCAATATTCCCTCCCAAAAAAACCCACATGACCTGACCTATTACCCACCTCAGATCACCCCAGCTTGCACTGCCCACCACCCACGTATAGTTTCCTCTGGTTTGTTATTGTAGGGTCTCTCCTTTTGTTATTTGCGGGTATCTGTGTGTGTCCCTGTTTGTTGTTATAGAGTCTCTCTGAGATGTTACTGTAGGGCCTCTCTGCATATTTAAGTTTGTTTATTGTGGAGGATCTGTGATTTGTTATTGTAGGGTTTCTGTGTGTATAATAGGATCTCCCTGATTTATTATGGTAGGATCTCTCTGATTTGTTACTGCAGGGCCTCCCTGTGTCTGCTGATGGGGCATCTCTGCATTGCCACTGTAGGGTGCCGTTTGCTGACAATCCACCAGCCCCTGAATCCCTCCCAGCCCCGTTCACCTCGCAGCCAGTGCAGCTGAGGGATGATGGCAAAGGAAGCCAGACATAGGGAGGGATCGTAAGTAAATTGAGGAAAAGGTGAATGAAACAGAATAAGGATGAAGGACAGACGAGCCAGCTGCAGCCTAATGCCAGGGAGCTCTCCCCATGCAGCGTTATGTGCGACCTGCCCCAGAGGTGGCTGCCCCACGTGAATCTCACCTACCGTAGACACAGCTGTTGGAAGGCTGGTGCTGTGTATGTTTCTGGTTGCCATGGCAATGGATCCTGGCAGCCCTACATTGTCACTCCTCCTCCGAGCTGTCAGCTCCCCCCTCCCGCCCCCATGTCTCCTAGCAACGTCCTGCTACATTAGCCTCGAGGTTCGACTACCACGCACCCCTAGCAACACAGCCCAGCCACTGTCTGGGGAGAGAACCCTGGCATCCTGGTTCCCAGATCTCTCCTCCCTCACCCCCACAACTCCACTGGCCTCCCAGAGAACCTAACTCCCGGGCTCCCCCAGTCCAGACTCATGAGTATCCCCATCTCGTGGAGGAGGTTAGAGATGAGGGAGGAGGGCAGCCAAGATTCCTGGGTCGTATCCTGGCTCCAGTAGGGGACTGATGCCTAGTGGGTCAGGGCAGGGGGGTAGGAGCCCCTTCTGGTGGGTCAGGCGGGGCGAGGCTGGGCATCTCCACCCCCAGCTGACAGCCCTGCTGCTCTTGCCAGCTGGCACTGGCAGCTTGGCCCCCTGCCTGGCTGCGGGACAGGGGGTGGCAATGCCAGGCGTTCAGCCTAATGATGCCATCTCGGGCGTGTTGGCACCACAGCGCAGCTCTGTTGCAACACGCGTCGTTGGCGCAGGGCCGGGGCTCCAGGGCCCGATCGGCTCCCAAGCACCGTGACACCTCTCGTGGCACTGGCCCACTGCGAAGGTCTTGCACTGTGGGGTCATTGCAAGTCATCTCATGCCATCGGCCCAGCTTGTGAATCCCCCACCTGCCAACGGTCTCTAAGACCGGGAGATCACTGCACCCCAACCCACTATGCCAGGCTCAGGAGGCCGCATCTCCTCAGTCCCAAGAAAAGATCCTGCCAACACCAGGAAGCGCCATCTGGCCCAAACCAGTTTCCCGTCGCCACCTAAGCAAAGGCAGCTTCCCTGTCACAGGCCGGGAAACAAACAGGTGTGGGAACATGCCTGAGATCGGGGTGCTGAGGCAAAGTCAAGGTGCCAGGGGTGGACCCGTCGCAATACTGGCACACCGCAAGCTCCCCATGCTGTGGCCAGCCAGCCCCTCCACCGTGGCATTCAGGCAGAAGGTGGTGGGCAAGTCCCAGCCCATCGGGACACTGCGGTGGGCCAGTCAGTTATTGCCTCTCGTGGCACAAGATTGGCATGATGCAAGATCTCCGCCACCCAACGAAGCCAGTGGGGGTGTGTGGGACTGGGCAATAACAGCCCATCCCAATGCCAGGTCCCAAATCTGTGCAATGGGAGAGCACCAGCGCATAGCCAGATAACCCTGCCCCCAACACAACGCATGGGAAGGAACCTGATCTAGGGAGTGGGGTCTAGCGGTTAGAACAGGGGGGAGCCAGGACTCCTGGGTTCACTTTCCACCTCTTGGGCCAGACCCTTCACTGAGCACTTCTGACTTCCAACTCTCCACCACCCTCTAAGCCAGGATAGAATCCAGGCATCCTGGCTCCCAGCCCACCCTGTTCTAACCACTCTGTTATCTACATCAATCTCTATCCACTGATCTGGCAGTGCTGTGAGTACGTGTTGTTTTAACACAACACATACAAACACACAGTGTCATGGTTGTATTTAGAAGCAGTGGTTGTGTGTTATACATAATATAGGAAGTGGGGGAAATTGGGAATAATTGCTTCACTAATTAGATAATTATCAGAGGGCAATTTTTCTTTTCCCAATCTTGGGCAGAGAATGGGGTCTAGTGGTGAGAGCAGAGGAGGCTGGAAACCCAGACATCCCAGGCTCTGAGAGGGGAATGGGTTCTAGAGGTAAAAGCTAGGGGCGGGGTTCGGAACCAGGACTCCTGGGTTCTATAAATGTTTCCCATTCCTACAGGATGCTATAGAAGAAAATCCCCAGGATTCTCCCCAAAAGCTCTTTTATCTGTTCATTGAGCTGCCCCAAGGCTGGCATGTTTGTCACAGATGAAATCTCAAGGATGCTCTGGGCAGCTCAGATCTTGAAATGTAGCAGTACTGTGGGTTACACTGAAACAGCCTGGACGGGGAGCCAGACCCACTCAGCCCAGACCCTGACCAAGATCAGGGCCCCACGTGCCAGACCCTGACAGAGCTCACAGCTCCACATTGGGGCATCCTGACACCCCCTTTGCCCATCTGTCTAACCCCTCCAATCCCCACAAATGTGCCCTGCCCCATGCCTCTGGCTCCCAGCACAGCCACCCACTTTGCCACATGGCACCCAGCCCAGGAAATTGTGGTCTCCAGCCACACTGGACATGATACCATCCCTATGACAACCCCATCCCTATCCCTGCCTGTGGCAGTCCAAGGCCTCCCCTTCACCTCTCCTGGACATGAGACGTGTCTCTAGAGTCCACGGCGCCTCCTGCAGTGCAGTGAGATGCTCCTCCACCCCTCCGCGCACTGCCCCACCCCTGCAGTGCCCCCTGCTGGCAGAGGCCGGGGCTGCGTGCCACAAATGCACCAAGTTACAGCCAAGGCAGGCGGGCGGGGGGGGGGGGGGCAAGTCTTAACCCCTGCCAGGGCCATCTGGACGCCTGTCCAGGAGGAACCAAAGACGGGCTGGGCCAGTCCGATAATTCTCCCATCCCGCTTCTGGATGGGGGGAGATCCATGGGCCAAAATGGGCCTGGATCAGATTGGGGGGGGGGCAATAAAACAGCCTGGGGGGGCCTGGGAAGGAGAGAGGACACAGAAAGCAGGGAACCAGCCAATACAGGTGGAGAAGGGAAGCAGCCACTGACCTGACAGTTCGAGAGTTCTCCCCATCGGACCTGTGGAAGAGAAACAGAGAGACCGGAATAAGCAATGGCAGCCCCCCCAGACCCAGACACTCCTTTTCCCAGCACCCCTGCCCCATCATTGTCGGGGACCAACGGGGGGAAGGATTAAAGAAGCTAGCTCTATTATTAGAACACAGGGGTACCAGAAGGAGGCAGGGAGGTGAAAGCCAGAGAGTGTGGGAAATCACAGCTGAATCCCTCCTCACCTAGTGCTGCCAGTGTCCCTCATTCCCGCAGCCCCCCCCCATTAAGCCCACCCTAGGCGCACTACACCCCCAGACTCTGTTTCCAGAGGGTGGATGGGCACACACTTTTGCTGGGGTGGAAGTGGGCGTCAAGTACAAATTTCTCCAACACCTGCTGCAGCTGCATCGTGTGATACTGGAGTAGTTGGGGAAAGACACCCCCTCCCCCGGCAGTCAGCCTTCACCTTGCTGCTGGATGGGAGCTGGCACCGCCTACAGGGGACAGGCCTTGTGTCCTCTACCCACCCCACTCCCTCCCCCTGACACTCCATGTGTGGCACGCGCCAGGCAGAATAGAGCCAAGTCACCAATGCACAGAAGGGCAACATGGGGGGGGGGGAGACGAGGCCAAAATAAATAATTAAATTGCTTATTTTCTAATTAGAGAAAAGTATGGACCCTGAGTGGATACAGTGGGGGGAGATTCATAGAACCTGGGTGTCCAGGGCCCCCAGAACTAACCACTACCCCCCAGTCCCCTCCCAGAGAACCCTGCAGTCCTGGCTCCCAAGAGGCCCAGGCCAGAGCTGGCTGGCTCGACAGTGGGGGAAGGATCCGGCATTGCTGGCCCAGCAGTCCTGGCCACCAGCCCCAGCACAGAGTGCCCAGTGAGGCTTTTTCCAGGAACAGGTGGCGCAGCAGCAGGGGCCAGGAGTCAGGCGTCATCAGGCCACGATTCCCACAGACAGCCCCATCTGCTGCCACTTCCCATCCTCTGAGGAGGAAAGGAGACCAGCTGGCCATGTGAGTCTGAGATCTGGACCCCAGAGCTAGTGCCCCCTAGTGGGGGAAGGCTTGTGCCCATTCCCTGCTTCCGTGAGTCAGCTGCCAGCCCCATGGCCTGGGGCCAGAAGGAAGAAGGGCTATAACTGCACAGTGCCCAGCAGCCCGCACACTGTAGCCCTCCTCCACCGCCAAACCCACCACTCATCCCTCCTCTGGATCTGGCCCTGTGGGGTCAGAATGTTTTACAGACCACCTCCATACCAGGAGATTGGCAGCTGCCATCTGGGATGGTAGAATAGCAATAGACTCATGGGGACAGCTCACCTCTGGGGTGGGGCAGCTGGAGAACAGCTGCACATAACGCTGCTCGGGGTAGGCTCACCCAATATTCAGATGCAGCCAGTTTTGGGGCAGTGTAGCTGGGGAACTGATCCACAGCAGTTTGGGACAGGAAGTGAAGAAGAAACCTCCCTCCTGCCCCTGAAAATGCAAGGGAGGAGGCAGGCATCTCCTGAGCTGGGATTTGGCCCCAATGCCTGGGTTCACCCCCCATACTCCTGGCGGACGGCAGAGGAAGCAGAGTCCTGGCTCCATACTAGTCTTAGAATGAGAAGGTCACATTGGAGAGACTCAGCGAGATCAAAGAACAGTTCAACCCTGGAGCTGGATTCTGATTGCAGCTCTCCTGGGGTTGGGCTGGATGCAGCCTAACTGCAGGTTTCCAAATGATCTCACCTGAAATATTCATTGACTGGGACCCAGGACTCCTGGATTCTCTCCTCAACTTGGTGGGGCCATGGGGTCTAGTGACTGGGGGGAGAGGGCAGCTGGGAATCAGGTCTCCTGGGTTCTCCCTCCAGCTCTAGAGGTTAGTGGGGTCTAATGGTTAGGGCAGTGGGGGCACTGGGAGCTGGGAAGCCTAGTTTCTCTCCCTGGCTCTCGGAAGGGGGAGCTCAGGCCCCTGCATTCCCCCGCCACCTCCCCAGCGCTCGCACTCTGGGGTCTGATGAACACCTCGGCGCAGAGTGGGCGGTAAAAGCAAGACAGATTTGTGCTGCTTTAAGTCATTTGCAGCATCCAAACCACGTTGCTAATTTCTAAGCAGCGGGAGGAGGCGGCGCTGGGAAGAGACGAGAACACGCGGCTGAAGCCATCAATTCGCACCTCACACGCCCCACAAGCTCGCTCAGTGTAGCCAGGCCTGGGCTGATCCCACCAAGCCGGCCCAGCTCCCCCAACACCCCATAAGCCTCCCAGTGTCTCCTAGCTCACTGGATCCTTGCCAAAGCATGTCCAGCCCTTCTCAGGGGGTTAGAGCCTCTTGCAAGCTTGCCAAGATCCCCGGTGAGATCACCAGATCTAGCCCAAGCTCACCAGATCCCCGTAAATTCACTAGATCCAGCCCAACCTTGCCAAATCTCCATTAAATCACTGGATCCTTCCTAAGGTCACCAGATCCACCCCCCAATCACAAGATCACAGGCAGCTCACACACTGTCCCTGATGACTCAGAAGTGGGGGAGGGGTTTTGGATTTTGGGGGGTAGGGGATGTTTTGGAGAGAGAAATGAAAGCACAGACAGGCCTGTGGAGCTGGAGGAGCTGGCAAGGAAGAGCAAAGGATCTGGGCCCTGGAAGAACCAATGAATAGGATCCTTTGGCACTGGAATCCCTTCAGAAGCCAAACTGCAGCTGAGACCTAATTGGACATCAAAGCAACAGAACCCAGGAGTCCTGGTTCCCCCAGACCATTCTAACCACTAGACCCCCCCACTCTCCTCCCAGAGCTGGGGAGAGAACCCAGGAGTCCTGGCTCCCAACCACCCCCATGCTAACCATTAGACCCCACTCCCCTGCCAGAACCAGGGAGAGAACCCAGAAGTTCTAGCTCCCAGAGTGGGGCAAGCACAACCCTGTTTTCCCCCAAGTCCATGTGCATACCACCACCCATGACCTGAGCTCCACACCCTCACATTTGATGCTGTGCTCTCCACTCCCTGGAACAGAGAAAATATGTGGCCATACATCCCCCACATCCCACTGACTGATCCAGGCTCTATTACCCCCTCCAGCCATGTCCCCCCCCCATGACCCATGTATGCACAGAGGCAGGGAGAAGGGGCCAGGGTACCAGGACATAAGCCATACCTCCCTCCTGCGCCCCCCAGGGACCAAGGCTAGGGCCCCTGCAGTGTAGACCTCCCCACCTCCAATGGGGTCAGTTCTAGAACCCTCCTGGGAGAGTCCAGAGCATGCTCTAGACCCCTCCTTCTGTTAGCAGATTCTAGCACCCAGATGCTAGGAGTCCCTGGTGCAATGTCTCAACCACCCTCCTGCTGCCAGGAGTGTTGTGGCTGCTGCTAGACAGGACAGGACTGTGCTCTAGAATCCCATGGTGCCAGGAAGGTCAACAGGAAGGAACACATGCTATAGATGCCTCATGTTGCCAGGAAGGTCAAGTAGCTGTCCTAGAGTCCTTCCAGCAGGGGTAGGTTGGGACCCTCATCTAGAATTCCCAGTGGAAAAATTCTAGTCCTCATTAGTGTAGACATGCTGTGGCAACATGTAAAAGAAGCACATGTCACTTCAAGACATACAGAGTCAGGCTCTAGAACACCCTGCATCTTACTCCATTGGGTGACATTGTGGGATGTCCTGAACATTCCTGCTTCTAGATAGGAGCAGGCTCTAGAACTCCCAGCTGCTAGGAGCACATTGGGGTAAGCTCTATGATCCTCTGGCTTTATGATCCACTGCATGTCTGGTATGTGATCCTCATATTTTCTGAAACCAGGAGAGAGAATAGAACACACAGCTACCTGACAAATGTAGATCCTGGTAGCACCCCTTCTTTTAGACTCCAAAAGACCATACTCTAGAATCCCTTGCCATTAGCCATGTGAGGCTCCAAGCTGTAGAACTTTGTTTCTAGACCCAACAGTAACAGGTCTAGAGGGTCTAGAACCCCCTGCTACTACAAGGCTCAGGGAAGACTTCAGAAGATCTATTGGATGGGGGACAGGACCCGAGCACTACGAGAAGGGATTGGCTTGATGGGTTCCAGGGAGCTAGACAGGAAGAGATGGGAAACTACTGGAAAGGGAAGAGGTCTGTATGGGATAAAAGAAAGCAGCAGAGGATCTAGAACAGATTGAGAGGAGATTAATCTAGAGTAGGGCAAAGATGAGGGGTCCAGAGAAGGGGCAGATGTCTCTTGGAATGGGGGGGGGGGGGAATAGAGATATCTAGAGCAAAGGGAGAAGGATCTAGAGAGGAGAGTCTGGATCTAGACAGGGCAACATAGCCAGAGCAGGAAACCAGTCAGGGGAGATCTAGATCAGTGATCCAGAACTATCCAGAGTAATGTGTCCTGAATCTAGAACAAGGAAGGAGAAACCCCAAGCAGCATGCTCCAGGATCTAGGGACTGAGACACCAGGACCCAGAGCAGGGGAGACTGATACTGAGCAGATATCCACAGTGGTGGCTCCAGGACCTAGAGCAGGGAGGGGAGATCAAGGACAGGGTGGGTCCAGGATCCAGAGCAGGGGGAGATTGTCCTAGAGCAGAGACTCCAGGATCCAGAGCAATAAAAATAGAACAGAACAGAGATCCAGACATGAGGACCTATACAATCTAGATCAGGGCTCTAGACTCCAGACAGGTTCTAGAGCAATGGGTGTGGCTCCTTACTTTCTCTGCAGGGTGGTGGCGGGGCTGGTGCTGGTACTGGTGCTGTGGCCCCCGCCAGCTCCAGGGCTGGAACTCCGGGATGCTCCTCGGCTCAGCTGGCCTCGCTCCCGCTCCCGGGTTGTGTGGGGGAACTCCCGTTCCTTATCCCGGTTCTGGTGGGTGCTGCTCCGCTCCCGGATGGAGCCTCCATCCCGGTGCAGCTGGCACTGCTCTCGGAAGTGGCTGTCCCGGTTCTGGTACTGCCCATCGCGGTTCCCATGGTGGGGCTCTCGCTCCTTGTCCCGGTTCTGGTACGGCCCGTCCCGCTCCAGGCGCTTCTGGTACTGCCCATCCCGATCTGAGCGGTTCTGGTACTGCCCATCCCGGTTCTGGTACTGTCCTTCCCAGTTCTGGTACTGCCCATCCCGGTCCGAACGTATCTGGTACTGCCCATCCCGGGTCTGGTACTGCCCGTCCCGCTCCGTCCGGTTCTGGTACTGACTTTCCCGGTTCTGGTACGGCCCCTCCCGGTCCGAACGGTTCTGGTACTGACTTTCCCGGTTCTGGTACTGCCCCTCCCGCTCCGGCCGACTCGGGTACTGGCTCTCGCGGTTCTGGTACGGCCCCTCGCGCTCCCGACTGGGCTGGTCCCGATTCTCCTCGCGCAGGTCCCGGTTCTCCTGGCTCAGCTGCTCTAGCTGCCCCTCCAGCTCCTCGATCCGGCGCCGCTGGGTCTCCAGCAGCTTCTGCTGGCTCTCGATGATGTTGTTGAGCTCCAGCAGGTACTCCACGGCCCGGTTCGGGCTGTCGGAACCGGGCCCCCCCGCTCCCCCCTCCATGGAGAGGGACCCTCGCAGGAGGAGGAGGCGGCTGCGCCCGGAGCCCTGCGCCCTGCGCCCGGCAATGGTGGAGAGGGCGGGGGGGGGCCTCGACCCGCCCCACTCTGCCTCCCCCCCCGGGCCGGCTAGCGAGCCCCCGGGCCGGCCGCAGGGGGCTGCAGGGTCCCGGCCACCGCGGAGCCTTGCAGGGAGCCCGGGGGAGGGGCCTGCGGGGCCCCGGCTGCTGCCTCCGCCGAGCGACGGCAACGGACCGCCCGCCTGCCCGCCGCAGCGCAGCGCAGCGCGCAATAGCCCACTGCGCACTGCCGGCGCGGCGCGCCGCCCTGCGAGCCCCGGCGGACCCGAGCCAGAGCCCCTCCGGGGGGCGGAGGGCGGCGAGCCTGCGGGGGAAGCCACGAGCCGGACGAGCCTGGAGATGGGGAGATCGAGGCGAGCCTGGCGGGCCCGAGGGAGACTTTGGGGGCCCCGACCCAAGCCTGGGACTGGAGAGACTGAGGCGAGCTCCAGCCCAGCCTGGCAGGAGGGAAGTCCCAAGTTGACATAGGGAGTCAGTTGGGGTGCACTGAGCACGGGGGAAGGGGACTGAGCTAGGGCTGATGGTGGGGGGGGGGGATCCCAGGCTGGGCCAAGACTAGAGGCACAGGCCCACCGTGGCAGGGACATGGGCCTGACCTGAGCCCCCACCGAGGGCTGCCCTGGCTGCAGGGCCCCTACCTCTGGGATGCCCCCAGGATGGGTCTAGGTCTGGTGAGGCCAGACCTGGTCCTAGCCCCTCACTGCCCCATGGACAGGGGTCAGCTAGCCCGAGAGAGGATGGGGCTGGGGGAAATGGATCTGGGGGGCAGGCTAGGGAGCCAGGGCCTGTAGCTCTGTTGGGGTGAACAGAGGGGAGAAAGGATCAAATCTGTCACCTTGGGGAACCAACCCCCAGCTCCTCCCTTGTGAGGTAATGGGGGATTCCTCTGTCGTGGTGGGGGAGGGCATGTAGGATAGAGAGGGGAAACCGAGGCCCAAAGACACAATAAGGCAGGAGGGAGTCCTGCTCTACCCCCTGAACCCCCCCCACTCCCCTCCCAGAGCCTAAGACAGAACCACATACCTGGCTCCCAGACCCCAACCCCACCCACCCTCCCAAGAGAACCCAGCATCTTGCGCTTTGCTCTTCTATAGCTATCAAGTGGCCCCAGCCTGGGCCCATGTATGGCTTGGAGAGATGAGACCTAGGCCCCACCGGGCGAGAGACAAAGAAAATGCAGCCTGACCTATATGGAATGCCACCCCCACCCTGAGACTGTTTAATTAATGAGCCACAATAAATACATCAGGCTCCTAGCTTTGATGCACAAACCTCAGTGGCTCAACTAGGATTCCCTTTGCCACCGCTGGGGAACAGCTGCATGTAATGCCACCTGGGGACAGCTTGCCGGTGCTCTGCTGCACCTGTCTCAGGGGTGGGAAACCAGCTACATACAACATGCCACAGGGAACACCCCCTGGCACTGAGATGCAGCCATCTCTGGGGTGGGGCAAATGAGGAACAGCTGAATGTAACAGCAGGGGGATGGTGCACCCAGAGTTGAGATGCAGCACTTTTGATGTGTTGGGCAGAGCGACCCTACCGAGCCCCTTGCCCCCCATGCTACTGCATTCTTCCCTGAGCTTGGGGGACCCCTCCCTCCGGCACAGGTTGGGCCCATCCCCCTCCAAAACAGAAATGTGGGGGGCTGGGAGCCAAGCATGAGGTGGTAGCTACAGAGAGGGGGTACCAGTCCTGCTCTAACTACTAGATCCTCCTGGTCCAGAGCCAAGGAGACAACCCAGGAGTCCTGGCTCCGGTCCCAACCCCCCCCCTCAGGCTTAGGGTGGGAGTGGCTGATGGGAAGAGGTCACAGGTTATGCCCTCCTTAAAGATACACTCCCCTAATAGTTTATCCAAGAACCAGTTACCAAGGCAACAAAATGCAAATAACTTTACTGCTAATTAGGAGTTTAACCATTAAACACTGGCATTAACTGCACATGGGACAGCTCATGCAGCGCAGAGCTGCAGCCTGCTCTGGGGCAGGGCAGCTGGGGCACAGCTGCACATAACATTACACAGAATAGGGTGCCAGGGTGGAGAGGCACATAACCCCATTCTGGGATGGCTCACGTGCCAGGGGAATGGATCTTGGGGGACACCTAACCCTTTCAGTACGATATGACAATAACTGATTCTAACCCCATCTCCAGCCCCTCCCCAGGAGAGGGCCAGGAGGCTGGAGCAGGCTGCCCCATCTGAAGCGGGATGGATTTTCCCTGCCTTCCGCCCATAGCCCCAGACAGCAGCTAGAGGGTTCTGAGTTGCTCCAAGGCGCCTGGAGGGGAAGGGCTGGTGGACAGGGAGCACCTGATTTCCTGCTGGGGTTGGTCACCTTCCATTGCCCCCAACCCATGACGAGCCTGCAGGCCCATAAGCGGAGCCGAACAGTGGGCTGGGGGCAACGGGTTTCATCAGAGGAGGAGCTGATCTAACCCCAGGGCCCATCCCCCCAACCCACTGCCCAGAGCCTAGCCCAGGATGAATGCCCCCAGCAAGAGGGTGGGGACTGTCCCCTGGCTGGAGCCTCATTGGGGCAATTAACACAGAGAAAGCAGGTCTGACCCCTGCAGCAAGGACATGGCGACCTTCCCCCCCAACCAATCTATCAACCAAGCTGAGAAGGGAAAATCTGGTTTATTTCATTGAAAAAAAGGTGCACGCACAGTACACCTGCCCCCCCTTCCCCCCAAAGATGGGACTCAAAAAGCAACAGCCCGCCCACCCACCCACCCAGGAACCACCCTCCCCCCCAGTTCCAGCCCTACTGGGGTGAAAATTTCCAAACACAATCCCCAGGCTGGTTTTAAAAAGCAAGTTAAATAGCATGATTCTAAAAGTAGCATCAGGGCATGGAGGGAATCAGGCATCAATCCCCTGTCAGGCAGGTTGTCCCACTTAGAGGCAGGAATTATTGAATAGCTCCCCCACACTGCACTAGCAATTTTGGGGTTAGCCTCTGCCCCCAGAGTGAATGGGGGAGAAGAAATGAAAAGGTTAAAATAAAGTGTGTGGGGGGGTAACATTGCATGTCCCACCCCTGTCGCAGCACACATCTGGCTCTATTGCTCGTTGGGGTTCGGGTTGGCATCAGGGTACTTGGTGAGGTCAAAGGTCAGCACTTTACTGATCACGCAGTCCCCTTGCTGTGGAGAGAGGGTGGAGGAGTCAAGAGACGGATGAGAAGGGGGGATTCCCTCCACCCCCCGACTGAATCAGTGCCCTCCCCGACAGATCCTGCTCACTGCCACCCCCTACCCCAGGCAGGACCAGCAGTCTGTGCCCCCAGCAAAGTCTGGACCACCCCACCCCCTCATACCTCGGGGTACACCCCGATAAGGCTCTCGGCCTTGGTGTAGAACTCCTCCTTCAACGAGATCACGATGGCCTGGAAGTTGCAGGCAGATTGCTCCTTGATGTAGTTGGCCACCTGGTGGGGGGTGGTGGTCAGTAGGAGTCAAGGGGGGTCCTCTAAAGCTCACAGCACACACACACCCCTCAGACCCCAGCCACAGCTCCCCTACCTCAGGTCTTCCTTCAGAACCCTCTAATCTGCCAGGGGAAATTCGGGGGCCAATAGGGCATGCTAAGGCCCTCAGCTGCCCCCCATTCCTGATTCCTAGGGCCCTAGAACCCTCCCTCCCCACGCACACCTAAATCCCTGACCGTTCCCTGCACCACTCCCCGTTCCTCTGTCCCATCACATGGCCCCACGCACCTTCCCAATGTTGGTGTTGTCCAGCGCTGCATCGATTTCATCCAGCACAAAGAAAGGGGCGGGTTTGTAGCTGGGGAGTGAGTGGAGAGAGGGGGTAATGGGGAGTTCGGGTGGTGGGAGACGCCGGCGCCACTGGACCCACTGTGCCCCCTGCTCTCACCACTGGGTCCCACTCTCCTCCCAGAGCCTGGGAGAGATCCCAAGAGACCGGGCTCCCAGCCTCCCACTCTAACCCCCCCGCTTCCCAGAACTGAGGAGAACACGCAGGAGTCAGGGCTCCCAGTCCCCACCGCTCTGATGCTGGGCCCCAGTGCCCCTACCTGTGGATGGCAAAGAGAAGGGCCAAGGCTGCTACAGTTTTCTCCCCTCCGGACAGGTTGTCCATGGGCCGGAATCGCTTGCCAGGGGCCACGCAGTTGTAATTAATTCCATCCAGGTACGGTTCTTCGGGGTTCTCTGGGCCCAGGAACGCCTGCAGAGTGAGATGGGAGGAGCATTAGGGGGCGGGGCCCAAATGGGGCAGAGCCTTTATACCCAGCATCCTGACTTCTGGGTTAAACACAAAATAACTACGTTTCCAGCCCTTGCAGCTGGGGAAAAAAGCTCAAAAAGGCAACGCTGGCCAAGTCTGCAGAGAGCTTGAGCCAGCAGCATACAGAGGTGTGAACTGCCCTGGGTGCGAATGGAGCAGCAACACTACCCAAGTGTGTGGAGAGCCCAAGCCCATTGCGGCAGAGGTGTGAACTCCCAACTCTAGCAGGGACTGTGGGACAGGCTCCCCTGCGCAGCGGACTTGCTGCTTTCCAAGGGTCAAAGTTGAGTCACAGAGGGTCCCAGCTGGGGAGGGAGGATGGGGCCTGAGAGGGGGTGGAGCTAACCTGAGCGCTGCTGTTCCGCGACAGAGCCTTGTAGATCTCGTCAATGTTGGTGGCCACGGACTCAAAGCAGGCATTGAACCGGTCGAATCGCTCCTTCTTGATCTGTTCGAACGCCTGCTTGGCCTTCTTGGCACGCTTCCGGGCTGCCTCAAACTCTATGGAGGATGGCGGGTGAGAGGGAACCCAGGAATCCTGGCTCCCAGGCATCCTGGCTCCCAGCCCCCCACTCCAAGCCACAGACCCAACATAAAAGGAAGGTGTCCTGGCTCCCAACCCCCCCGCCTCCCCAGGCCGGGGATGGGACCCAGGCATCTGGTACCATCAGAGGTCTCCTGGAACTTGTCCCGGACGCTCTCCAGCTTCTCCATGGCCTTCATGTTGGGCGCAGCAATGCGCTGGAGGACGCTCTGCTGCTCATTAAGCTTCTGCTGTAGCTGGTTCATCTCCTGCTTGATCTCATCTTCGGCCTGGGCGTCCTGGGGGGCATGGCAGAAAGGGAGGGGGTGGAGTCAGCCAACCAGGCCCCACCCACTCCCTCCCGGGGAACAGATCCATGAATCCATCCCAGGGGCTCGGAGGAAGGTGCAGTCAACAGAGGGGTGGGGAGGGGATAGCTTTTCCTTCCTGCCCCACCCCCTCTGATAGGGACACGGGGGGCTTATGCCCTGGAGGGAGGAGACTTTAGAACCCTCTTCTGTTTTACAACCCAGCTATGTCTCCGTGGAGACCTGTTGGCCAAGGAACCTCCCCCCACACTCTCTGTAATGGGACCCCCACCCGGTCCTCTGGGCTGGGCCCTCCATTGGCAGGGAGTCCCACAGGCCCTGCTCACCTTGAGGTCCTCGGACAAGTCGCCGTAGTCGATCTCAATCAGGGCCTCCCGGGCGTACATGTTGGAGGTGCGCTGGGAGCTGCTGACCGGCTCCTCGCCGTGCGCCCCACCCTGGAGGGAGACAGGGTCAGGTGGGGAGGGAAGGTGAAAGCCCTTCCCCTATGGGGGCCTCCCCCACTGCAGCCACCTCCCATGCAGCCCCCCCAGAGCACCATAATAATTTGCAGCCCCCTCCGCATTGCCCCCAGAGCTCACCCCACTTCTCCAAGCCCCCATGTCTCCCCTCCTCCCACCCACCTCCTCCTGGCTGATGTCGTCCATGGTGCCCTTGGAGAGGGGCAATTTGATGTCCTGCATCTTGCAGGCCTGCAGCAGGTTGTGCCGGTCACTCCGCTTCTGCTCCAATTTTGTCTCAATGGCTGTCACCTCCTTCTGCAGGTGGGTCATCTCCCTGTGGGGCAGGAATGGGGTGAGGGAGGGCTGGCCCCTCCTTAACACTGCTCACTCACTCACTGGCCCCACGTCCAAGAGATGTTTATCAAGCAATGGACCCACTCGATCAGACCTGGATCACCAGCTGGCCCCGTCTCCAAAGACCATCTACCAGGCAGTGAACTATCCCTTCTTATCCGCCCCACCCCCAATGGGCTCAGGTCACTCACTAGCCCTGCCGACAAATAAGTGGGCCACCCACTCCTGCTGCCCACCCACTGGCTGTCACTCACTTATTGGCCCCGCCCAGCTTCTTTCGTATCTCCTCCATCTCATGGTTCTTGTCGTTGACCTCGGATTTCTTGGCCAGGTGCTGGTTCTTCAGGTCCTGTAGTTGGGCCATGGTCTCGTCGATGATCTTCATGTGACGCTGCTCCTCCTGCAGGTGGGTGGGGGGAGTGAGCTCCACCCACCACCACCAGAGCCCCACCCATCTCACCATCACCAGCTTCCCCAGGGAGGGAAGAGCAGACCAAGAGCTGAAGCCTGTCCATCCCCACTTAAACCTCACCCACCACACCCCAAAACTGATCTTATGGGGCAGGGGAAGAGGAAGCCCAACCCACAACAGCTAGCCATGCCCTGGGAGCCCTCCAACACAGTGCCTGGATGTCCATCCCTTCCCCACTGCCCAGATCCCACCCCATCAACTCTTGCTCCCCCCTGCCCCAACCACGCACCTTCTTGAGCTTCTCAATCTCAGCTTCGTCCTTCTTGACCGTCTGCTCCCACATGTGCACCTTCTCTTGGTCCTCCTTCAGCTGGTTCTTCTCAAAATCCAGCTGGATTCCCAGACGTGTCTTCTGGTTCTCAAACTCCAGCCTGAGGGGTGGAGGTGAGTCAGACAGCAAGATATCCCCCCGGCTCCCCCCACCTTTCCCCTGTAGGGGGCAGGGACTGGCTGGATGCAGGAGTGGGAGAGGGGGCATTGGGACATGAGCCTTTGCCCTCTAGGGGGCGCTGGCTCCCATCCAGCCTGGTACCTTTTTTTGGCAATCTCATTCTGCCGCTTCACCTTCTCCTCCTCGAACTCCCGGATGTTCCTCACCCCGATCTCCCGGCAGAACTCCTCGAAGACTTCGTCCTCCACCTGCCAGGGGGCACGAAGGGCACCGCTAGACCCTGGCTGGGGGCTCCCTCACCGCAGCCCTGACACCTCCATTCCAGGCCCTGAGGACACCAACCCCCCACCAGCCCGGATGATCTCAGGTGGGACAGGAAGAGAGGTCAGGAGTGGAGAAGCATAGCCAAAGACTACACCAGGGGTCAGTAACCTTTGCCGACCCCTGCGCCAGCCCCTCCTCCCCGACCCTCAGCTGGTGCTGGCGACCCCCTCTGCTGAAAATTCAGTGGCAGCCATGGCTGGAGTGAGGGTCGTTTCACAGGCATGCCACTGAAAGGAGCAGCTCGAGGAAAGAAGCTGCCTGGAGCAGCTGCTCTTGGGGTGGGAGTCCCCAGGGATGCCACAGAAAGAAGCTCCCCGGAGTGGCTCCTTTTGGTGGCAGCACACCATGGAGAGAAGCTGCTTTGGGTGGCTTCCTTCCACAGCATGCATGGGCATGACGGGCACCTCCGTGCCCCAGCCGCCTGGAAAGGCTTTCAGTGTCAGGAGCGGCAATTTCTGTGGCACTGCAGAGGATGCCATGTGCTGCTCTGAATGGGCTTGCATACCAGTGGTTGCCTGCCCCTGGACTACACCCTCTGGGATGCAACAGGGTCAGCATGTGGACTATGTCCCCCACAACGCATTGCAGCAGAACAATGCTATAAGGACTATATTCCCCACAGTGCCTTGCAGCAGATTACTCCATGGACTATGACCACCCACTATCACCACACCCGACCACCTTGTGCAGGGCAAACCCCACAATGCACTGCAACAGACCACCCTGTGGACTACCACCTCCACGATGCATTGCAGCAGGGCTGCAGGGCGCACCTGGTTCATCTTCTCTTTGAGGTCCTTCATCTCTCGCTCACGGCCCTGGATGATTCGCTTGATGTCATTGATGCGGGGCCCAAAGTTGGCCAATTCGCTCTCCAGCTTCGACTTCTCCTGTGGGGGGCGGATGTGGAGCAGTTAAACACCCAGGCGGGGGAAGCAGGCTACCTTCTCCCCAGCCACTTCCAGCTTCCCCCAGCACTCTGGATGGCCCTGACCCCCACCTGTGGAACTCTGGCCCTGCACCCCTTACAATCCCGCGAACACCACCTGCCAGAAACCGATGATGGGGAGGGCAGGACAGGGACTCCTTGGTGCAGGTAGGACCCCAAGCAATCAGTGGGCCACCCTACCTGCAGATTCAGGGCAAGGTGACGGGTCTTGGTCTGTTCCAAGTCGCTCTGGGAGTATTTCAGCCGCATCTGCAGGCCGTGAGCTTGGGATTGTACCTGCCGCAGCTCAGCCTCTTTGCGCTTGGCCTTCATTTGCTCCTAAAAGGCACAAGAGGGGATTTTAACAACAGCCTGATGGCTCATCCGGCAGTGAGATGCAGCCATCTCTGGGGCAGGGCTGTTGGGTAGCAGCCACACAACACTGAGGTGCTGGGGGATAGCGCCCTCTACTGATCTGAACCCCCAAATCCCTAGCTTTCTGCCAGGCTCCCTGACCTTCAGCTCCTCTGTTAGCCTCTCCTTCTTCTCCTTCAGCTTATCCACAGCCTTCTCATCCCAACGTCGGGCCTTGGCCTTCAGATCGCTGGCACCTCCAGAGATCACTCCCGACTTCTGGAACAGAGTGCCATCCAGGGCGACCGTCTGCAGTGGTGACAGCATGACAGGTCAGGGCACGGTTGCCCCATGTGCCGGGCCAGGCACAGCATCCCTCCCAAGACACCAGATCAGGGCAAGGTTTAGAGCTATTGGCCACGCAGCCTGGAAAGATGCCGGAAGAATTTGGAGGAGATGGGGTGATAAGACACAGGCCTGCATCCATAGAACAAGTCACACCACACCAACCGACTTTCCTGCTTTGCCAGAGTCACTGGCCTAAGGGATGGCGTGGGGGAGAGCTGCAGACGTGACAGATCTTGATTTTGGTTGGGTTTTGGACCTAGTCTCGCATGAGATTCTCACGATGAACTAAGGACACGGGGGTTAGATTAAATGACTATGAGGTGGGTGGAAAAACCATCCTCAGAGACTAAAGGGTCACTGTCAAATGGAGAGGGTGCAGCTAGCTCCCAGGGAGGGTGCCAGGCAACACTGCCAAGAACAATTTGAATAATGGAGTGGAGAGTATGCTTGCAAAACCTGGGGCCGACACTGAGCTGGAGGGGTCGCCAACTCACCAGTCCTTCGGAGGGCAGGATAAGGGTTCAAAAACACCCACAACAAATTGGAACCAACCCTGGGACAGGAGTGAGGTCTAGTGGTTAGAGGAGGGGGGCTGGGAGTCAGGATGCCTGAGTTCTCTCCCCAGCTCTGGGATGGGAGTGGTGTAGTGGGTTACAGCAGGGAAAAAGGTTGGGAGTCTGGACTCATGGGTGTTCTCCCCAGCTATGGGAAGGAGAAGCGGGTAGCCAGGACGCATAGGTTCATGGCTCACTTTGTGTCTCTGGTGCCCCCCAAAGGCGATGCGACGGGCATCCTCCACGTTGTCGCAGACCAGGGCATTCCCGCAGGCATACTGCAGGGCCTTCTTGATGTGTGGCGGCTCATAGCGGATCACATCAATCACCAGCTTGGCACCCTTCAGCTCCCGCAGCTTCTCGTCAGTGGGCTTCACCTAGGGGAGAAGAGATCGTAGGAGGCTGCAGGTGAAGGGGGACAGATCACACAAAGAGGTTCCAGGATGTGGGGGAGGCTAGCAAGGGGGCAGGACCAGGAGGAGCTGAGGAGGCAGGATATGGGGAGGACAGCGAAGGGGCAACACCCAGGGACCCAGAGAGCTGGCACCAGGAAATGAGGGTCTGGCTAATGTTCCTGTGATCGCGTATCCCCCTGGAAACAACACTGTTAATCTCTTGGAATCAGGAGTGGTTGTCGGGGTTGGGGGTGGTTTTACCAGACATCCCCTAACCCACACTCTCCTGCCGCTGGCTGGGAGCCAGGCTGCGGCCACACCCAAAACTGTATGTGGGCAGATTTTGTTATCTTAGCTGTTCTGATGGTAACAAAATCAGCCCACATGTGGTTTTAGGCACTACAGGGTTGCAGCCACCTGCCTCCCACCCGGTCCCAGTGTGCAGCTGGGAGCCAGGCTGTGGCCACTCACCTCCCTTCCGGGCTTGGGGCCCGTTCATGGGCATCCAGCCCTTTTCAAAAAAACCAAAAAACAACACAATTGTTTTTTTTTTAATTTTTAAAACACCTTTTTGGCTTGAGGGCCACAAATATAATTTTTACAACCCTGAAGGCCACTAGTCTATTTAATTTAAAAATTAATTTAATTTTAATTACAATTTAATTTAAATTCAATTAATTACATTTCCATTACATTTTAATTAAATAGACTGGTGGCCCTTCGGGATTGTAAAAATTATATTTGTAGCCCTCGAGCCAAAAAGATTGGGAACCACTGCCCTGACCCCTATCTCCTTCCCCAGCCACTCAGGTCTCGTCCACCCCGGAAGTGACAGCTTGCAAAAGCAGCAGGAGAGGGAATCTACTGGGGAACTCAATCACTGGGGGTGGGGGTGAGGCCGGCTTAGGAACAAGCCTGAAAGAATTTGATGGGTGCTTGTAATTCCAACCGATAATTTATTTTTTTTTAAGCATCCCGCCTGCACTTTTACCAATTTAAATCTTCTCTGGCGTGCGGAGTGGGGAGGGAGGCAGGTTTTCCTTAATTTACATTTCCCCAGTTGCAGAAAATCATGGATGGGGCCAGATGTTGGAGTGCGACCAGGGAATGTGCAGATGGACCACGCCATGCCAAGGTGCACAGAGCAGACACCCTGAAATTGAACCCTACACATTCTCCCACAGCATCTGTCTGACTTTGCCTAGCTAAACATTGCCGCTGTTGACGGCACGGGGTTTTTTGTGGGTCTGCGTGTGCAGTGAGCCTAAGACAAACCAGATAAGACCCATGGGCCACCAAGCCAGATATTGTCTTCCAACAGGAACAGAGTGGAGAGAGAGAGCGGGCTCCCCAAGAGAGGGTGCTCCAGACCACAGAGGGGCTTCAGTGGCCCTGTGCGGGCAGATGTGGGTCTCACCTCCAGATAGTCAAGGGGAAGGAACGTCTCCGGTTCGCCCCGCTGCTCCTTGATATACTGGATGCAGTCTCGACCGGTCTTCTCCGAGTCCACGATGATGGCATCCATATTCTTGCCCAGCACCTTGGTGACCGCAATCTGGTACTTCTTCTGTGTGGGCTGGCACAGGTCAATGAGCCGCCCGTACTGCATGGGGGGGCAGGTGGTTAGTGGGGTAGAGAACCCCCCACTGCCAGATCCTAGCCCAATTCCCTGCTGCCCCAGAAACTCTTCCCACTCCCTCCAGCAGCAGAACCCCCCCACCCACCCCCATCCCACACACCCCTCTAAAATCCCTATCCCCTCCTGTCCCCAACTCCAGGAGCCCCTTCCCAGTGAACCCCCAAATCTCACCCAGCTCTAAGACCCCTCCATTCCCTTCCCAGACACTCCAGTCCCCAAGCCCCCACTCAAGCCTCCTTCCATCCCAGAGACCCCACGCCAGAGACCACCTAACCCAACCACCATCACAGCAGCAGTCCCCTCCCAGCATCCCCTACCCCAAAATTATGGCACCAGGGGTCATCACCATCCAACTCATCCCCCAGGCGCTGGCTCCACCCCCCAAACCCCTTTCCCGGCAGCTACAACCTCTCAGGAGAAAGCACCCCTCCAGGATCCCCACCCCCCACACACCACGGAGCCGGGATAGAGGCGCTTGATGCTCTCCATGATCTCGGCCTTGCGCTGCTGGCGGCTGTTCTCTTGGCGGTCGATGCGGGCGTCCCCCAGCTGCTCCATCACCTGGTTCAGCTCTTTGTTGATCTCGTCAATGCGCCGCTTGGCCAGCTCCACCTCCTCCGTCAGTTCCCCCTCCAGCTTCTTTTGCTCCTCCAGTGACTGCCTGTGGGGGCATCAGTGGGTCAGGGCACCCTGCCCCAGGGTGAGCTCCCCATGCCCAGCCCCCTGCCCCACCCACAGCAAGGCACCCCTAGCACCATACTTGCTGGTGGCGATATACTCCTCCAGCTTCTCAATCCGCTTCTGGTTCTCCTCAATTTCCCGCAGCTTCTGCTTGATCTTGGCCTGGGGAAGAGACAGAGCATGGGGTGGGCAGACAGACTAACATGCCGGAGGCAGGGTAAGGGTCTGTTTCGGGGCCAAGGACTTCAAGAGTGGGAAGGAGCTAGCTAGCCCTCCGTGCTGATGATGGCTGCAGCGGCTGGAGCAAAATATTCTGCGGAGGAGTAGCACACATTGGCGAAGGGTCCCAAAAACAAGAGAGGCAGGCAGCACAGCCAGGGTTGGCAGGGATCTAGCAGCCTCGGGGGAGGAAATCAGAGAGGGATTTTAAGCCCTCACTCACCTCAGTCTCCACTTTCTTCCTCTCCTCCAGGTCCAGCCGGTCCTGATCCGCTTTCTGGTCCCGGTTAAATTTCTCCAGCTCCTGGGCCAGCGTGGCAGCTCTCTTACTGGCCTCTTCCTTCAGCCGGTGATATTTCCTCACCTGCAAGGAGATCAAGAGGACAAGAGACTCAAACCCCAGCTGTACAGTAATGCCACACAGGGCGGGCTCACCTGGTGCTGAGATGCAGCCACCTCTGGTGTGGGGAGCTGACAAACAGCCATACATAACGCTACTCAGGGAGGGGTGTGGGGCTCACACAGCACTGAGGCGGGGCAACTCGGGAACAGCAATGCCACAAAATTTAGGACCAGAAGTGAAGGAAAATCTTGTCTAACTGAAACTATAAGGGGGCTAATTTAAGGGAACGGAACAGGATCCTCAACATCAGATTTGACCCGGATGCTAGGGTTCAAGCCCAACACCTCAAATAAAAGATCTAAATAAATACAATGGTTCAGGGTATTATGCACAGCCAACCTCCTGCAGGCCAGCACTCCCTAGGAGCCGGCACAGCCTGCCAGGGGAGAGTCCCCTGCCAAGGACCCCACTCCACAACATGGCACCTCCCCAGAACCAGGTCTTCCCCCTACCTGATTCTCCTCCAGGGTGAGATCTCGCCCCTGGCTCTGGCTTTCCTCTTCCATGCGCTCCTCGAACTCCTGTCGAGCTTTCTCCACTGAAAGCATCTCCTTCTCCAGCTCATCCATGTCACCCTTGCGCTTCTTGTACTGCTTCTGGGCATTCTGCAGAGACTTCTTGGCTGCCTCCAGCTTCTTGATCTTGTGAGAGGTGTTCTCCTTGGCTTTGATGTACTGTGGCCGCTTCTGGTTCAACTCAGAGTCTTTCTCCCTGGGGAAGGGGAGCACCATGGGTTCTAGGTCCCCACCTGCAGTATCCTAGGACATCCAACTGCTCCAGTCTACATCACAATGCTCCTAAGGTACATGTCTATTCTCTTCTGGACTACCCAACCTACAGTGCACCACATTTCTTAACCACACAGACACGAGGTTCTAGGCCCCCCAATCTAGATGGCACTTTCTTTCTCTGGACCATCTTTACAGAGTTCCAGACCAGACACCTACTTTGTTCTGAATCACTGTGTGTCTAGATCAGATGTATATGATGTTCCAGACTATCCAACTAGATAGCACCACCTTCTTTGTTCTAAATAACCCCATAACTAGACCATACATAATGTTCTAGGCCGGCCAGCCAGGCTAGGCAGTGTCATCTGCTCAGATCTATACCACTGCATTCTAGACTATACATCTGTAATATTACAGGCTACCCAACCTAGCCAGCATCCCCTGCTTCATTCTGGATCATTTTGTTTATGGTCACACAATTCTAGGCCACCCACTCTAGTCAGCATGATCTGCTCATTTTAGAGTACATTCATACTTCTCTGGGTCATCCTACCTAGCTAGCATCACCTGACATGCAATATATCCATCCTGTTCTAAGCTACCCAACCTAGACAGCAACACTTTTTTCTAAAGCAGCAGTCTCAAAACTTTTTACCCTGAGCCCCTCTTTACCGGTCAGTGCCTCCCACCCCTCCCCAGCTGGGCGCAGAGCCATGGTTGGGGCTGATGGCTGCAGCTGGGCATGAGGCTATGGTCAGAGGACTGTGACTGGGGGCGGAGGTGCTGTGGCCATGCACCATAACTGTGGGCCAAGGCCGTGGCTGAGGATGGGGGCAGGGACAGAGCAGAGCTCAGGGCAGAGCAGGGTTGGTGGCACTTCCTTCCCATCCCCCCTAGGGGCTGGCCCAAGCCCTGCTGCACCCCTCCAAATGTTCCAAGGGGTGCGCCTCACAGTTTGGGGACCTCTGTTCTAGAGAGTCCCAGAGTAGCATTCTAGACCATGCAATGAAGGTAATCCCACCAGCCTGATTCTAGAGGGTAGACTACTCAATCTAGACAGAGTTACTGGATACATTAACTGTATCTATCCAATTTATAGTTCACCCATGTTCATTCACCACCTCCTTCTGTTTTAGGCCACTCATGGTTCTAGAAGAGACCACTACCACTCTCACTGTGGACCGTACCAATGTTGAGCTAATCAGAGCTAACCTCCTCATTCTAGACAATCCAATGGTCTAGGGCACACTTTTGAGATCAGAATCCCCACTTTACTAAATTTCATCTCCTCAATCCACCCAAGGCCACATTTGAGACCCAGCTCCACTCAAGACTAATACGTCCATATTGGTGTCAATCAACCTTCAGTCTGCTGCCCCCATTTCAGTTCAAGACCCAACTCCATTCTAGACCACAATTCCATCCCACCCTATTACAGAGAATACAGTCACTCGCAGCTCTAACTCCCTCCTTTCCCTAGCCCACAGAACATACAAGTCTCCACTCACTTTCTAGACTCTTATCTCGAGTTCTAGAGAGCAGCCCTATCCCCCATTCCTGTTCTAGCATACTACATTGGCTTTAAACTATAACCAATACTCCTGTTCTAGTGTATGCTGCTATCTCACACCGATTCTAGAACAAGACCTTATCCAGTGCCATATCCCATTCCAGAGCACAGCCTGTCTGTTCTAGTGATTCTCTCTCTAATTCTACAGCACAGCTGTCCTCTCTCTCTATAGTAAAACCACAGGTGCTAGAATGCAGCTCATACCCACTCATATTCTAGAACAAGATCCAGCTGCAGTGTCCCCAGCCCATCCTGAAGTGCAGCCTGTACCCTAGGCCTAAAAGAGGAAGGGCTATTTTAGGGTGGCCAGGGATACAATATACAATCCTTCCCCCATTTGAGAGTGTGCAGTGCCCTGATATAGAACCCTCTCTCTTGCCCTGTGGTGCCTTGATCTAGAATGTGTTCTGAAGGGATGACAGACACTGGATGTCAGGTCATGAAAGAGCAGAAGCCACGGGCCATGAATCCCTACAGTGTTCATTCTTCAGTTCTAGATCAGAACTGTCAATGCTCTAGAGTGCACCCTTCAGCTTCAGCGACTCTAAACTCCATTTTAGATGAACACTGGCTCTCAACCTTTTGCAGGTTGCAACACACCAGCCCACTCCCTCCAGGTTGAATCCAGCCATCTTCCCAGATCTCCATGACACACTCACTGCTGAGTAGCAACACACTAATGTGTCCTGACAGTGTTGAGAACTGCTGTTCTAGAGCATGGCCCCTCCTGTTCTAGAACCCAAATGCTAGCACATGCAGTCCTCACTTGATCTCCTTCTCAATCTGCTGCTGCTCCCTCATCATCTTGCCCAGCTCCTTCTTCTTGTCCTTGAGCTCATCCTCCACCTTGTCCATGCGCTTCTTGTCCTTGTCAATCTCCTTGTTCTTGGAGGCCAACTCCTTGTTGAGCTTCTCAATCTCGGCCTCGTTGTGGTATAGCTTGAAGAGCTGCAGCTGGACCTGGGCTCGCACCACCTCATCCTTCAGGCGCTGGTACCGGTCCGCCTGCCCAAGACATGTGTGGAGTGAACACTGCCCAACCGCTTGGAAATCTTGCCCCACATCTTCCTCCTGCCCCCCAACCACCCACTCCCACTCCAACCCTGGCCAGTCAAGGGATCCCACTCCACCCTATATCCTGCCCCACTATCCCAGCCCCATCCATTAGAGATCCTACCCCCCTCCAGGCCCTGGAAACCATGTTTCTACCCCATCCCACCCTCCTCCCAAGACATCCCTCCTTCTCCAGCCGTCTGAGGGATCCCCACCTAGAAACCCCAGCTCCTGCTGCCCCTGTCCCACTAGATCTCCTCCCTACCTCCCTCTTCCACCCTGCCAACCCCAACCCCCACTCCATTTTCTTCCTAGGCGCCCTGCCTCTTCCACCTGCCCTGCCAGCCCCTCACCCACCAGAACTCCCTCCAGGCCCAGAGACCTGCAGTCTAAATCCCTCCCCGATCCCCCACCCACTAGAACTCTCTCACAGCCTCCAGATTCCACCCCACTCCCTCCTGCCCCCAAGCCCCACCCATTAGAACCTACTTGCCCCAACCCCATTCAACACTTTCAAAAGTTCCATCTGTTAGAGCCCAGCCAACCCCAAAAACCCAAGACCCCAGCCCAGCTCCTATACCTTGCCTAACTCCTTCTAACCCTGCAGATACCACTTCCTCCTGCCTCCCAACCCCCTAGAGATGCCACCCTCATCCTATAGGGATCCTGTCCCACCCCCATGGGCCCAGAGATGCCACCAGCTCCTGCCCCACTCTGCCCCTGGAGCCTCCTCCCACCTCCTCCTTCTCCTGCTTGGCCTCCTTGCGCTCAGCGGCGATGTTCTTCTTGCGATGGTAGTTAAACTGCGTGTCCTCCTCAGCCTTCACCATCTCTTTCTTGCGCTTGTCATACTCCTGGGCCAGCTCCCCCGAGCGGCTGATTTCTTCAAACAGTGCCGTGCGCTCCTTGGGGTTCTTCATGGCTATTGACTCCACCGCCCCCTGGAGACCGCAGAACAGGGTGAGGTGAGGCCAGTGGTGCCAGACAGCCTGGTGTGTGCCTGTCTCCACACTCCTGGATCAGACCCACAAGCCCACCCTCACCTGGAAGACAAGGAAGTTCCTGGCTTTGATGAGGATCCCCAGTTTTTCCAGCTCCTCACTGTACTCGCTCAGCTGCACCACTTTGTTATTGATCTTGTATTCGGACGAGCCCCCTGCAAGAGATGGCTGGGTCAGTCCCTGTCCCACAGCACCTGGCCCCGATTGCTGGTGAGAGTGCCCCCTGCTAGGCTACTTGTCCCATGGTGCCTCCCAGTGTCCTGCCCTGCGTTGGCTGTGAAGGGAGAACACCCGCTCCCTGCAGCTCAGGTCCCCCAGGACCCTGGCCCAGCCTCACAGTATTCCCCAGAGCGTGGCCCTGCTTGCCAAAGGAAAGCATTCCTTACCCAGTGCCCAGCCCAGCCTGCCAGGAGAGAGCACCTCTGCCCAGTTCCCCAATCTCACCCACAATGACACGAGCAAAGGTGCGGTCCTCAGCCCCGCTCTCTGAGTACACCATGCTGACGAAGGCACGGTTGGCGGCAGGCTTGCCCACAGGCGCCCCATGGATCAGGTCCCGCAGCGTCTTCACCCGCAGGTTGCTGGTCTTCTCGCCCAGCACAAAGCTGATGGCGTCCATCAGGTTTGACTTCCCTGGGGGAGGCAGGAGGGTGGGCAGATCAGTGCCATGAGACAGGGGGTGCCCACAGGGGACAGAGAGAGGAACCTAGACCATACCACATGCCTCTAGAGTGTGCCACGCCCCCCGAAAAGGAAAGGGATGGTCAACAGATCACACCAACCCCCATATGGGGGGTAGTAAGGATTGCCCCACCCCCCATATGGAGGTTCCCATGGAGTACACTATCCCCCCCCACCACCACTTGAAGGAGAGTGATTTTCATGGACAGATCCCTTCCTCATGGTAGGGGGCTCCATGGACTATACCATCCTCCCCGGCACGACAGGAGCATGGGGTCCAAAACACACCTTCATCGGCATCCCTCATATGGAGGCGGGGGGATTCCACCACAGTAGCCTCCCTGTGCGGGGTGTCTGCAGACTGTACCATTGCTTCCCTTCCCCCCCCCCCACACGTAAGAGGGGGTCCCTGGACCATACCATTCCCCCCATGGGGGTGACCCTGGACGTACCATCCCCCCCCGTGGGGAGAGGGTTCCCTGGGCCGTACCATTCCCCCATGGGGGTCCGGGGCTCTTACCGGAGCCGTTGGGCCCGATAATGGCAGTGAACCGCCGGAAGGGCCCGATGATTTGCCGGCCTTTGTAGGATTTGAAGTTCTCGATCTCGATCAGCTTCAGGAAGCCCATGGCGGGAGGCGCGGAGCCGGCGGGGGTCGTGGGGGGGGGGCTACGGCGGCCGCCAGCGGCGGGGCGGGAATCGCAGCTGCCTCGGACACACTCAACCCCCCCGCCCCGAACTCGGAGCCGCCGCGGCCGCCAACAGAGGAAATCTCGCGAGAAGCGCCACTGCCTGCGAGACCCAGCTCTCCGCTGGGGGATGGACTAAGACATTCTCATTTGCATATAGCGCTCGGGCTCTTTTCGTTATAGAGCCGCGCCTCAGAGCTAGATTTGCATATCTGGACCCGCCTCCTTGCGTTCTCTACCCGCTGATAGGGCCGCGCCAGAGAGACTTATTTGCATGTACCAACCCTCCCCCTTGGGTGCTCGTCCAGCTCACAGCTCCGCCTCCAAAGGGGTCATTTGAACGAATAGCTTTGCCCCCCGCCGACGCCTCTCCCCTCTAATAGGCCCGAGTAAGCCTTCATATTTGCATAAAGGGGCGGTTGGGCGGCACCAAGCGGTACAGCGGGGACGGAGACAAGGGAATGGGCTGTCCTGTTACCAGGGAGACGGGGCTCCAAACAGAGCGAGAGCAAGAACGAGAGAGGACGAGGGAGCGGTGGGGGGAGCGCAGGGGTCAGAGGGTGGGGACCAGAGTTAGAGGGCAGAGTGGGGAGGCCAGAAGTTAAAGGTCCAAGCGAGGGAGTCAGGGTAAAAAGGGCACAGACGGGAGTTAGAGGCCACCATGAAGAAGATGAGAGGTTAAAGGGCAGAGTAAGGGGGTCAGAGGTCAGTAAAAGGTAGGCGAGGGGTTAAAGGGCACACGAGTGGGTCAGAGGTCAGCATGAGGGAGGTGAGGGGTTAAAGGGCATGGGGAAGGTACCAGAGATTGATGAGACGGGGGTCAAAGGGCAGGGTGTGCAGTCAGTGGGTAACTTGCTGGTATGATGGGCAAACTAGGGAAGGGCAGAGGTTAAAGGTCAGGGGCAAAATGGGAAGAATAGAATTTCCCATGTCCAACACCCAGCTTGGGGTACCAGATTTAACCCCTCTCCTGCCATAGTGGAAAGGTCCCCCCAGGCATTCCATTGGCAAAGACCTCACAGCAGCACAAGAAAAAAAACCCTGCTCCCCTCCCCTAGGAGACAGGACTCCTGGGTTCTCTCTCCAGCTCTGGGAGGGGAGAGGGAGCTGGTGGTGGGTTAGAGTTGGGAGGCTGGGAGCCAAGATGCCTGGGTTCTAACTTTCCTTACTCCCATCTAGGCGCAAAGATGCACAAAGTGGACCTACCACTGGAGAGCAAGGAGGCAGCTGCCATCGAGGCACGGAGGGAACGAGAGAAGCAGCGGCAGAGCCGCATCTTCAATGCACGCCACCGTACCATGGGGGTGAGCCCCACAGGGACTTACTGCATCCTCCAGGGATGCAGTGCTGAGGGAGGAGTTGGGTCAGATCCTCCCCCATTCAAAACCTGGGGCAGGAGCAGAAGCTGACCAACAGGGGCTCTCAGGCACACAGCTCCTACTGCCTTCCCCTCTGAGGGACACCTGCTCTCCATCATCTGTTCAGTCCTTGGCCTCACCCCTCGAAGTGTCATGGAGCCCCAGCAAGGTTGGGCACTATCAGCTATAGAACAAGCTGAAACCCAGCACCTAATTCCACTCATAGGCCACCTAACAGACACCAGTCAGGAGACACTGGGTCAGCCTGGAGCTGTGCGTTGTATCCCCAGCACTGGGAAGGGAATTGTATCCGATGGCTGAGAGGGGCTGGGAGTCAGGACTCTTGGGAGGATTTATGCTTTCCCAATATCTCTCCCCTGCTTCTCTTTCCCGTAGGTGGACATAGAAGCCTTGAGGAGTCAAGTGGAGGAGCGGAAGCGAAGAGAGGAAATGGAGAAGTGCCGGGACAAAAGCTATGGTGAGAGCTCAGGACAGTGCGGCCTTGCCCCTCTTGAGCTCTGAGGAAAATGCCCGAGCCCTATAATCAAAGAGCACTGGGCGGGCAGGGCAGTGAGAGAACAGGACACTGTAGGTCCTCTACCTCTGACCAAGATGAGCACTGGCTGTTGGAGGAGACCCCAGCTGCTCCTGCTCTCATCTCTCCAGCAGGAGACACTGAGGAGCGTGGGCCAGGAACTGTCTGGTGCCAGAGCAGGGGATCTGATCCTCTTTCCCCACAGATGCTGAGCGGGTACTGTGTGACCAGGTGGCGCAGATGCTGGAGGCAGAAGAGCACCAGAAGGCTCAGCGCCTCCAACAGGCAGTGCAGGAGTTCTGGAGGCAGGAGCAGCAGCCTCACACACGGCGGGAATGGGATCTATATGACCCTGAGGGGCTGCGCCAGGATCACCCGGCCCGGGTGAGTGACTATGACCCGTGCTGTGGTCCCGCCAGCTTGCAGTGCTTCACTGGCGAGGACCTGGCACTGACCACCCGGCGCCGACTGCAGCAGGAGCAGCAGCGCCGCAGCCTGGAGGAGCAGCGCAGTGAGCAGCAGCGGGCCCTGGCCGACAGCAAGTATGCCGGTGAGAGCACGGGCACAGGCCTAGCAGTTAGACTAAGGCAGGGGTTCTCAAACTGCAGGTCATGAGCCCCTGGATTATTGGTGAGGGTTGTGAACTGTCAGTCCCTTGCATGCTGGTAAAGATGGCAGGGTGGGGGGCTTTTCAAATATTTTCAAAGGGAGTACCAGCAAAAACAGTTTGACAACTCCTGGAGCAGGGAGAGCGGGTAAAGCTGGGAGCCAGGACTCCTAGATTCCTTCTATCCCCAGCCCTGGGAAGGGGGTAGGGTCTAGTGGTTACAGCAGGATGAGATGGGGGGCTGTGAGTCAGGACTCTGGGGTTCTGTGGGAGAGGAGTGGGGTCTAGTGAGTTAAAGCAGGGGGAGGCAGGACTCCTAGGTTCCCAGAGCAAACCCCACTCCCCGGTCCTCCATGTGCTATCTTGGCAGACCTCCTGGATGATAAGAAGCGAGTGGAGCTGGATCTGCGGGCACAGCAGTTGGCACGGCTGGAGGAGGAATGTCGCCGTGCCAAAGACCTTGCCACAGCTGACTACAACCGGGCCCAGGTAACTCCTACCACAGCCAGGGAACTGGCAGAAGCAGGCAGCTTGGGTCTGGGTGCTGCAGATGGGGCTGACAGATCATGGCGTGGGATGGATGATAGGGTTGGCTGCTCCAGCCCAGGGGATGGTAGGATAGTAGATTGCAGCTGCTGCTCTCCTTCCCCCCCCAGGCAGCGGAGGTGGCAGAGCAGCGCCAGCAGGCCTGCCAACGGGAACAAGATGACAACCAAGCCGAGATCTACAACCATCTGACAGGGGAGCTGCTGACAGAGGACCCGGCCCTGGCCCAGAGCCTGCTAGGCCCCCACCGTGTCGTCCCTGACCGCTGGAAGGGCATGAGCCCGGAGCAAGTGCAGGCAGTGTGGAAGGCCCAGGAGCAGCAACGGAAGGAGAACCAGGTCTCCAGAGAAAGGGAAGGGGGGATCCCAGCAGTTTGGGTCATGCAGGTGGGGCAGATCAGGGCACTATTCCCTTTCCCTTCACCTGCCCCTTTTGCCCCCAGAGGCTGCGGGAGGCGGAGCAGAAGCGGGAGGCGGAGTGGGAGGCGCAGCACCAGCTGGCAGCCCGTGCCGCCCTGGCACTGGAGGAGCAGGAGCGCTCGTGCCGTGTACAGCTGAGGAAGGGCCTGGATGCCTACAACCAGCAGCTGGCAGAGGAGCAGAGGGCACAGTGAGTGCCCTCCACCATGGGGGGCTGGGACAGGGAGCTGGGCTGGGGATTCAGGAAGGTGGGGCAGGGGTGGGAGCAGGTGGTGTGGGTTGGGCACGGCCAATGTTGCAGAGGTGGGCCAAGGAGGGGCAGAAGCCAGGTAGGTCAGGCTGGCAGCTAAGCTCCGCCCTTTGCCTTGCAGCCAGAAGTATCTCCAGAGGGAAGTATACACCAACCCACCCAGCGCCCAGTATCACCTGCAGTTCAACACCACCAGCCGCTAGGCCACTGGATACACACCATTACCACCCCCAATCACCCCCTGATCCCATCAGGGCCCATCCCTGCTGCTGGGACAGGTCCAAGGCTCTCCCCCAAAGGCCGGGACTCCCCAGCCCCCTTTACAGAAGGGATGTAGTTCTCAGCCCGATTCTTTCAACCACAGCAGCATCCAATAAACCCTTGTAGCCCTAGCTCGCTGCTCCCTGTGGTCTATGGGGCAATGCACCACAGCACAGCTCCTTCCCCGCATAACCCCACCCCCACCCTGGTCCCCTGCTCCAGCATGCTGGGTTCCCTCCTCAGCTCTGGGAGGAGAGTAGGATCCAGTGGGTTAGAGTCAGGGTGAGAGGTTTCCTCTCTGGGTTCTCTCCCCTGTTCTGGGGCTAACAGAATCCTGAGCATCCCCAAAGCCCCACAGAGACAATCATTTATTAAGGCCCAGATGCTAATTGGGTGCAGGGTCAGCACGGCCCAGCCCCTGCCTCCCCTCATTGTGTAGGGGGATGAATCACTGTTCAAGTCCATGATTACTCCAGAAACAGCAGAACCACAAAGGGAGCGTGGGGGCGGGGGGGGGAATTGCACCCCCCACACACACCCTTCCAGGGGCAGCAACTCAGGGCTGCATGCGGATGGCCCCATCCAGTCGGATCACCTCTCCGTTCACCATGGGGTTCTCTACGATGCACTGCACCAGGTGGGCGTACTCTGCAGGCTGCCCCAGGCGGCTGGGGAAGGGCACCTGGCGTGCCAGGAATGTCTGCACCTTCTCAGGCAGCCCTGCCAGCAGGGGCGTAGCAAACAGTCCTGGGAAGCAGAGAGAGACACAGTGAGGAGGGTTCTGGCTCCAAGCTTGCAGCCACCTGCTGCCGTCCAGCTCCACTGGTGCCCCTCAGTCCTGCCCCACACACTCCCTGCCGCCTCCCACCAGCTCTGACAGTGTTCCTCAATCCTGGCCCACAAGACCCCTGCCGCTCAGCTTCACCAGTGCCCTCAACCCCAGTCCGCAGCCCTCTTCCACTCCCCCAGCTTTGACAGTGCCCCTCAATCCTGGCCCACAGCCCCCTTCCACTCCCCCAAATCCATCTGTGCCCCTCAGTCCCGACCTGCAGCCTCCATGTTCTCTAAGTCCTAGGCTCCCCACACCATGACAAGAGCTACACAGGGTTTGGTACCTGGGGCAATGGTGACGACACGGATCCCTACGGAGGCCAGATCCCTAGCGATGGGCAGGGTCATGCTCACGATTCCCCCTTTAGAGGCAGCGTATGATGCCTGACCCACCTGTACAACAAGCAGGGCATTATCATGGGGCACCGAGACATGGGGGATGGCCAGGGGAGGAAACCCCCTGCAGCACGGGGCCTTCCAGTGCCCAGTCCCAACTGCCATGGGAGGATGCAGCCTGCCCAGCCAGCCACCTCCCTGTAGCATAGCACCTCCAAGCACTCACCTGGCCATCGAATGCAGCCACGCTGGCCGTGTTGATGATCACTCCCCTGTGCCCATCGGGGTCCCGGTCATACTTGCACATCACAGCAGCGCTCAGTCGGATTACGTTAAAGGTGCCGACAAGATTGACCTGGGAGACAGACCAACTGATGGGCCAACCCCACCCTATATCCCCACTCACACATCATACCCATGGGCTCATCCAATCCAGTACCCACCCTCCCATGGTCCCCTCTCACTATCATAGGTTTGGCAGGGCAAAGGGCAGCAGGAAGACTTTGGGGCCAGAAAGGGGAGGAGAGAAGGGTGGAGGAGGTTGGAGGCAGTAGGTCCCTTCACCACCACTCACGTTGACAACCTTCTGGAATTCCTCCAGGCCGTGCACGATGTCCCTCTGGGCACTGTAGGTCTTGAAGGCCACAGCGATTCCAGCACAGTTCACAGCCAAATCCAAGCGCCCAAACTTCTCCTGCGCCAGGGCCAGGGCTGCCTTCACATCCTCCTCTGATGTCACCTGAGGCGCCAGATGGGGACAAGAGTTTAACCCAGTGGTCTTCAATATTTTTTGGATCAGCGTCCAGTTTTTCAATATTTTCACATTTGCAGTAAGTTTACCGCCCACCTACATAAATTGTTACTTTTTATAAATTGCCACTGTAATTAAATTAATTGTTGGTAGTGCCCACCAAAAATCACAAAATGCCCTACATACCGGATGGTATCGCCCAGGTTGAAGACCACTGGTTTAACCCATGTTACCTCCACACCACACCCCACATGGAGCCAGCAATGAGTCCCAGCTCCCACTGCTCTAACCACTAGAATCCACTCCCCTCTCACAACTAGGCAGAGAACCCAGGAGTGCCGGCTCACAGCACCCTCCCCTCCACTCTAACCACTAGACCCCTCCCCCCTGCCACAGCTAGGAACAGAACCCAGGCTTCCTTACATCAGCTGGTGCAAAGGCACATTTCTCCCCCAGCTCTTTAGCTACACACTCCCCATCCGATGTCGGCAAGTCCAGGATCACTGCACTACCTCCCTGCTGCACCAGACGCTCAGCAGTAGCACGACCCAGGCCAGAGGCCCCACCAGTGATCAGGCCAACCGTGCCCTGGGGTCAAAGTCAGAGAGAGAGAAGTGAATACAAAATATCTCGAATACAACCCATAGCTTTATTGGTTTCTCCCAGACCCTCCCCAATCTTATGTGCACAGTGGTTTTGCCTTCTTTATCTGCGCACCACGGTCTCAGCCACATCCGATCTCCTAACGTATACACTCTTGATCTTTTCGTAACCCCCCTGAAGCTTGCACATAATGGTCTCTGCCTAACCCCCCCTTTGGTATAATTGCCACTGCCTAGGGGCATAATGGTCTCACCCAGGACTCCTCCCTTCTGAGTGTTTATGGTCGCCTCCTAAGTCCCTACCCTACATAATGCTCCCGAGTGCCCTACTACTACACGGAATGGTCAAATGCTCTCCCACTTTTCCCTGGCTGAAGTCCAGCCTCGCTCGGCTTCGTCGGCAACGTCGCCCCTCTAACCAGCATAAAGGACGGCGGCGTCTCCAACCTATCCAGACTCCCCCATTCTATTGTGCAGAATAGTCGACTCTCGTCCAACATCACCCCTCTTGTTTGATGGTCTCTTCCATCCTCCCCCGCTGTTCAAAAATAGGTCTCGCCCTCTCCCACGTGGCTGTAGTAGGGGACCTTGTCCAGGCACCGGCCAGTCGGTATTCCAGCTAGTGGCTGCGTAAAATGGCTTCCCACGTCACGTCTCTCTCTCTACCCCATCTTACAGCATGTTCTCTCCCAGGCAAAGCCCCTGCGCCGCCAAATACAGTGGTCCCGGTTTCTCGCCGACGTGGGCTCAACGCGCAACCCGCCTTTCCCAGGTGCAGTGCTGTGTATAATGGTTCCAGTCCTGCCTTGCCTCCTCCCGCACACCATGTGCAATGGTCTTATCCCCCCTCGCAGCACAGCTCCCTAGCTGGCTGCCCCTGCCCGTTACCTTCATGCTTCTTAACAACGCTGCCATCTTACTACCTTCAAGTTCCAGGGGCTGGGCTTGCCAAAGCCAATCAGAGCCCAGGCCACTCTTAAAGGGGAGGCAGATGCAATGGATTAATCAAGGGCTATTACATCCCAGGAGCGCGGGGCTCGTAAAGGAACAGGCAGACGATCTTAAAGGGAAAGATGGGGCAAACGAATCACTATAGACTAAAGGGGAAGAAGAGCCTGGGGAGGGGAACCAGGGGAAGCCCAGACTCCTGGGTTCTCTCCCCCACTTCTGGATGGGCAGCGGGGTCATAGAATCATAGGGTTGGAAAGGACCTCATGAGGTCATCTAGTCCAACCCCCTGCTAAAAAGCAGGACCACTCCCACTAAATCACCCCAGCCAGGGTTTTGTTTAACTGGGCCTTAAAAATCTCCAAAGATGGAGATTCTACCACCTCCCTAGGTAACCCATTCCAATGCTTCACCACCCTCCTAGTGAGAAAGTTTTTCCTAATATCCAACCTTGACCTCCCCAGCTGTAATTTGAAACCATTGCTCCTTGTTCTGTCCTTTGTTACCCTCGAGAACAGCCTAGCTCCCTCCTCTTTGGAGCACCCCTTCAAGTAGTTGAAGGTTGCTATCAAATCTCCCCTGTCTTCTCTTCTGTAGACTAAATAAGCCTAGTTCCTTCTGTCTCTCCTTGTAAGTCATGTGCCCCAGCCCCCTAATCATTTTTGTTGCCCTCCACTGGACTCTTTCTAATTTGTCCACATCCTTTCTGTAGTGGGGAGCCCAAAACTGGACACAGTATTCCAGATGCAGCCTGACCAGTGTCGAATAGAGGGGAATTATCACATCCCTCCATCTGCTGGCAATACTCCTATTGATGCAGCCTAATATGTCATTGGCCTTTTTGGCAACAAGGGCACACTGTTGGCTCATATTCATCTTCCCATCCACCATAACCCCCAGGTCCTTTTCTACAGCGCTGCTACTTAGCCAATCGATCCCCAGCCTGTAGCAGTCCATGAGATTTGTTCGTCCTAAGTGCAGGTCTTTGCACTTGTCTTTGTTGAACCTCATGAGGTTTCTTTCGGCCCAGTGTTCCAATTTGTCCAAGTCTCCCTAGATCCTGTCCCTGCCCTCCAGAGTATCTACCATTCCCCCCAACTTGGTGTCATCCGCGAACTTACTAAGCACACAGTCTATTCCATCATCAAGATCATTAATGGGTCCAGTAGTTAAAGCAGGGGAGGGGAGCCTGAACTCCTGGGTTCTTGCCTCAGGGAGGGGTACTTTGTCCTTTTATAATTTCTCTCTCACACACACACAAACACAGAAAAAGGGTATTTACATTTATTTATTCTAAACTCCTTTACAAAGTGCCTGCAGTCCCAGCAGCTGGCAAAAAAAGGTCCCTGACAGGTCTCCTGCTGAGCCTCCAGCCACTGCACAGAGGGTTGAGGAACAATACAGCTTTGTCCATGTCCCCACTCTGCCAGCAGCCACCCCCACAGCTGAAGTAAGGGGGATGCTCCCCTGTCATACCCATCATTAATGCCACAGGTTCTGGTCCACTGCTCCAGAAATGATAGGTCCTGGCATCACCAACACATGGTAGGTGCCAGATTCAATCTAGTATCGAGCCACAGTGCTCAACTCTCTCTTATTCCATTTGAAATCTCACTTTACAGCTCAAGCCTGGTCAAGTTCTAGATATCGCTGCTCTGGAACCCATTGAATTATCACTCTGGTGGAGCTTGTTCTGGAACTCAGTCCCAGCCACAGCAGCCATGTTCCCTCTTTGTCAGATTCCATCCACTTCTTGCCACCCCCGCAGAGAGTATGCACCCCCATCCTCCAGCTCGGGGGATGCTGAGTCCAACAGAATGGGGTTGGAGGGGCTCAGTCATCCTCAGTGCCCCCAACATACTGGCAGACAGCATCGTAATCTAGCGCCAAGACATCCCCATCTTCAGCGCGCTGAAGATGCACCAACGCCTGGCTCCGCTGCTGGTCGCGCTGCAGGATCTGGCCCACCTGGCGGGGAGACAACTTCTATAAGTCTCGAGCGGGGGGGGAGGAGGAGAAGGGGATTTCTGGGAAGAAAAGTCTCAACAGGGAGGACTCAGCTGGTAACGTGAGAAAGGAGATGAGGGGGCTTCAACATAACCCAGGCTCTCGCTCTTAGCCCCAGATCCTGCCCACAGCTCTCACACCCACTCACCCTACCCCCACCCTGGATCAACATTCCACCCAGTCCCATGCAGTTCTTCCCCCTCCACTACTGCCATGGATTCTTCTACCCCACCTCCAACCTATCCTTTCTCCCACCCTTCCAGATCCCCCCCACTAGCCCCAGCTCCCAGACGGGGTTTGGGGGTCAATCACCTTGCCAGCGTGCTCCCCTAGCACCACCATCACCCTGTCCGCAGTGCCCCTGGGGATGACTGTCTCTAGCATGGCCTCCTGTATGCCTAAGAGGTGGGGAAGGGGATGGTTAATTCCAGACAGTGGGTCCCCCACAGAAAATCCCCTCCCGCCACCCAACAACCCATCCCACAGATACCCCCCCACCAGCCTCTCCAACACCATCCACCCCACTGGCACAAACCAAACTAACCCCCCCCCCCC
>ML685964.1:271029-307871 GCA_007922175.1 Pelusios castaneus
TCCCCCCAAACATCTCTCCTGCCCTGCAAAACACACTGAGCCCTTCTAGCACCCTCCGAGTCTGGGGTCATCTCCACAAGCCCCTAGTCACACACCCCCCATCAGGACACCTCCCCCAGGGAATCAGTCCCCACTGCCAACCAGTCCTGCCCACACAGGATCAGTTCCAAATCAGACTAGATGGCATTGGAGAGGAGGAAAAGGAGGGAGGCTGGACTATGACAGGATGGGGCAGTCCCCAACTTACCATCCAAGATGCATCCCTCCTCTGTCCTGCAGACACATGTATCTGGGCTCAGAACATCCTCAATCAGCATCTGGAAAGAGGAGGGGTGCAATGAGACACAGGGCCTTTCCCCTCTAAGGGGTGCCAGCTGCCCTCTAGCCCCAGGGCAGGGGGCTGGCTGGAGGCAGGAGGATACCTTGGTGTTATAGTATTTCCCCCTCTTGTACAGCTTATCCACAAAGCGAACCCGCAGGTCTCGCCGCAGCCAATGGAGGGTGCCAGAGAATGATGAGCTGTGGCTGCCACCTTTACTCTGCTTCATAGCCCGGGCATCACTGCAAGGAGAACAGGAGTGAGTGGTGGCTCTGGCACGGCGGGGGAGGGCCCTCTCCTGGCAGCCAGGCTAGGTGCTCAGGAACATGGTGTTGTGGGGGGACGCCAGGTGCAAGCTGCCCTGACATCAGAGCGGGAACCTGGCGTCCGGGCCGCACCCCAGCTCAGGGGATTCCATTTTGCCTTTCTAAATCCACTTGTGTGACTGAGTCACAGGCAGAATCAGCTTCACTTCCTGCCCTCAACAGCCACACCACCAGTCACCCACTCCAAAAGTGGCTGCATCTCAGAACCTGGTGAGCCATCCCAAGCTGCATTATATGCAGCTGTTCCCCAGCTGTCCCACCCCAGAGGTGGACGTGCTTCAGCATCAGATGAGCCCTCTCAGGTCTCACCCCTCCAAGTCTGTTGGCTGTTTCCTCTTTCTCTCCTTCTCTTCCCATTTGTCTTTGGGGATCCTGGTATCTGGGGCACTGGTGGGTCCGTTTCTCTGCTTCTCCTCTTTTTCTTTGTGGGCTTTGCTTAAGCGGCCTGAGAAGGGAATTGGAGAGACAGATGGGGGTGAGGATGGGGCTGGGGGAATGTGATGAGGATGAAGACTAGCAGGATCTTATTCAGGATGACAAGGCAATATGCCATGTTTATTATGAGAAAAACACAATTATGTTAATAGCCAATATCTAGTACCTACACACACATACACACCCTGCCCCCACCAGATATTCTGCTGTTGGCCACATATAGTTACCAGTTTTGATTGTTGCTTGTGATAATAGCTTGAGTTCGTGGCTGGTGTTCACAGATCATGGCAGCTACCTGGCCAGGGAAGCCAAGCATGAGGAAGAGTGGGGTCTCTGCCGGGAACACAGCTGTGCACCAACACTCTGACTTGGATACTGTGAAAAATGTTACCCAGAGCTATGCAGTCTCACCCCACTTTTATATCTTTTAGTCCATGGATCTTGCTGTGTGAGGTCTCACTGCCTCGGGGTACTGTGTGACCATGAGTCATCAGTTAATGGCAGATATGAGTGACTTTGATCTTGTTATCAATGAGGCTTTTTATCTCTTTCTTTCTAGGGTGGATCTTCCTGCTTTGCAGGGTTTGTCTGCATTATTCTTCAGCCACTGAAGTGGTGCTGGCAGTTTGTCATCAGGAGAGGCTGGTGTTGGAGACTGATCCCATCACACACACACCCCTCATTCACACATCCAAACCAACCAAACAAGGAGTCCTGTGGCCCTTGTAAAGACTAACAAATTTATTTATCGCATAAGCTACTGTGGGAGAAAAATCCCACTTCGTCAAATGATTGAAGATGGGGAATTTACATAATGGGAGAAAAATGAATGCAGGGAAGTGCAAGTCATAGGATCAGGTCAGACTGACAGCAAATCAAAGCAGTTGTTTAAATTCAAACAGTGGGGAACAGCATATAGAGGGAGATGAGGTCAAATTACCTGTTGTAATAAGAAAAGAACTGGAGATCCCCGTTTAGCCCTAAATTCACACATCTAAATGAAGTTTCAGCAAAATTTAGGCTGGGCAACACAAAATGAAGTAAATAATTCATGTGACTCACTCAGATCCTTGGCTAATCTCTCATACTCCTTCTGAGCCACAGGTCGCAGGCCATGCTCACTGACAGTGATGATCTTATTCCCAATGGCCAATTTCACCATCACCCGGGCATTATCAGGGTCTACGCCTTCAATCTGGGCGGTGGGGAAGACAACAGGAATGATTCATGGGGCCTTTCCCCTCTAGGGGGGCGCTGGCTCTCATCCAGCCCCATGGCAAGGGACTGGCTGGTTCAGGGGGGGCAAGGAATGGGGGAACTAACCTTCCCATAGAAGTCTTTGTGGGGCCCAGCTATGATCAGCACAGCACCCCCCGCCACCAGCCCCAGCGGTTCCTCCTCACCCCCGTGGTGCTCCTCGCCTGGCTTGAAGGGTCGCCGGGCACCAGATGGCTGCAGGTCCTGGATGGCTGAGCAGTCAGCTCCCAGACCTAGCCCTCTGGGGCGCAGCTGGTGCTCCAGGGGCTTCACATCCCTAAACAGGGGAAAGGTTATTTGGGATCCACCCCACGGAGCTCGCTACTCCCAAATGACCTGACTCCTCCCTCAATATTGCCCCCCACCCCAAACTGACCTTTGACTCCCACCAGTACATGGTCCCCCGTCTATAACCCAACCCAACCTCCCCTGCTCCTCCCATATGATTTATAACCCCTCCATCTCCTGTCTCCCCAGATCTGACCCATAAATCCCCCCCCCCCCCCCCACTGATCTGGATCTGTGCCCCTACCCCCCAGGTCAGGCCTCTGACTCCCGCTACGGGGTCACTCACTGCTTGAAGGTGCGCCCGATGCCTTCGCCTGCCTTCCAGCCCATGCCCCTCAACATGGCAATGCCATAGGCCTCCACCGGCACCATTTCATAATCTGCCTCCGTCGCCTGCAGGGGGAGAGGGGCAGGAGTAGAGTTAACCTGCAGGATCACCCAGCACAGGGCAATCAGGGATGAGACACAGGAGGGGAGGGGTTAAGGGAGGGACAGGGGCCTGGGAGATCCTCTCACCGACTCTGGCCGGAGGCTCACGTCCACCCGGTCACTATCCTCATATCCATCAGGGACACGGTTCTGCATGAGCAGAGGAATGGTTAGGCTGGGATCGACTTTGGAACCCCTCTCCCACTGCTCCTGGGACTGCCGGGACTCTGCAACACACAGGCAATTGTCAGCAGCCAGATCACTGGCTCCAGTCCTGGCTCAGGGAAGGGGGGCTAGTGGTTAGAGTGAAGGGGTCTGGGAGCCAGGACTCCTGGGTTCCCTTCCTTGCTCACCCTCAATGATCTCCCTCACAGCCTGGGATTCCACCCCATTGTCCCCTGGCTGGTCTAGTGGCCCCGCAGCGGGCATCTCCGGCTTCTTCCATCTGTTGCGCTTGATCAGGGGGATAACGAGCTCCTCAGGAGGTGGGGCTGGCCGGAGGCTGTGGGGCAGAGAAACCCCCTCCCCCTGTTATGGCGGGTACCTACAATGACCCCCACCCCCTATACTATGGCTCCTCCCACTGAAGTGCCCCGCCTGCCCCAAGCGCGTGGCCCCGCCTCAACAAGACCCGTGACCCCGCCCCATACCCTTTGGGCCCAGGGCTCTGCCCAAAGCCCCCAGCACATGCGCAATGCGCTCTCGTTCACCTACGCAATCACATGAGCGGCTCACGCTGGCTAGCAACTCGCGCATGCGCGCTGCGCTCACCTGCGCAGCTCGCTCCCCTCCACGGCGCTAATGAAATCGGGCTCCGGGGCGGCCCCTCCCCCGTCCGGCTCCGCGAGCCGCCTGCGGGCGGCCGTGCGCGCGAACCCGAACGAGAGTGGCCGCGGGGCCGGCAGGCTACCCGCCGTCGGGCCTCCCTCCGCCGCCATCTTGTCGCTCGCCGCCTCGCAACGCCTCATCATGGGGGACTTGGGGTGTAGTAGTCCCTGGGGCTGCCTGACCTACTGCCTGATGGTGATATAGCCCCGCCCACCGTATTGCCTGATGGGAGATGTAGTCCCGCTCGCCTCGCACTGCCTGATGGGAGATATATGCAAATTTGACTTAGTTGCCTGGTGCTTAAACGGGCTGCGGAGTTTTCTCTCATTACAACAGGTGATTTGACCTCACCTTCCTCTATGTGCTGTTCTCCCTGTTTGAATCCTAACATCTATTTTGATTTGCTATTACAGGCTGACCTGATCCTGTCCTACCCTCCCTTGCATTTAATTTCCTCAAATTCTGTAAATTTCCCAGCTTCAAAGCGTCTGATTTTCTCCCACCAAAGCTCATGCGATAAATAAATCTGTTAGTCTTTAACTCTGTTGGTTTTTTGATAGGAGATATAAACCCCGTCACTTCATTGTCTCATGGGAGATGTAGCCCAGTCCCCTGCAGTGCCTTAGAGGGAGTTAACAGAGTCTAACAGCTCCCATGAGATGCTACGGGGATGGTATCTCTTTTAGTGCCCTCCGCCCCGCCCCACCGAGTGCCTGTGAGTTTACAGATCCGGCCCGTCACCTCTCCACCCTAGAGAAAGTTGCAGGAGGCTTGGAGTCTGGAGACCACCAATGCCACCCCCCTCCCCCCATGGCCCTAGGGGAAGGTGCATGGGGCTGGGAGCCTAGAGACCACCAGTGTCACATAATGCACAGTGGGTTATGATCTGTGTAACTTTTCTGTGCACTTTAGTAATGTAATTGTGGGGTTTGATGCAAAATGTGCCATGCAAGGTTCCCTTTTGAATGGACTGCTGTATTATTATGGTGTCATGTTTCCTGCAGCATCATGTATATGTACAGATATGAAGCATGTCTACAAGCATGTTATATGGCTCAGACCATAAGGACTATCTCTCAGTATGGAGGCTGGAGAGGTGCATGACAAATGGAGATCCCTGGCTCAGGTGGGACAAAGTAAATCACACAGCAGTGAGAAAGAGGGAGAAATCTCCTGCCTTTTCTTAACAAGGAAGAAGGAAGGGGAAGGGGGATTTTGGAAAACAAACGGACACGTTGAACTGTTAGAGGCTTTTGCCAGAGATTCTATATCTTGAGGCATCTACAAGAAGGATTGGGCCTTGCATAGGGATAGGCAGAGACTAGCTGCCAGACCATCATTTAGCCAGATCTTGTTGTGAATAATCTTGGACAGTAATGTTGGTTAGCACGTGTCTTGGATCTGCTTTTTTGCTTGTGGTAACTTTTGACTCCTTTGGTAAATAATTGTGCATTGATTTGCTATATACTCACTTAAATCATGTTCTAATCAATAAACTAATGTTTGTTTCATCTAAAGCTGTGTAAATTTTAGAGGGTGTGAATGAGTGGGGCTGGGCATTCCCATTTCTCTGATAAATGGGTGAACACGTATCTATCAGTTTACAGTGATTGGGGAAGGGTCTTAATCCTTGCAGGACAGAAGTTCCAGGTGTGGTATCTTAGGGTTGGGGGTGTTCACTGGGGGAACCATCCCTTGAGTGGCCAAGGGGTGCATACCCGCTGTCTGGAACTGATTACATGCAGGAGGCTGGTGTGAATTGACTCAGGAGTGAGTGGTCACCTTGATAGCGGGTTCCAGAGGGGTAGCCGTGTTAGTCTATTGCAGAAAAACAGAGTCCTGTGACACTTTTACAGACTAACAGATTTATTTATCGCATGAGCTTTCGTGGGAGAAAAATCCCACGTCAGACCCTTTGAAGATCGGAAATTTCCCATCTTCAAAGCGTCTGACAAAGTGAGATTTTCTCCCACGAAAGCTCATGCGATAAATAAACTTGATAGCGGTGTAAGCAGGGTTCAGGAGTGGAGATCAGGGGTCACAGTGGCACATGGGATTCTGGGAGAGGAACGTCACACATAGCGCTAGGGGAAGGTGCATGGGGCTGGGAGCCTGGAGACCACCAATGCTCCCCCTCCCACCCCATGGCTCTATGGGAAGGTGCATTGGGCTGGGAGCATCAATTCCCCTTCCCCTTGCCGCTTATAGGCCACATGCTCCTTCTCCCTGCTGCCTTTCGGATGTTGCCAGCCGGCTGCGTGTCACCTGCACAGGTCTCTGCAGGTGCTGTGGCAGCTCAGCACCAACATACCGACTGTGCTGAGCCTGCCCAGTGCCCACAAGCAGCAGACACGGCTCAGGGGCGATGGTGCCAAGGCTGGCATCCTGCCCTCCATACACCGTTCTTCCTTCCCCCAGCACTCTCTCCAGGTTCCCGCTTGCAGGCAAGCCCAAAGGCAATGACCCAGCTTGGTGAGCAGCAGGACTTTCCCCTGCCCCTTGGCTGAACAACAAAGCTGCCCCCTTCTCCTGTGTGTATTAGGGGGCGGGGGGTGCAGAATGTCCCTGGCCCATCTTCAGGGTGTGAGTTTGGGATCCAGACTAGCTTCTGGACCATGTTTACATGGACACCCAGTGTCCTGACTTCTTGGAGTCCCTGGGTTTGCCAGCTCATGCACCAGCCAGTGACCATGGATACCAGCATCTCCCCAATGACAGGACCTGACTTTGGGTCAAGCCCTGCGCAATGGGCCTAGCCAGGGTTGGGGAGGAACCTTCCCCTGTCACAGTCTGGTGAGAGCCAGAGAATTTCGTCTGTCTTTAAAACACAGTCAGTCCATTGGTGCCCCCCAAAGGGTGAGGCAAAACTCCGGCCCCTGTGACTTGCTCAGGGCCAAGGGTCTGCAACCTGTGGCTCCGGAGCCACATGCGGCTCTTCAGCTGCCCCCTTGCGCCTCTGGGCTCCAGCCCCCCCACCCCATGCCATTGGGGTCCCTGCAGGTGGCCTTCACCTGGCTCCGGACCCCACCACCACCAGGGGAGCATGTGGGCGGCCCACTCCTGGCTCCAGGCCCTCTCTGCCATCAGGGAACCCTTTGGGTGGCCCAAGCCAGGCTCTGGGCTCCCCCCCACCACGGGACCCTGTAGCAGGCACCCTGGCCCAGGTCCCTGCACTCTCCACCAGGAGGCTACACCCATTGCAGCTCTCAAAACACTTAGTTATTGAAGGAATTTTTTTAAATGGGTCTTTTTATCTTTTGGGTTGCTGACCCCTGCTCAGGGCCAAAAGCCAGTTGAGGTTTTGTAAGCTCACGGGATATCTGTACATGGCGGAGCAGGGGTTGGGAGCAGCCCCATCCCAAGCTGAAGGCAGGCAATTATTAAGCCCTGTACCCCACACAACTAGCAACAGAGAGTGCAGCCAAGAGCCCAGCTCAGCTCCACCAGCTTTCACGCTCAATGTGCCAAATAGATGTGCTTCAATTAGCATCTCTCTACCCGTGAAGCCCACTCCTCTCCCAGTGGAGCAAGAACCCAGGCATCCTGGCTCCCAGCCCCCCACAACCTTGTGTGCTGGGTGTAAGAGCTGGGGTCCAACAGGCGAGTTTCAGAGCTGGGGGATGAACTGGCTTCACCATTCACACATTGCGCCTCTTTAATGAGATCTGTACCATTACTATCCTCCGATTGATCACCAGCACCCTGGGGCTGGGTCAGAATTGCCCCCTCCCCAGGAAAGCCTTCCCCTCCCCTCCCCGTGTCCCATATCCCTGAGGAGTGGGGGGGATTAGCTGCTCTGGTGTCTGATTGGCCGGCCCATCTGTCCATCTCCTCCCTGCCCCCCCCCCAGCATAGTGACGGAGGAGGAGGTGGAGGGTTCCAGGGACAGCAATTCCTGTTGCCTTGGTGAACCCTGTTGCTAACCCAGGCAGCATCGGGTACCACTAGGGAAGAGAGGGGGGCAGTTGAAGGGGGTGCAGTCGAAGCCACGCTGGAGGCAGGGGCCATCTCAAGGTAAGGGACTCCCCAGCCCAGCCCTGCGGAGATGGGCGAGTAGCAGGATCAGCTGCTAATTGGATTACCCAGGCTGCACAAGGGGTGGGGGGGATATAGGGAATATGGGGCTCAGAGTGGAAGGAGCTCGGGGAGGGATGGGAGATCCTAAGGACATGGGGTGGATCTGGAGAAGAGGGGGATCATGAAGGCAGGGGGGATCCTGGGGTGAAGGGGGACCATAAGGCAGTGGGGGTCAAGGGTGGATGTGTGGAGGACAGGAGATCCTAAGGACCTAGGTGGTGAAATGTGGGGTGTATCAAGGGGGATCCTCAGGGCCTGGGACAGGCATGGGACAGGCAGGGGATGCGGGAGGCAGATTCAGCTTCTTTCTTTGGGGTACTTGGGAATAGGGGAACCAGAGCCCCCCAACAGCTTTTCCCTCTCTTCTCATGATCCCCCCCCCCGAGATGTTTCACCTCCATTCCCCTCTGATCTTGAACCAGCTCCCACCTGCCTTGGGGAGCCATCCCTCCATTCCCCTCTGATCTAGGGAGCAATGCCCTTTAATGTGCTGGGCTCTCAGGGCCACTGGCCATGGCCTCCAAGACCAGCCTGGCAGACCTGGAACCCGCAGCTCTCTCCATTCCCTGTGGCAAATCCTAACCTGCTCCAGAATTAGGATCCCTCTCGTCCCCCCAGGCTGGGCTCCTGAGTCCTCCAGAGAGTCCCCATCCCCCAGTGCCATGCCCAGTCCTGCCTGCTGGAGTTTCCCCATCTGCTGGGGGGTTGCTGGATTAGTTGGGGGAAAGGGGGCAGTGTGTTGTCTTGTTTGGAGTCACTGTTGCTTTGGGTTGGTCTTGGCCTGTTCTTTGCTGACCCTGGTTCTCCCCCCCCCCAAGCGACGAGATGACGCCCCTACTTCCCGCCTCCCACAGCAGCCAAGGAACAGACAGAAACCTTTTCCTCATACAAAGTCCAGAGGGAAACTGAGGCAGGTGAGAACAGCAGGAAACTACAACAGTGACCTCATCCTTTGGCCCAGCACTGTGCACCGGCCCACTTGCTGCCCGCCCCTGGGAGAGGCGTGACTTTTTCGTGCCCCTCACATGTCCCGTGTAAGCCATTGCGCTGCTTCTTGGCGAAAACCAATGAGCGCAGTGGCAACACCGGCCCATGAGAGCCACATAGCTTCTTCCCTCAGGGCTTTGGAGTAAAGCAGGGTCTTCAGCTCCTGCGGAGCCCCCTTCTCTGGCCAATGTCCTCTCTCCCTGCCAACCAGACTGACCCTGCCTGGGGGGGTCTCCCAGATCAATTCGACCCATCTCCCCCAAGCTATGGCCAGGTAACAAGACTGGCCTCTCAGTGCCTAGGTGGGGCACAGACCCTCAAGCCTGCCATCCCCAGCAAAATGAGATCTAGATTTCCCAGTTCCCCATTGGGGTCTAGAGAGTCAGCAGCTTTTTCAGGTACCCAGTGGGTCCTAGAGCAACAGAGCTTTTCCCAGCTCCCTAGTGGGTTCTTGGACTGAGAATGTTCCAGATATCCAGCAGGGTCTAGAGTTATGGAGATTTTTGCTAGACACCCATGGGGCTGTAGACTAACAGAGGATTTTTCTGGATCATGCCCAGTTCTAGAACAAGGAAGCCATACAGATTTCATCAATGGCTCCAAGCATGATGGGATATTTTCCCAGATCCTCAGTGAGTTCTAGAACAAGGGAGCCTCTGACTCAGTGGATTCTAGAGGAACCAAACCTTTTGTTTAACCCCCAAATGAACAACATTCTAGAATGGTGGCACATATTTTAATTCTCCAGTATTGTGAGGGAAGGGGCTCTACTCACCATTGATGGTGCCTCCTCCTGGCTGTTCTGGGGAGTAGCTCCCTGCAGGTGCCCCCCATCTCCCCATTCCCCACACTGCAGCTCCCTGAGGTCCCCTTCTCAGCAAGGGAAGGTCTTTCAACGTCTTTTCTGCATGCTGCCCTGACCCCGTCATTCTCTTGGGACCCACTGCCCATAACTGGTCAGTTCCCCGCCACTCAGGAGTCTCGAACCCTCCCACTTTTCAGGTGAGACTCCTTCTAACTAGCAACTTCCAGTCATGTCTCCCCCTTTTGCTACCTAATTGACTGATCAGAGTCTCTCATCCCACCTGCTCAGGGCTAGTGCAGGGGTCAGCAACCCAAAAGATAGGAAGAGCCACTTTTAAAAATTTCTTCAATAACCAAGTGTTTTGAAAGCCAAAATGGGTGTAGTCATCTGGTGGGGGGTGAAGGGAGTTGGGCCCCCTGGAGCAGGATCCCCAGTGGTGGGAGACTGGGGGGGCAGAGCCTAAAGCTGTAAGGGGGCAGCCAAAGAGCTGCATGTGGCTCTGGAGCTGGAGGTTGCAGACCCCTGGGCTAGTGTGAGGTGGACACATGGTCACATGGAATCCTTCAGCCTAGAGCCATTGTCTAGACCTCCAAAATTATCAAGACTATACCCCTAGCTTCCCTACTGGCTCTAGAGCAATTGGTGCAGTTCTACATCCCAGCCAGTCCCTAGATCCAATGATAGATGGTGCCCTTTCTTGAGGTCACTGGGTTCTAGAGCCATGGCATCCCATAGCCAGAAGGGTCTGAGATCTGGGCAGAGGGATCCCAGGGGGGACTATGGGTGAGGAGTCTCTTTCCCCTGGGCTCGTTTTGGAAGCCATCACTGCCCTCCCTGGCTGAGAGGGCACCCCTAGGGCACCGGAGCACCTTGGGGCTGGTACTGAGTGCTGCTAGCACTTGTACCCTGGTGACTGAGGAGCCCAAGTCCCCCCTCTGCTTTGGAAAGGATGAGAGAGAGACCTTCCCCCCAGCACAGACAGGCTCATGGGGTGTGGGGGATGCAGTGCTGGGGAGAGTGGGAGAGGGGCTGGGCAGGGAGTGCTCTTCCCATTTCTGTGCTGCTATTACCTGCACCACCCCAGAGGTGGCTGCATCTCAGGAAGTTTGAACATTCCTCTCTCCTCAGAGGGCTGAGACAGCCAGCACCTGGTGCTCTCAGGAGCCCTTCCCTGGCAAGCAGAGACCCTGATTTGAGAGCCCAGAGTGAGACCCTTGGCTGTGCCATGGGGGGGGCTGGACCCCAACTCCAGCCCTGGGAATCGGAGCAAAGTGAAGCCTACGGAATCAGGTGACTCCGGGCCCTTACCCCCCTCCCAGGCTTTGGGCAGAGGGGGTGGGCATTGCCTGGGAATGTTGAGGATGTGGTGGGGAAGGGGAAGGTTCTGGAGGGATGCAGCTGGGATGGGAAGGATACTGGGGGGAATTCGGAGGATCCAGGGGGCCAGTGAGGAGGGGGACGAGGCCCTTGGAAGTTCCAGGGGAAAGGGTGGAGCTGGTGGGGAGGATGAAAGGAGAAGAGACAAGGTTGCCAGAGGAAAGGACCTCCCTCCTGAATATTCAACCCCCTGTCTCCTCTCCCCAGCTTTAGCACCCACCAGAGCCCCCATGTGGCCTCTGAGCACCCAATTCCAGCAGCAGAGACAGCACCAGCAGCTGGAGGTAAGGGAAGGTGCTAGGGGGCACTTCACCCTTGCTACTTGTCCCCCCATCCCAGGTTCTCTCATTAACTCTTCCCTCTCTGCCCTGCAGTGAACGTGGTGGTGGTGGTGGACGGCAACTGTATCCTCCAATACACCCATCGTGATGCCCCCTGTCACTGCCTCTGCCACAGGGATACCCTGATGACCCACCAGCCTCCCCCCTGCTATGGGGCCATCGACCCCTGCAGCCCTCCTGTCCCACCTCCCATCAGGTCCCGCCTCTCTCACCGGGCCCGGGGGCTGGGGGTCCGGTGCTGTGCTGAGTTTTGTCTGGAAGAGGAAGAGGAGTGGCTGGAGCAGCGACCCCGCCCCCAGGGGGCGACCCCCCATTCCGCACCATCTTGCCAGCTGATGCCAGTGCCCGTGCCTCGCAGCCCCGCGGGGCCCTGGTTTACAATGGAGGCATCAGAGGACGGCAGACGGGGGGCCAGGGTGGCCAGGATCTGGGACCGGGGGCACTGCCCCCTGCTGGAGGAGGGGGACCTCGTGGCCAAGGTGAATGGGGCTGATGTGAGGGGCCTCGGGCCTCAGGAGGTGGAGAGCGTCCTGCAGCAGCACATGCGGGCCGGGGACGTCATCTTGCTGGTAGAGCGGAGAGGTAATGCAGCATGGCAGGCACTAGGGTACCCTGGGTTCCTGGCTGCTGCAATTCCTGCCTAACCCACTAGGGAGGCACTGGTGGGGAGAGGGGTTGGCCGTCATACTTCCTGTCGGACCCCCTAGAGATCGCTGGAGCTGCTCCTGGCTGCTGCAATTCCTGCCAGACCCACTAGGTGGCTGCTCCTATCGGCTGCAATGACAGCTTGGCCCACTAGGGGGCGATAGCTGTGAGGTAGTTACTGGCTGTTCCAGCCCCAGGAAGACAAACAAGGAGTCCTGTGGCACTTGCAAAGACTAACAAATTTATTTATCTCATGAGCGTTCGTGGGCGAAAAAGGCATCTGACGAAGTGGAATTTTCTCCCACGGAAGCTCATGCAATAAATAAATTTGTTAGTCTTTAAAAGTGCCACAGGACTCTTTGTTTATTTTGCTGATCTAGACTAACACGGCTACCCCTTTGGAGCCCCAGCAAGGACACCATGGGGAATGTGGGTGTGCTGGCTCTGGAGGGAGCCTCCAGCCTTTCCCAGCAAGAGTGCTGTGAGGGATGGGTAATTTTGGGGGCCCCTGTACTTGTTGACCCCCCCTTTTCTTTCTGCCCCAGGTGCTGTCCCCCACGCCCCACCCCTGGAACATCTGTTCTCAATTTCCTCCCCCTGCCAGGGTTCCCCCCAGGCAGGGGTAAAGGGAGGTCCCCAAGGATCTTTGGAGGCCCCCAGTGGTGATAGCCTGGCCATCACCAGCTTTGTGGGGCCCGAACCCTGTGACATGCTGCTGTGCCCAGCTCACTGCCGTCAGGGGGAGACCTGGAGGACACAATGCCCCCAGCCCACAGGGGACCCCGGTGTGTCTGGGGGCAGTGTGGCACTGGATGGCACCAAGAGAGCATGTGAGTGGGGAGGGGAATGGGGGGAAGGGCTGCAAAGTAGTGTGGCTTCATGGGGGAAGGGGTCTGAGAGGGGGGAAGTGGATGTGGTGGATTTGGGGGGAGGGGTTAGGGCTGGGGGTCTGCAGAGGGGTGGGGGAGGAGATGTTTTGGGGGCACACCAGGGAGCGCAGGGTCCACAGGAGAAGATGGGAGTAAAGGGGGCAGGAGGTATGATGTGGGGGAGGGTGGAAAAGGGGTATAGGGGCTGCAGGGAGAAGAACAGGGGGGTGGAGAACGGGGAGGGCATTCAGAGGGAGATGTCCTTAGGGGACAGGGCAACTCCTGGGTGCAGAGTGGGAGTTGGAGAGGTTGCCTCCCCATCATACTCCTACCTATCCTGTCCCCATTTTCTGCCCCCCCTGTCCCCCCCCCTTCCCCCCTCCCCGCTGGCTGGCACAAGAGACCCATTGTGTTTGGCTCTCTGAGTTGTGTCAGGATCCTCCCCACACACAGGCAGGTGAGGCCCAGTGGGGGGACCTGGCTGCTGGTTCCACCCTGTAAGCCTCTGGAATGTCTCCCCGTGCCCCACCATGCCCCCTGTTGGGAGTGGCCTGGAGCTTGCACCCTCCTTCCTGGCTCCCAAGGAGTTAACTCCCCCATGCCCCCACGCCCCCCCCCCCCCCCAAATGTCCTTGGCTTTATCAGGCCAGCCTGTTTGTCCTGGGAAACTTCTCCAGGAGGAAGGCCGCTGATCTTGAGGTGGGGCCCTGCCCCACATCTACACCGCCTATAGGAACCAGAGGCCCCCTTCCGCCTCACAGCCAGCCATGCTGCAAAGAGTCCAATCCATGCTGCGAAACGTCCAGGGTTTGCAATGTTCCCCCATTCCCCTTACCTCTCCCCAAGCCTGCCCCTTACCTTTCTCCTCCTGTCCTGGGTTTGGGGGTGCGGTGGGGGGCTGGACTCCAGGGGAGGGGTTTCTTGCCCCACACATGGGAGAGCAGAGGAGAGTGGGGGAATTGCTAATGTTGAGTGGGTGGTTTGGGGGGACGAGTAGAAATGGAGGGTAGGGATCATCTCTCACCCCACATATGTCCCCCCCAGCCCCCCTCCCCACCACCACACACTCAGAGCTGGACACACACCCCCACTAGCACCTCCATTGTCACACTCCTCCAGACTCCCCCTGCCCCACACGGCCCCCTTCTGCCAGTCCCACCCCCCATAACCCCAGCCCCCTGCACCCCCCCCACACAAAGCCCTCTACCCACACCCCCCTCTACTCCATTCTCCCATATAATCCCTTCTCACCCCAGAGCTCTATCCCACAAACAGCCCCCATGCTCACCTACACCCCACATTTTACCCCAAAAGCCCCCTCTGCCCCTGAAAGCACCCTCCACTGCCCACAGCACCCTCCACTGCATCCTCCACACAGCCCCCCCCCCGTCCCCTACAACCAATTCTTCCCCCCCCCCTCCCTCCAGTTCAGCCCTGGCCTTGCCCAGCCCTTCCCCCCAAGTAAATATTGACACCATAAGAGCCTCAAGCTTCAGAGCCTGGGGGGGGGGGTAATGTTTCCAGGAGGGGCAGGATTGGTGTTTATGGGGGGCCTGGGTTGCTGAGAAGGTCAGTGCGGGGGGGGGCTCTGATTTCCAGGAGGGGTTGGATCCAAGGGGGAGCTGTTGGATCACCCAACTGGGGGTCAGTGTGTGGGAGGGGCTGGTCGCTGGGGAGGAGGTTTAGTTCATCATAGGGGAGTTATTTGAGGGAATCTAGCACCCCTCCTCCACTGACCCAAGACCCAGCTCTAACCCCAGCAGGTGGGCTGGTGCCCGGGCACAGCAGGGACCCCTCCAGCAGGAAGCCTCAGGAGGACAGGGGGCTCCTGTCCAGGATCCCTCACCCCGAACTGAGGGCCCTCTTCCGCCAGGCAGGGGCCAAGGTTCGACTGCGAATGCTGCCTCCCCCCAGAAACACAGGTGAGTGCCCCCTCAGGGGAGGGGGAGCTGCAGGTAAAGAGGAGCGGGTGGGGGAGGGGAGAAGGATTGGTGCATGAGGGGGGAGCCAGAGGGGGATCAGACTATTCCTGCCCCACACTAACCTCCCCATCTTGCCCCCCCCCAGTTGCCTCCAGTGACCTAGATGCGGCTGACATTGAAGTGGATGAAGGAGCCGGAAGGCTGGGGTGCCGTCTGCCCCAACCACAGGTAGGAGCAGGGAGGGGGTGGATATGGGAGGGGAAAGGGAGGGCCAGTGGGAGAGGGCCAGATTTGTGGGGAGGGGAAGATCAGGGGAGTGGATACTGGGGAAAGGGAAGGGGAGATAAGGGCTGCGGGGCCGAGAACCTTTAGACCAGGGGTCCCAGCGGGGCACTCACCTCACCCCCTCTTCCCAGTGTCTGTCAGCCCCTTGGGACCCCCCCAGCTACTCCGTGGAGCTGCTGCGTGGCCCTCTTGGTTTCGGGCTGAGCCTGCGGGGAGGCAGTGAATACAACATGGACATCTATGTGCTGGGGCTCATGGAGGGGGGCCCAGCCCAGCAGAGCGGCAAGATACAGGTACCCACCCACTGAGGAGGGGGGGCACCATGGGGCAGGGCAAGGGACATCTCCTGTGGCAGTCAGTGTCAGGCACTGTGGGACAAGGCTGGTAGGGGGCTGCCTCACCTAGCTGTCATGGCTGGGCACTGGGGGTGCCATGGAGTAGAGAATGGGGCAGGGAGTGGGCAAGGGGCTCTCTCCTCCAGCAGTCAGGGCTGGGCACTGGGGGGCACAGTGTCTCGTGGGTGGGCGAGGAGCTCTCTTCCCTAGCAGTCAGGGCCGGGCACTGGAGGGTGCGGTGCTGTTGTGGGGCACTGATGTGTGGCTCCCCCTGTGGTGATGAACAGTACTGCAGTGTCCATCTCTGGAGCAGGTCAGCGATCAGCTAATAGAGATCAATGGGGAGCCCACGCTGGGCATGACCCACGCCCGGGCCGTGGAGCAGATCCGCTGCGGGGGCAGCCGCATTTGCCTGGTGCTCAAGAAGGGCAACGGCTTCGTCCCTGACTATGGTGAGCCAGACCCATCCCACCCTCCCAATACAGCTGGTCTCCCCCCAGAATCTTGGGGAGATGGTATTACTCCACCACATGACTCCCGGGGGAGATGTTAGGCCCCATAATATCATCCCTCATATCCCATAGGAGATCATATGACCTACAGTGAGGTCTTATTTCCCCTCTTACTGATAGAGGAGATGGTGCCATCTATAGTATGCTCTCCCCAATTCGTGAGGTAATGGTACAACCCCTTACACTTCTACTCCCCCACCACACGCAGACCATAGCAACCTCTCCCACTTCATAGCCCAGAGCAGACCGTAAAACCCCCATCCCTGGGGACATGATATGACCCCCATAGTCATAGTGTCTCTCTCTCTCTCTCTCTCTCTCTCTCTCTCTCTCTCTCTCTCACACACACACACACACACACACCATCTCTGGGGAGATGGTGTGACCCATACTTGGGGAGGTAGCAGGTGGCCAAGTGCATGGGGGTCAATGAGTCAGTGATATCTGGGAGTGGGGGAAAGAAATTGATTTGCCTCACAGTCCCCACCCTGCCTCTCCCCTCATGGGGGTGTCTGAATGGGGCCAGATTTTGGGGGTTCAATACTCATCCCATTTTCTCCCCCATTTCTGCTCCTTCTCTGGCTCCAATGATCTGCATCCCCCCATTCTCCTCGCCCCCCCCCACACCTTTCCCACCATGTCCCTTCTATCCACCATCACTGCCCATCTGCCCCCCTTCCTGGGTTCCCCATCTGTGCTGCCTCCCCAGTGTCTATGTGCACCCCCTCCACAGCGACACCGCTCTGCAACCTGGCGTTATGCGTTACCAACTCCCGGCGGGGGGAGCCCTGCTTCTGCCTCGTGGGACGACTTGAGCGTGACTGGTGGGTTGCCCCCATCCATGGGCCAGAGCAATGGGCCAATTCAGCTCCGACCCAGGTCAAAGCAGTGGGTCAATCCACCCCCTCCCCATCACAGCAATGGGCAATTTTTTCCCACCCCAGGACAGAGCAATGGGACAATACAGATCCCCACCCCAGTCACAGCAATGTGTTAATTCCCCCTCCATGGGCCAGAGCAATGAACCAATCCTGCCACCCACCCCTTTATCTGTTTGCTTAGCCAATCCTGACAAGACCCTCTCTAGGGAATCTGAGGTTCAGTGCTGTTTCTGGGAGTAGGGGTCTCCCGAATACCAGAAAATGGGAACTCCCTCTCCATTGCCAGGGATATGAGTAGCCCACATTCTTGACCCCCCCCCCCAACATTGAGCTTGCTGTGCCCACAGACCACCTCCCAACACAAACCCTGCTTTAACCCTCCAGAGACCCCTGCATTACAGAGCCCACCCCAAAACTTCACCAGTCCCCCACTGTTTTGTTTAGCCAAACCATCTGAACTGATGTTGGGAATGGAGAGGTGGGGGTGGAGGAAGACAAGGGGTTGGTCCCATGACCTCTAAGGAAGCTATCTCAGGGTAAATATGTGGGGGGGAGGGGAGCGGTCTTTCACTTTGTTCTCTGGGTCTGATCACCTCTCTACCCCATCTCATTCTTTCTGCCCTCTCCAGACCTTGGACACATGCCCAGCCCTGCCAGGCAGGAACATACGACAGAGAGTGGAGTGGCACCAGGCAGCTGGAGAGCAGACCCAATTGAGGGGTCTCCATGCTGGGGACAGGACAATGGGTGCTGCCTGGAGGCCTCTCCCAGCAGTGCCAAACGGGGATCCCACCACTGCCACCAACACAGGTCCCAGAAGCTTTGGGGCACAAAGCAGGGCCAGCCGCCCTCAGGGCAGGAGGCAGAGGCTGGGAAGACAGAGCATGCGTCCCTCTCTCCCCAGAGAGAGCAGGTCTGGAGGGGCCTCTCCAACCCAGCCCCTGGGCCCTGGCTGGTGCCCAGCAAGGAGCGCCTCTCGCGGGCACTGAGGGGGGTCTGCATGGTGGAGGGGGAGGAGGACGATGACACAGGGGGCAGTGTGGAATGGGGCAAAGGTGGGGAGGTGAAGAAGAGGACCTAGTCTTGCCCCACTCAGTGCCAGATGTTCTCAGTGCCTGGGGAGAATCCATCCCCAGCCAAAGCAATGGTACAGTCAATGCCCAGTCTGCCAGTGCAATGGTACCTTCCATTCTCCTCCCCACCCCGTCACTAGGGTTCAGCTAGCTAGTGGTATCTTCCACTCTTGTTCCCCTCCCCCTCTTGACTGCAGTAGCAAAGTCCAATCTACTCTTCTCCCCATCTGGACTATGCAATAGTACTTTCTAGTCCAGTGATACCTACCATTCTCCTGCTCCATAAGCTATGCAGTGGTACTATTCTCTCCCTTTCTGTCCACCCTCCCCATCTGAGCTGTGCAATGGTACCTTCTATTCATGTGGAGCGGGAATGTTCCCATTTACAATCTGCCGTGGTACCTCCCCTGACTGGTCTATGGAATGGTACTGTCCACTATTGCCGCCCCCAGGACGTGGTAATGCTATTGTCCACTGTTGCTAATTTTGTATTTCCCCCATGTCAAGATTGCAATTTGCAATGGTAACATCCACGCTCCTGCCACCAACACACTCCACAGAGCCACATGGACTGACCATTCCTTGGAAGGGGTGGTGTTGGAATGGATCAATTTATTTCACGGTGTGGCAGCACACCATTCTCTATACAGAGCCACACGAGGACTGACCTATTTTATGGAGTTGGAGGAAACTGAGCTAATCCATTCCATCATAGGGACCCTCGTCCTGCATAAAGCAATGTCAGATGGACCAATTCATTTAATTAACGATGGGATGGGAACCACCACATGTGGCTTGATCCACTTCATGGTTGGGGGGCTGGGCCAATCCATTCCACCACAACGGAAGATGATCGCTCCAGCTAGACTCATGACACAAAGAGACTGATTCATTGGGAGGAGGGGTGAACCAAATCGTTCCTTGAAAGTAGGGGAAGGACTATCAATGGCCAATCCTTTAATGGAGATGGGGGGAATAAGACCAGTCTAGTAGACTAACACATGGACTGATCCATTCTTTGCAGGAGGGGCTGGACATGTCACAGAGTCACTTGCAGACTGACACATTCCATGGTGCTGGGGGGGGATGGATCAAACCATTCCATCACATTGTGGGGGGACATGGGAAATGATTGGTTCTGTTCCAAAAGGGGTCCTGCTGCATGGGGTAAAGTGCTGCGGTTGCCTTGGTTTCTGTCTCCATGGAGACGGTCTTTAACATGAACAGAAACTCCGCTTACCAGCAACCAACAATGATTTAAAATTAAAAGAAAACCCAGAGGGGTTTGTGGTTTTGTCATCTGAGTCATTTGGTATCACAAGTATGTCAAACACGCACATCCATCCACAGAGAGACCCAGATGGCCCCACTACTTCACCATCCCCTCCCCAAACCAAGGCTGCAACCCAGGTAGCCTGGCTTCCAGCCTCCCACAGCACCTGGTGCTAGCAGCCAGGCCGCTGGCCTCACTGAGGAGCTAGAGTCCAGGCCTGTGCTGAGAAATCATCCCCCCTGGGAGCTCTGCGCCTTAGAAGCAGCCCCCCAAGCTCTAATCACCTCCTCAGGACCAGAGGCTTGCTAGCAAGTCAGCCACCCATGGTGGGTGGCAGCCTGGGGGCCCAGGCTGGTTAATCCAGCCCTGGATGGGGGGAAGGGGCTGAATCATCACAGTGAATTCTTTCTTGGGTGTCTGGCTGGTGAATTTTGCCCACATGGTCAGGGTTTAACTGATCACCATAGGGGTTGGAAAGGAGTTTTCCCCCAGGGCAGATTGGCAAAGGCTCTGGGGGGGTTTCACCTTCCTCTGTAGCATGAGGCATGACTTGATTGCTGGTGGATCCTCTGTATTTAAAGTCTTTAAACCAGTGGTTCTCAGCCTTTTGTAGGTCACAACACATTTGGCAGTATATCGTGACTCTGCAAGACTCACTAGCCCACTCACTCCAGGCCAAATCTCCCCATCTCCCCGGCTCTCTGTCACACACTTACTACTGTGGGGGACCCAGTAATGTGTCCCCACACAGTGGTCAAGAACCACTACTTTAAACCATGATTTGAGGACTTTAAATTACTCAGTCCTAGGTTCAGGGCTATTACAGCATGAGGTGGGTGAGCATCGGTGGGTTCTGTGGCCTGCATCGTTCAGGTCCGACTAGATGATCAGATTGGTCCCTTCTGACCTTAGCATCTATGAATCTCTAAGTGCATCCAGTGCATCACTCACTCCCCTTAGCACAGCCTGAGTCCTGGCCCACCCGCCTCCCAGAGAAACATCTGTCAGTGCATTGCTGGCACAGACTCACTATTCTGGTGTGCATTTCTTTGCAGGGCATGGCCATCCAGCCAGATCACGCCAAAATCTCCAGGCTGTCCCAATGGCCCAGCTCAGAGGGACAAAACCTCTTCTATCCTCCATGAGCTAAATCCATCTTTCCCTGCCTCCCAGGCCTGCTACAGGTATTTTCTTGAGCCCAGGTGCCCACTCTTTTCAGGGCCAGGATCCAAGTTCTGCTGCATGGCCTTCCCATGGAAGAGAAATCTCCTGGTTAACTAGCTGCCTTGTTGGTCTTCTACACTGCATTGCATTGCATTGCTCTTGCTAACACCATAACCACATCCTGCAGCTCTTTATAGAGTCCCTATTACCTGTCCCCAGCTTGAGTTGACCACAGGACAGGCCATGGCTTTTAAAGGGGCAGGTCCAGTACTGCCTCTTGTGGGAGATGTGGTGGTTGGTGAAAAATGAGGAAGGGGGTGATGATGCTTATAGTGAGTGCAGAGGAGGGAGGATGTTGGTGAAAAGTGCTGGCAGCCAGGGAAGCTGGCATGGCAGAGCAGACATCCAGGGATCAGGACTCGTGTCATGCTCTGGGACCAGAGAGAGAGGGTCAGAATCCAAGTCAAAGTCAATGCTGGGAATTCAGGAGTGGAATCAGTCATGGTAGTTCACAGATGACCCACATTGCTGCCTGGGCATTGCCTGGAGATATGCCCCATGGCTGAGATGGGATCAAGGGGCCAACCAGGAGCCTCAAAGGCAGTTTCCCAACATGTACATCTGGTGCAGGTTGTGGGGAGCAGGAAGGTTCCACATGCTGCCCAGTGGTGGGTGGCGGACTCCGTGGCAGGGCAGCTCTGCCACCTTGCCCTTCCAAGAGGTGATGGGTGGAAAGTGATTGGTGGGCCGCCCATGGAAACTGTTCATGGGAAAAATGTGGTGAAGGTCGCTGATGGTTCATGGAAGGGACTGGTGGAACTTCTTGGGGAGGCAACATCAGTGAGAAATGGTGACAGTGGGCAACTCGTTCCTCCGCTGTCTCTGCCCTTCAAAACTCCTCCTGAGCCCCAAGCGCTGCTCTCAGCTGCCCTGTGGTCATCCGGAACATTGCGTTGGTGAGATGCCCAGATGCTACTGGAGGAGTAAGAGAACTGATCAGGGTAGGAAGGGGGTCTAATGGTCAGAGAGGGATGAGGAGGAGCCAGGACTCCTGGCTTCCTGGGTCCCCTCTCTGAGCCAGTGGTTAGAGGCGTGTGGGGGTGAAGATAACAGGAATCCTGTATTCTATCCCCAACTCTGGGGGTGGAGGGGTGGAGGGAAAGGGTCTAGAATGGGAATAGGATTAGAGCAGCAGGACCAGGAGCCAGGACTCCTGGGTTCCCTGCCTGGCTTTGGGAGGGGAGTGGGTTCCAGAGCTCTGACCTCATGGGGGGAACCAGGGAGCGGTGGGGAGCAATTCAGACAGTGCCACTGAAGCCCCCAACCAACATTTGCTTTGCCCCCTCCAGGTCTGCAGGCTGCTGTTTTCCTTTGACTCCACCACCAGCCCTGCTGGAGTGGACACCCCACCCTCACTGCCAGTAGGTGGGGTGTGGTGGGCATGCGAGCGGGAGGGGAAAGGGTGGAGAAGGATTAAAGGAGGAGTGGGAGGGGGAAGAGCTCAGGGGGTGGCTCCAGATTAACCACAGGAGCTGAGCTCAGATTTGGACCCTGGCCCCATTAAAAACAGGAGTGACTCCAGATTTGCCATCCCACGTGCCAGGCATCCATGATGCTGTTTGCTCCTGAGTCTGGTGTGCATCTACCCAGCCTTGCCATTTCCTGCCAGGGCTCTACAAACACTGACTGAGTCAACAGTTGGCACAATGCCCACTCGGGTACCGCCTTGCAGCCCTGTCTTGACTGCATGGTTGAGCCACACCTGGCTGAGGGGTAGGAGCCCCAGGAGGGAGGTATGGAGCTGGGTGGCTGGTAGAGGAGAGGGGGTGGGGCCAGAGGAGGCATGTATAGATGGACAGGTGAGAGGCTATGGGACAGAGGTGTGTGGGAGAGGATGGAAGGATAGATGGAAAAGTTTGGGGGTGGATAGAGGGGTGTATGCAGATGGAGGGGTGAATGGGGGGATGGATGGAGGAAGAGAGGGATGGACAGATGGTTGCAGGGAGAACATATATGAACACAGATGGAGAGACGTTGGATCCATTTGGAAAGCACCAATGTGGGGGAAATAAACCCAGCATGTCCCCTTCCACACCTATCTTCCTATTGCATTTGTCTCCAGCACCCCAAAACCTCCGTGCTGGTCTCAGCTGAATCCCTCAACCCCTTAACCCACTGGCACCACTTTATTAGCCCTCTGGTGCCCTTCAATACCGTTTTTATCAGATTCTGGCGCCACCTTAACAAGACTCCAGCACACTTCAGTAACATCTTGGGCTCCAGTGCCCTTAAGTGCCACCTTAACGGGGCTCCAGTGCCCTTAAGTGCCACCTTAACGGGGCTCCAGTACCCTTAAGTGCCACCTTAACTGGGCTCCAGTGCCACCTTAACCAGGCTCCAGCGCCCGCCCCAGTTTCCTGTCCCGCTCTCGGATCCCTCCAATTCCCTTCTTAGACAGTGACTGGGCTCCTCTTAAAGGGCCACCGCCACCCCACAGCCGCGCCCAGTCCCACGCCCTTTCCAGGCTAGGCTCCAACTCGGCTGCTAGTCGCTTGACAGCCGGAGCCGTCTGGGGGGTTCTCCGGGGCCATGGAGTCGTCGGACAACACGCAGGGGTGCGTGGGGCAATGCACCAGTTTCCTCCGCACCCCCAAGGGCATCGTTCTGGCCCTGGAGATTGTGAGTTTCGGGGGGGGCATGCGGGGTGCCTAGGCTACTGGGAGGGTCAGGGGTCCGTGGTGGAAGGAGAGGCCCATGGGAACCAGTCACACGTGTCAGGTTTGACATGCGGCCCGCAGGGGTGGGAGCACATTCTGCCCAGTCTGTCTGTCTACGGCCGCTGCTCTCAATCAGGAGTCCTGGCCTCCAGCCCCCTCTAGTCCCCAGGCCCCACTCCCTGCCCAGAGCCGGGGAGAGAACCCAGGAGCCCTAGCTCCACCCACGTGCTCTGACCACTAGGGCCCACGTCCTGCCCAGAGCCAGGGAAAGGACTCAGGAGTCCAGGCTCTTAGTCCACTCCCAGCCCACAAACGGTTAATCCTGTGGCCAGGGCGTGGACCTGGGTGGAGGGAAGCCCCCACCCCAACGGGAGTCCGGTAGGGAAGGGCAGTGGGGCTACTGGTTGGAGATGGGGGAGCCGGGACTCCTAAATTCTTTCCCCGGATCTGGGAGGGGAGCGGGATATAGTTGGTTACCGCGTGGGGAGCCCTTACGCCTGGGTCCCATCCAAGTTCCTTCCCCTCTCCGTTATTTCGACACCCCCAAGCTCGTTGCAGCCTGTGTCCGGCTGGTTCCCGCCCGCCCAGAGCCATGTTCCTGGGTGTGGCTGCGTGTGTGGGTCCGGGGCCCTGGCTGTCTGCAGGGCAGTGTGTGGAGGTTACAGTGTGTGTTCAGAGGGGGAGCCGGGTTAGTCTAGTTGCCAAACAAACAAGGAGTCCTGGGGCACTTTTAAAGACTAACACATTTATTTATCGTATGAGCTTTCGTGGGAGAAAACCCCCCTTCCTCGGGCGCTTGGAAGTGGGTGTGTTGCGATTATGGTCTGTGTGTGTGAAGTTTACAGTGTGTGAGCTGGAGCTGCATTGTGTTTGTGGAGCGGTATTAGGGTTACGTGTGCATGGGGGGATGGAATGTGTGTTAGGGATACAGTGTGTGTGTGTGGGTGGAAAGGGGCAGGGTGTGCCCCGATGCCTGCATGGGTCGGTGGGTCCGTGTGTAGGTAGCCTGGGGGCTGCACACGCTTCGGGGACTGAGCCTGGCGGTGCCGCCCGTCCCGGCCACGGGGCACGGCTTGTGAACATTGCTTGTGGGAGGAAGCAGCGCGGGGCGGGCGGATCGATTATTTCCTGAGTCCGCCTCACTGCCGGCCCCACAGACTGGGCTGTTCTTAGGGGATTCCCCGTCCAGCACATCGTAACGCTTCAGCCAACCTGTCCCCTCCCATCTCTCTCCCAGGGGGCGAAAACAGCCAAAGATATAACCCAGGAGTCCTGGCTCCCAGCCCCCCCCCCCCCCGGTTCACTTTAGACCCAACTCCCCTGGAGGGGGGGCATTAGCTTCCCTTCTTAAAGGGGCACGGTTCCTTTAAAGCTCGAGGCATGTTCTCCTGGGACGGAGAAAGGGCGTCTATGGGGTGGAAGCAACAGGTCCCGGCAGGACCCAGGTGTGGGTGGGTGGGGAATATACACCCTGCTCTGCACCGTGCCCAGACCCGTCTCCTCCTGCCTCGCTTTCCCCTCCCTTCCAAGACTAGGGCCTCTCTTTCCGCAGCAGAGCCGGCTGGCCCATGAAGGATTTGGAGGGGGGGCTCGTCCCTTTGTGACCCCCAGGTGCCAGGCCTGTAGCAACCCCCATCTCTGCTGCCTGTTCATGGCGCCATCTACCTCCACAAGACCCCCATCCGCTCCGTCTCTGCAGGGCACCACCACCCCTTTAAAACAAGAGAGTCCTGTGGCACTTTTCAAGACTAACAGATTAATCTTTAAAAGTGCCCCAGGACTCTGTTGTTTTTCTGCAGTAGACTAACACGGCTCCCCCTTTGGAAGAGCCCCTTTAAGACTCCCACCCGACCCCCCTCCGTCTCACGGCTACAGACTCCACCCCCACCCGGACCTGGGAATATTTGGCAGGGGGAGCTGGTTTAATTTAGTGGTTGCCATGGCGACCAGCCCCGCCCCTCCCGGAGAAACACTCGCCCCTTTGTCTGCCCAGCCGCGGCTGGTATCTTTAGCCTCCAGATGTGACTCCAGCTGGAACATTCCCTAGGCGCCGGAATGCCCCACCCAGCCCACGTGGGTCCCAGGAGTTTGGGCTCCTCCTGCCCCCCTCCCAAGCTCTAACCACTAGACTAGACTGTACCACCTGGCCTCCCAGAGCCAGGGAGAACCCTGGAGTCCTTCCCCCCACCCACTAGACCCCATTCCCTTCTCAGAGTTGCAGGGAGAACCCAGGAGTCCAGGCCTCCATCCCCACCCCCACTCTACCTACTAGACCCCACTCTCTTCCCAGAGCCAGGGAGAGACCCCAAGAGTCCTGGCTCCCAGCCCTGCTCCCTCTAACCACTAGCCCCCACTCCCCTCTCCTGTGACACCTATCCCCAGGCACACACAGGAAAGCAGTGAGTGAGTCAGACCATTGGCAGAAAAACAGACGCCTCATCTTGCAGCTAATGGAATATCACAGTGTGACTCACACACTCAAGCCACCCCCTCGCCCCACCTAGGGGTGCTGTGGGGGTGGGGAGCAGGATGGGGGTTGGGCAGGAACTGGTCTCCCCTGGCAGGCAGGGGTGGGTGCTGTACTTATTTAACCCTCTAAAGTGCCCCCCTCATCCCTACCCTTTGAGAGGCTGGGAGCCCCAGCATTCCGGCCATATCCCAGTTTTAGAACATTCCCATTCTCTTTCCTTTCAGCTCCTGCAGCTGCAATGAGAAATGGGATCCTCTTTCACTTCCTGTCCCAAAGTTGTATGGCTGTTCCCCACCCACTTTGCCCCAGTGGTGGTTGCATCTCAACACTGGGCAAGCCATCACTGTGTGGTATTATGTGCAGCTATTCCCCAACTACCCACCCCAGAGGTGGCTGTATTTTAGCACTGTCTGAATAATTTTCCTAATCATTGTCTATTTCCACCCTGCACAGGGCCTCTGTATTGTTATCCTGATCTGCTATGGTGCTTCTGTTAGGCCTGGTTACACGGGCCTGGCCATCTTCGAAATGGTGTTTTCAATTGCCTTCTTCATTGTTTTCACCTTAGGATTAAACAAGCAACTAGCCTTTGTGCACTGGGGCTGGAGTGTAAGAAGTTATATTCTATTTACAATACGTTGCATGGGGGGCGGGGGCACTGTAACATATCACCTGGAGGGTGTCCAATGTGCTGTTCTGAATATCTCTTTTTTAAAAGGGAGGGGGAGGGGTTTCAAAAGAACCTCGTTTTAACTTCTTAATATGTAAGAAAATGATATACAAAAAAAAGCATTAATTAAAATCCACAGAAATGCCCATGCGAAAAACTTTGTTAAAATGCATAGATATTGTTACTTTGTCAATTAGCAAGGGTATTCCCAGGCAAAATAACTTGTAAGTAAACTCTTAAAAGGCAATAAAAGCCTTAAATGTTGATTTATACTGCACAAAGATATAGCTGCACACAAAAATTTAGAATAAATAAGTAAAGAAATTGCCATCCGAAAAAATAAGCTAAAAACAAATATACATGGAATTTCCAATTAAAATAAAAAAGGCCGTTAAAGGGGTTAATAAAGATGGAGGTATTATAAGATGGGTGCAGAACTGGTTGAATAACCGCTCCCAGACAGTAGTTAAAATGTTTGCAGTCACGCTGGAAGGCACTGCAGGGATCAGTTCTGAGTCTGGTTCTGTTCAATATTTTCATCAGTGATTTAGATGATGGCATAGAGAGCACACTTATAAAGTTTGCCGATGATGCTAAGCTGGGAGGGGTTGCAAGTGCTTTGGAGGATAGGATCACAATTCAAAATGATTTGGACAAACTGGTGAAATGGTCTGGGGTAAATAGGATGAAATTTAATAGAGACAAATGTAAAGTACTCCACTTAGGAAAGAACAATCCCATACAAAATGGGTAGTGACTACCTAGGAAGGAGTACTGCGGAAAGGGATCTGGGTGTCATAGTGGACCACAGGCTAAATATGAATCAACAGTGTAACACTGTTGCTAAAAGCAAACATCATTCTGGGGTGTATTAACAGGAGTATTGTAAGTAAGACATGAGAAGTAATTCTTCCACTCTACTCCGTGATGATTAGGCCTCAACTGACTATTGTGTCCAGTTCTGGACATCTCATTTCAAGAAAGATTTGAAGAAAGTCCAGAAAAGAGCAACACAAATGGTTAAAGGTCTGGAACGCTTGACTTATTGGGGAAGATTGAAAGAGCTGGGTTTGTTTAGTCTGGAAAACAGACTGAGAGGGGACATAAGTTTTCAAATACCTAAAAGGTTGTTAGGAGGGAGAAAAATTATTCTCCTTATCCTCCAATGATAGGACAAGAAGCAGTGGGCTTAAATTATGGCAAGGGAGATTCAGGTTGGACATTAGGAAAAAATTCCTAACTGCCAGGGTGATTAACCATTGGAATAAGTTGCCTAGGCAGGTTGTGGAATCTCCATTATTGGAAGTTTCTAAGAGCAGGTTAAACAAACACCTGTCAGGAATGGTTTAAGAGGGTACTTGGTCCTGCCATAAGTGCAGGGGATGGGACTCGATGACCTCTCATGAACCCTTCCAGTTCTAGATTCTGTGAGAAAACCATTGGGGGCATTTGTTATTAATCTGCCAGGAAATTTCCATGCAAACAAATGTGACTTTCTAAGGCACAGAAATTCCCATGGAAACAGCTCCAGAGAAAACCAAGGAAATTTCTATTCTGAAAGATTTGTTAACCTGAAGAAATCCTGCAAACAATTTCATTTAGTTATTAATATGTAAGCAGATTCTTACACCGAAAAGCCTGGTTAAACAGCAAGGGAATTCCTGGGCCAAAAAGTTTATTAATTTCGGTGGAGGGCTTCATACCAAAGATAGCACCTGTCTGCTTTTGACCTTCAGTTTCTTTCTTCTCCAGGATTTCTTGCGAGCTGTAATTGCCGCTCTGCTCTTCCTCATCACCTCCCTCATCGTTGTCATCGGCCATAGCGATGGACCTGCGACTGCAGCCGGGGTGAAGCAACTGTGGCTCTCCTGGCAGTCAGGGCTGGGTGCCGGGTGGCACTGTGGTGTGGGGAACTTGGTGGGGCATGCTCTCCCCTGGCAGTCTGGGCCATGTTGTCGGAAGCAGGTGCTCTGTCCACCAGTCAGTGCTGGCTGTAGCATGTATGGCATTCATTCCTTGCAATCAGCTGCCATGCCCGACAACAGAGGTGGTTGCATGACAATGTTGGGAGGGGAAGAAATGAGGCAAACTATAAAATTAGCAGGGGGATCTTCTGCTCCCCTTGATCCAAGGCATCGAGCCCACCACAACCTTGGGTCCTAGCAGCACCCCACCCCAAAATCCTCTGCTCAATACAAGCAGTCAACAGATACAATTAACACCTGCTTGGTCCCATTCCCCACAGGTCTTTGGGCTGCTGGCAGCCATCCTGTTTGCCTATGATGCCTATATCACATTCCCCAGCCTCCGGCGAAGTCACACAGCCGCCCCCACTGGTAAGTGCCCCCTGGACTGGCGGGCTAGACAGGAGGGGCTATCTGGCCTCTCATGAGAAGGGGGAAGAGAGGAGGGAAGATGGCAGTGATCCCTAGCTCTGATGCCCGCTTGTGTCCTTTCTTTCCTTGCAGAGTCCCCGGAAGGTGCCTGAGGAATCTATTTGATCCCCCCACCCTGCTTTGCTGCCATCTCCCTCCCCATTGCTCCTATGGACTCTTGTACATACCCTGGTGGGGGGGGGATGAGATCTCCCCAATAATCTGCCTCCAGCTTCCCCCACCAATTCCTGCGCTGACCTCAGGGCCCCACCCATGTTAAGCCTTGACAATGGGGATCATGCGAGGGTGGAGTCAGCCCCCCCTCCAACACCATCCCCTCTTGCCTACTTGGCTTAGAGAGGATGAGGGCATCAGAGTCTAGTGGTTAGAATGGGAGGTGGGCAGGAGTTAGGACTCCTGGCTTCTGTCCCCAGCTCTGTGAGGGGAATGAGGCTTAGTGGGTTCTGTACCTTCCATTTATTGCTTATCAAGTGCCTTTTACTCTCTGTGCCTCAGTTTCCCCTGCACTAAAAGGGGATAACTTTGTAAGCTATTCAGGGCAGAAGTACCCATGTGTTTACATAGGGCCTGTCAAACAGGAACCCAAGCCCTTAAGGGCTTTGAAAAAGTGGGATTACAAGGGAAATAAATTAATAAAGAGGATATTTTTAATTGACTAAAATTAATGCAAGGAAGCAGTCCCAGGGCAAGGGATTGGCTGGCTCTGGGGGGTGGGGAACAGGCCAGTTCACTGACTCTGCCCCTGACCCCTGCTACTCCAATCCCTCCACTCCCTGGTCCTTGTGCTGCTTGAATTAATTTCTGCTTGTCTGGGGGTAAAGCGGTTAATAAAAATACTGATAAATGGCTTCGTTTGGAATGGACACAGTGGTGTTGGAGGATGAGGGAGGCAACTAAAGGAGGGTTTTGAGTTGGGGGGTGTGTTTTCAGGCCTATCCTCCACAGGCTCAGCCAGTTTGTTTTCCACTCCCTTCCCCCAAAAGATTCTGGAAAACACATGTCACAGGTGTCCCTATAAATTATGTGTTTCCCTGTCACTGGTGCCCTCTACTGCCAGGAAAGAGAATAACCTCTACAGCACACGTCCAGTGCTGAGATGCAGCCATCTCTGGGGTGAGACAGCTGGGAAACAGTCACACAGAACACGGTGTGGGCACAGCTCAGACTCCGATATGGGTTTTAAACAACTTTTATTAAAAAGGTTACTCCTTTCTCTTTTTAAATTAACCCTTTAACAGAAACACAAACCAGAAGATTAAATTCCCATCACAGGGGGTACCCCAATTCTGTAGCAGGCCCAGCAGAGGGTGTAACCCCATACACTACAGGGCCCCCACTCTTTGGACCCCCATCCACCTACCTCCCCCCCCCCCCCACCCAGTGCAGCTCCTGAGGATGAGACTCAAGCCCCGAAACGTTCCACTATTAAACAAGCCAAAACTCTGATCTAAAGGGGGGGAAACACACAGAAAAAAATCCTGCTGACTCCCCTCCCAGGTCAAAGTTCAAAGGGCACAATGGACAGGTGAGGGGTGAATGACCCTCCAAGAGTAAGAATGTGAAAGGTCAAAGGTTCCCAAAGTCACAGTGCAGAGGTCCCATCCAAAAATCAAGGATCATTGTGGGAGGGCACTTGGGGATAAGAGGTCAAAGTTTCACAGCAAAAGGTCAAGGGTCACAGTAGCAAGGTCAGTCAAAGGCCACAAGGAAAAGTTTACCAACAGCAGGTCAAAAATCACCACCCAAACAAAAAGATCACAGTGGAAAGGCCCAACCAAAGTTCAAAGGTCACTGACACAAAGCCCAAATAGGGTTCAAAGATCAAATGGGCAGATCAGTGCCTATAGGTCCCTGAGAAGAGGTCAAGTTCGTAAGGGTGAAGTCCAACCATTGAGAGCCACAGGGTAAAGACAAAGGTCAAGGTCACTGTGAAGAGGTCAGTGGCCTGAGATTCTTGGCCAGAGGTCACGAACACAGGTCAGAGGTTAAATTTAAACAGTCACAGAGCAAATGTTCCAGGTGAACAACGTCAGAAGTCACAAAAGAAAGGTCAAAGTCCAAGAGGTCGCCGCTAAAATGTAGTTAATTAAGGTTATAATGGGAAGAACGACCTCCAAGTAATCATGGCAAAGGTCAGAAATCAGCACAGAAGCAAAATGGCTGAGGATACTCAACGAAAGGTCACAAACAAATGGTCACCATGGATACGTCAATAACTGAGAGTCCCATATGAACGGCCAGGGTTGACAACAGAGAAGGTCAAAGTCCAAAAGTCCTACATGGAAGGTTACTACTGAAGGTCAGGGGTCAGAGTGGAGGGGTCAAAATCCAAAGGTCCTCCACTGAAATCCAAAAGTGAAGATTAAAGATGACAACAGAAAGGTCAAAGTCTAAAGGTCACGAGCAAAGGTTGGCTGTCACTATGGAGAGGTCACCGTTCAAAGGTCACAAGCCACAGTTGGAGGCAACACTGGAGAGGTCAAAGTTCAAGAGTTGTGAGCAGAGGCCAAAGATTGCTAGCACAGGTCAAAGTTCAATGGTTGCAAGTGCAGGTCAGAGGCCACCTTGGACAGTTCACAATGGAGAGGTTGTTGCCAGCAGGAGGGTCAAAGTTCACAGGTCAACTCAGGCCACGACACAGCTCCTGTCCCGAGCCCCCCGCCGCACTGGGAGCTCGTCATCTCCTCCCATCCGGGAGCAGCCAGGCTGAGTGGCCAGTGAGAGGCCCGCCCCACCCCGTAGGTGGGGGGGCAGGGGGATGGGCTCCCCAAGAAAGTAGCCTTCCTCCTCTGAGTCCGAGGAGGAAGAGGAGGAGGAGGAGTCATCCCAGGTGCTGCGGTGGCCCCGAAGGTAGCGGTGCTGGTGGCGGGGGGGGAAGACCCCCTCCGAGGCTGAATAGACCATGGGCTGTCCCCCCTGGTGCTGCTCCTCCCGGGGGAGCTGCCCCTCCAGCTCCCTCTCCCCTACCAAGTGCAGGGCATTGTCGGAGGAGGAGCAGGGCTGGGCGTGTGCCTGGCGCCAGCACAGCTGGGCACTGCGAGGGGCCCCTGGCTCACCAGCCACCAGGGGCTCCCGAAAGCTGACCCTAGGGGTGGCGCCCCGGGGAAAGTCCCCCTCCACCACTGCTGCTCCTCCACCTTCCAGTGGGGGCCCCTGGCTGAGCCGAGGGGAAACCGAGAGCTTGGAGGCAGAGCTGCTGGTCCAGTCGGCCCCCTTGCTCGGCACCAGACCCAGCTCGGGCATAGAGTGGCGGTGGGGGAAGCCGCGGTGGAAGCGGGACTCAGAACCTGATGGGGGGAAAGAGACGGGTGCAGGCAATTAGGGACAGGAGTCACCTGTCTCCCCACTCCAAAGAACCCCCCCAGACCTCCTGCTCTCCCCCACTTACTCTCCCTGCACCAGGATCCCCCCCACCCGCAATCCTCCTGCCTCCACTGCCAGGATCTCTCCCCCATCTCACCTCCTTTCTCCTCTTCCGGGGGTCCCAGGCAGGTGGATGTGCCCCGTGAGGTGCATCCGGGCAGCTCGCCCCCCTCAGCCCCAGGGACCCCACTCCAGCTGCGATGCCCACTGGGTTCCATGCTCCGGGCTGCGCGGCCGGTGAAGGAGACAGAGCGGGAGACGGGCAGGCGGCGGGAGTGGCCCCGGCGCCCATCCTGGGAGCGAGGGCCGTGGAGGGCCGAGTCGCAGGAGTCCGAGGCGCTGGCATCATCGCCTCCCAGGCTGCAGGCTCGGGAGCAGAATATCTGCCCCCCTTTGGGAAGGAAGGGTTTGCCCAGCAGGGGCAGGCGGCAGCGTGTGCAACAGAAGCAGGTGTCGGTGGCATGCCAGTGCTGCCCCTCGTAGGTCATCTGACCCTGGTTGATGCCTGTGGGGTGTCGAGTTGGGGGTGGCATCACGTCAGTCCACAGAGCAAGAGAGGGTAACAGTGGGACCCCTGGGTTCTATTCTGGACAAACCTGACTCTGGGGTTCCCTATGCCCGCCCTGCTCCCTCGATCCCCAAAAACCTGGGTCCCTCTGCTGCCTAGGTGCTCCCTCCTTTCCCATTGCCTGGATGTCAGGGACCTCTTGCTCCCTGGATGCCTCGGTCCCCTGCTCTCCATGGTCCCTGGATGCCAGTTCCCCTCCTCCTGCTGCCCAGATCCCTGGGTCCCCCTGCTCTCCACAGTCCCCAGACGCAAGGTCCCCCATACCAATGTGCTCCCCGCAGGCATCGCAGTACTCGGCATAGAGGGCCTGGTAACAGCGGCAGCAGTAGGGGCGGCTCTGCCGCATCACGTAGCGCTGCCCACCCAGCGCCTCCTCGCACTCGAAGCAGCAGAAATGACGCATGTGCCAGTGCCGGCCCTCGGCCTCTGTGCACTCGTCCGCAAAGATGATCTGGGAGCAAGGGGGAGATGGAGACAGAATTTGCTGACCCCCCTGCCCCACCCCCACCGACTCGCTGACAGTGACCCTCCATCCCATCCACCTGGAGCCCCCAATCCCTGCTGACACCCCCCCAACCTTTGGATACCCCAGTCTCCTGCCCTCACCTCGTCACAGGCCTCACAGCGGGGTTTCAGCCGCTCGGCATGGTGCCGTCCACAGTAGATCTTCCCCTCCTGGTAGAAGTAGATGAGATCCACCAACAGCTCCCGGCAGGTTGTGCACTGGAAGCACTGGGGGTGCCAGCAGGCCCCATGCCCTGCTCGGCTGGCAAAGACCGCGATGTCCCCGCCACGGATCTGCTTCCCACACTGCCAGAGAGAGATGGGTCTCAGAGAGTGAGGCATGGGGGCTGTCCCCTCCAGGGGGCATCAGCTCCTGCCCAGCCCCAGGGGAAGGGAAATGGGATAGGATGCTCTTGGAATCTGCAATCCCCCCTCTGATTTGTAGGTGTTACTGTTCATCTGCTCATTGATGAGCATCTCCAAGGCCAGGGGGCTCCAGGCATGGGGCCTGCCCTTTGACACCCCAACAAATGGAGCTGGGTAGCCTGCCCAGGATTGAGCTCTCAGCGTGGGATTAGTGCTGCCAGTGGGAGCAATGATAATGGAAATCAGGAGTCCTGGTTCCCAGCACCCTGGCCCCATGTCACTGTAACCAGTAGATCCCACTCCCCACTGAGAGCCAGGGATAGAACCCAGGAGTCTTGGCTCCCAACCCACCTACCCCCAGCTCTAACCACTAGACCCCATCCCCTCCCAGAGCCAAGGAGAGAACCTAGGAGTGCTGGCTTCCAGCCCCTCCTGCCCCTTTAACTAGTAGACCCAACTCCCCTCCCCAACTCCCAATCAGTTCCCCAAATTCTCTGCCTAGCCCAGCCCAGGTTGGTATCCTGGCTCCCACAATGCTTTGCACAGCACATGGGGGGAGTTGAACCCAAAATCCCACTGGGGAAGGGGAAGGAGAGCAATGAGAGAGGGACATGCCGGGTACCTGCTCACAGATGGCACCAGTAATGGTGACAGGAAACAGCCGGACTGTCCCTCGGCCGAGATTCTCCCGCTTCCGCTGCTGTGAGAAAAGCTTTAGCTCCTTCTTCTCTTCCTCCTCCAGAGGGCTGCAGTATTGAGCCTAGGACACAGAAACTGATTAAACCAGCACCAAAATGCAGCTACTTCTGGGGCAGGGCACAGCTGCACATAACACCACCTGGGGTTGGCTCCCTGGTATTGAGATGCAGCCAGTCTGGGTTGTGATGGGGACCCTACAGACCAGTCTGGGGCAGGAAGGGCAGCAGAGAGAGGCAGGCTGGAATCTCTGGAGCTGGGATTTTGCCCAGATGCCGAGGTTCACTCCTGGTTTCTTGGGGGAATATAGGCCAGAGAGGCTTTAGTTTTAAGGACACATCCTGCAGCATGGAGCCAGCCCCTTCACCTGGTCCTCTCCCTGCGGTGTGGCACCCCCCAACACCCGCCCAGCACCCGAGGCTCCCCAGCCTCTCACCTCACTGTCATGGGGGGGCAACTGGTGCAGGAGCTGGCGGATCCGGTACCGCTCCCCGGGGCTGTTCACATAGGGCACCTTGTCCTCAGGCAGGCAGCTGAAGAACTGGTACACCTGGTGTGGGAGAAAGGGGGAGAGGTCAGAGCCAGGAGGAATGGCCTGACCCCCAAGGTGCAGAGTCAATGACCAGGATTAGGGTTGTGCTTCCAGGGGCTGGGAGCCCACAAGGGGAGGAGCCAGAGGGTGGAGGCATGCCTGCAATTACCCATGGGGTGGGGTTATGGGCCTCACAGAGGCAGAATGCCCATGATGGGGTATCTTTGGCCCTTATGTGGGCGTGGCTATGGACCCCAGGGGGTGGGCCTAGGATCCCAAAAGGGGACAGTGTCTATGGTGCCTATGTGGGTGTGGCTACAGGCCCAAGGAGGGTGTGGCTATGGTGGGCAAAGCCACCCTCCAGACCCAGGAGGCGAGGCTATGTGATTTCCTTCCCCCCTCCCAAGGTGGGGCTCACCTGCTCGGGTTTAAGGCCGGGCGGCACCCAGGCATACTCCTCGGAGGCACAGCCCGAGTCATCATCAGAGATGGAATGGCGCTGGAAGTCCGAGATGAGCCGGCACATCATGCGCTCCAGGTCGACGGGCACCGCCCGCACTGCGTGTTCCTCCCGCGGGCACTTGCAGTGCTGGCAGATCTTCCTGGGGTGAGGAGATCCTACAGTAATGCACCAGCCCCCAGAGAGACCCGACAGTAACGCACTCCCCCCAGAGAGACCCTGTAGTAACGCCTCCAGAGAGAGCCTACAGGAATGCACCACGCTCAGAGAGACCCTACAGTAGCACTCCAGCCCCCAGAGAGACCCTACAATAACACATGCCACCTCCCCAAAGACTCTACAATAAACACACGGGATGGGAACTCCTGTAGGACCAGGGATGGGGTCGTAGGCTGGGCGTGGACAAGGAAGGGGGTCAGGGATGAGTTTCTCAGGGGTCACAGGAGGAAGACCCGGAGGAGGCATTGGGAGAGGATGTGTCTGGAGTGAGGGGGTATCTTTGAAGTGGGAGGGGCCCTATGGGGGGTCCTTTCCTTTTTCCTTCCCCCCATGTAGCAAATGCAGAGAGTCTCCTTCCTCCCCATTAACCCCAAAATTCTGGCTCACACAGTGGCCCGGGCCCCAAGGTGCTAACAAGAGGGGCCAGGCTGGGGACAGGGCCCAGCTTATCTGAGTGCTCCTCCCCCCAGATGGCACCATGCCAGGTACTTTGCTCCTGGGGCACCTCATGTGGGGGGGGGGGAAGCAGCAAGATAGGAATGGCAGGGGGTGACAAAGGAGTAGGGGGTAGCAGGGTAAGATAGATAGGGTGCCGGAGGGCAGTAGGGCAGGATGGGCAGATACTGGGGGGTAGCAGGGTGGGACAGGCAGGTCCCTACCTCCATCCATGCACCAGGAAGCCAGGACACTGGTCCCCACACGCGTGGCACGGCTGCCCTCGGTCGGGATCAGCAGCTTCGGGCGGCTGCTGGGCACAGACACAGTGCGTCACCCAGACCAGAGCTCCCCAGTAGCTCCCCCCACCCCTATACTGTGGGGTCTGGTGGTTAGAGCCAGGAGGCTGGGCTAGGAGCCAGGATTCCCAGGTCCTGTCCCTGGGCAGGGATGTCTCTCTTCAGCCCCATTTCTGAGCTGTCCATGCAGAGGCTGGAGCATCTCAAACCTGGCTGGGGGGCAGTTATGGCACAGGGACAAAAGCCACAACCCCAGCACCCAGGGCATCATGGAGCAAAACCAGCCAACCAGGGCACTGTGGGAAGGGAGCTACCAACCTCAGCCATGGACGGGGGTTCTGGGAGCTCTGGGGCCAGGCCAGGTTGGGGGCCTTGTGGGAGTCGGGCTGGGCCATGCTGGGGCCTGAGAGAGCTCAGACGTGGAGTAGGTCAGCCCAGGGCATTGTGGGAGGTGAGAGCTGCCCCACACGCCAGGACCTGCCCCAGCTCGGCTCAGCAGAGCATGACACATGCTGAGAACTGGCTCAGTGCCACGGGCTGGGGTGGGGGTGGGGAGCAGAGAACAGGCAGACTTTGGGGGGTGCATTTTTGGGATTCACCCCTTCCTGCCCCCTTGGAGAAGGTCATGTCAAGAGGAGACCAGCTACAGCCTACCCTTGGCGGGCAGTAGGTGGTTGGGGCAGTGCCCGGCCCAGCAGGGAGAGCTGGGGAGGTGGAGA
>ML685964.1:307881-328283 GCA_007922175.1 Pelusios castaneus
CCCCCCCCCCACTGCACCTCCATCTGTTAGGAAGGTACTTTTAATAACCCCCTCAAGCCTCCCTCTTCCCATTGCTCTGGAGGGAATGGGGGAGGGATACTGAGCTCGATGGGTCCGTGGGTCTGACTGGGGGGTGATGGAGGCAGGGGATCGGGGTAGATGTGCCCGTGGGTCTGACCGAGGGACATTGAAGGGGAGATACTGGGGTAGATGGGCCTGTGGGTTTGAAGGGGGAGCTAGAGGCAGGATGCCAGGGTAGATCGGGTGTCTGATGGAGGGCAATGGAGAGGATACTGGAGTAGATGGGCCTGTGGGTCTGATGTGGGGAGCTGGAGACGGTACTGGGGTAGAAGGGTCTGTGGGGTTTGACCGGAGCAGCACGAGGGGAAGTGGGGCAATCGGAACCAGGAGTCGTCCTGCCCCGTGTAGGGCAGATGCCACAGCTGGTTTGCCCTAGAGGAGGGAAACCGAGTCAACCTGCTCGATCAATGAGTAACATCCCCGATCCCACCCCGCCCCCGAGGGCAGAAACTCCTCCCCCCACCCTCCGGTCCCGAGCGCCAGGCTGGTACCGGCGGCCGGGAGAGGGAGCCGGGCCCGGGCCCGGCCCCACCGAGTCCCGCCTTGCGGAGCCCCCCAGGGAGAGCGCCCTCTGCCGAGCCCCCTTACCGCCGCGAGGGGGGGCCCGTCTCTGGTCTCTCCCGCACGGAGGCCCCGACCCTGGTTCCCAGGCAGCGAAATTCCCACAGACCTGGACAGGCGCCCCCCGCCCCGCCCCACAGACCCCCAGCACTCACGGTGCGGGACGAGCGTCGGTGCCGAGACCCCCGGGTGAACATCGCCTGGTGACGGGCCAGCACCCGACAGCGCTGCCCCCAAACCCCACCCCCGGCCCCACTGCACCGCCCCCACGCCAAGCTCCGCCCCCGCCCAGCCCCACCCCACTGCACCGCCCCCACGCCAAGCTCCGCCCCACTGCTAAGCCCATCGCGCTCGCAGCGGGTCCTACGGCATCCGGCAGCTCCACTACCCGGCTGTTTCCTCTCCCCAACCCCGCACAGACCACCCCCATCCCCGGCCACCCCCGTCGCTTGACACCCCGCGGGCCCTGGGGTGCTGGTTGGCCCCAGGCTGGAGGGGGGGGTCATATCAGCCTTGCTGTCCCGGCGGGCCTCGACTGGGCCTTTTCCTGCTGCCCCCTGGTATCGGGAGCGAGGGGCTGCAACGTGTGTCCCCCCCCATAGCTCCGCCGGCCCCCACCGCCCCCCCCCCTGCCCGCCCCCGGGGGGCCCCCCCCCCCCCCCCCCCGATTTTGTCCGTGCCTCTGAGTAGAGAACAGGGTCAGGGCTGGCTTGGGGGGTAGGACCACTGAGTTCTTTCCCTGGCTCTGGGAGGGAAGTGGGGTCCAATGGTTAGAGCATCAGGTGCTGGGAGCCAGGACTCCCTGTATTTCTGGCCCCCATATATGAAATGAGTTTGCTGGACTTCAGCTTCATCTGTAACAGATTGACTTTGGGGCAGGGGCCGGCTGGGCTATAGAACCCATGCATCTGGGACTCAGTCTCTTGGCCTTTTCCGCAGCCCTATGAAGGCCTGCCTTATCTGTGGCCCTGGGCGTCTCTGTTACAGGGTGGGGCTGAAGGGAGGGGGCCCTCAGCCGCCTCCAGGGACTGGGCGGCGGGTGTCAGTCAGTCAGTCTGTCAGTGCTGGTTGTTCGTCCTCAGTGCAGGACAACAGGTAACGGGAGCGCACGGGGGATGGTTGTGGAAGAGGGACAGCTGGTAGGCGTACGGATGGGGTGCGGATGATGAGCGGGAAGGGGTGGAGCTGGGTTGGTGGAAGTGGTTGGTAGGGGAGGAGGGTTCTGGGGGTAAGGGGGCTCAGACCTCTTTTTCTGCCCCACGCTCAAGTTGGCCATTAATAAGGTGGCTCCATCCAGCCAGGGGCTGTCAGCAGCCAGAGACACCCCTTGAGCAAACTGGGGGGCCCCAGGCTCTAACCTGGCCCCACAGCAGGGAGTTGGCTGGCCTGGAGGGTGGTGTGGGGTCTGTCTCCTCTAAGGGGCACCAGATCTGACCGGGCCCCATGACAGAGGGGGGCCTTTCAATTCTAAGGGATGTCAGCTCTGCTCCGTCCCTATAGCCAGCTGGCTGGCTGGAGGGGGGGAAATGGCGTATGGAAGGTGCTGCAGCAATAAAATCGCATCGCCATTCCAGGTATCGTTCTTCCAAAACCTCCCCCTGGCCACCATTCATCCAGGTCTCCCCACCAGCGTCCAGTCTTGGGCGTCTGCTTAGTTATCGCCCCCCAGCTGCGTTGGGTGGGCCCCATGGCTATTATCAGCCTCCCACAGATGCAGCTCCACCCTGACACTGACACAGCCATGCTGGCCCAGCTCTGGAATATCCGTTACTTACAGGCCTGACAAGATGGGGGGGGGGATTGTGACCTCTGCCGTCACCCCCCAAAAATCATCTGCAACTGGGAGGGAATGGGGCCAGAAAATGTGGGCCCCTCAATTTCTTATGGCCCTAGCAGTAAAGATTTAGTGGTGTGTGGTGGAGACAGGTCCTGTCATGCCATCTCTACCCACCCGCCTCTAATCCAGTTCCAAGACATGCAAATTCCATGTTGAGACCAGTTTGGTCCTCACTGGGAAACTGGTGTTCTCCAATCTCCCCTCCCACACCACCCAGTTATTGCTCCTCTGTCTGTCTGGGGCAGTGGGATCAGCCATTCAAGGGGGTCTCCACAGAGCGCCAGTCCACTGGAGAGCATTGATTCCTGCCTGCCCTAATCTATAGGCAACTAGAGGAGCTGAGCCCACGTGTCAGTCCCCTCCCCATTTTTGGATGACACCCCCCTGCAAATCCACCCAGCATTGCTGGAAGTTTTGGAAGCATCTGGAGGCGATGATCAAAAGGGTTCACCTGCCACATGGATGAAGAAATGGGACTAGGCAGCAAACTTGGTCAATGGTATGCTGCAGGGCTCTGGGGGGTCAGGAAGGAAATTTCTGCAGTGGTCCAGAGGCTAAATTCATAGGGATGTGGATGAAACCGCCCTCCCTGGGCTATATGACAGGTCAGATTAGATGGTTGAAGGGGGCCCTTCTGGCCTTGAACTCCACAAGTCTACCCAACCTCACAGGGAGCGGAGTCAGCAGGGGGTGATCTCCCCTGGCAGGCACAATGGGGGCACTGCGCTGTGGGGAGCGGGGCAAGGGCAGGAGACCTGGATTCCTCATGCCTTTTTTTCCTCCCACGGGAAGCACTGCAATCTGGCATGATGGCTTCCTTCCTCCAGCGCTGTCCCTTCCTGACCCGGGATCCCAGCATCTTCTTGCTCAAAGCTCGGCCCCTGCTGGTGAGCAGTGCCCAGCGATGTCCCGTCATGGTGGTCCGGACACTGATGTGCTCTTCCCCAGATCTGCAGAGGGGGGCAGACAACCCCACTCCACCCGGTGAGTGGGGAGGGTGGGAGGAAGAGGAGCAGGGATCCAGGACTCCTGGGTTTTCTCCTTGGCTCTGGGAGGGCAGTGTGGCCGAGTGGTTGGGACTGGGAGCCAGGACTCCTGGGTTTTTTCCTTGGCTCTGTGTAGGCAGTGGGGCCTAGCAGTTGGAGTGGTTGGGGCTGGGAGCCAGGGCTCCTGGGTTCTATCCCTTTCACTTGGCTGTCTCTCCCCAGCACGATCTGTCCCCATGGAGTCGGGGCCCCCAGAAGGGCCCTCCAGCTCCTCCCAGACCAACTGCCCCTTCATGGAGTTGGAGGTGCAGGGTGGACTCAGCCGGATCATTCAGCGTGCTGGCCCGGAGGTGCAGGAGGATGTGAGGCTCTACAAAGCCGGTGAGAACTGCTCTGACCTCTCCATAGAACCCAGGAGTCCTGGCTCCCAGCCCAACCTCTCACCTTGCATCCCTATGTTCCCTCCCCTTCAGACCCCCTCAGCTCTCTGCTCCTGGAGGTCCAGTCCAGCCTGCGGAAGAAATTCCTCACCTCTGATGAGCCAGGCCTCCCCAGTCACCTGCTCCAGGACAACATGCCAGGTGAAGCCTAATACTGGGGTAGATGGGCCTGTGGCTGTAACTCAGCAATATTGTACTGGACAGAGGGACGTCCTAGCGTTTTGTCATATCCCCTCCTTTAGTTGTCTCTTTTTCCATGCTGAACAGTTCCCGTCTTTTTAATCTCTCCACACAGACGCGAGTCCACCCCCCTCATACTTTTTGTTCCCTTCTCTGTCCTTTGTCTCCATTTTAATGTATCTTTTTCGAGAGGGGGTGTCCAGGTCTTGCGCTCAGCATTGCAGACGGTGCTGATGTACCGCGGCTTTAGATAGCAGCGTGAAGGGGTTTTCTGTCGTCTTATCCCTCCTGTTCCTAACATGCTGGTAGCTCTTTGGCCGCCCACCGCACAAGGAGTGGCTGTTTTCAGAGGATGCCAGGATCTCTTTTGTGAGTGGTGCCAGCTAACTCAGACACCACTGTCAAATGGGTAGTGTTGGATCGGGGTCATCAGCCTGCAGCTGTGATCTTCATTGAATTTCAGCGGCCTTTTTCTTGCCTGGATGTCCAGTTTAGCGCAATTCCCTTCGTAACTCGTTGCCCCCCACTTTGGACAGGCCCCTTGAGTCATTTTGTAACATCTGCTGAGGTCCCCACCTCACCCTTTTCAGCCACGTTGGCCAAGAGCCCGTTCTCACCCGGGCTGGCACGGGGCTCGTTCGCTGCCCCAGCATTGTCTTTGCCTTCTAGACATGACTCCTTTGCCTGGCCCCAGATAGGCCATGATTTCCCTCAGCTCCACTCTCCTGGGAACCGCGTGTCTCTCTTTAGTACCATCTGTCCCCACCACCAGAGATACGTGTGCTCCGTCCCGCCACTTTGGGGGGGAGGTGCTCACCCTGGGACACTCCTTGGTAAACCAGGCCCAGGAGATTCCTGTGCAGGATTTTGGTTATGGGGTAGGGGGGTTAGCCGTGTGTCTGGAGGAGGGGAAAAAGCCACTGGGCCTGGAGGGGTAGGGCAGGAGGAAACTGTGGGTCAGGGGGAAGGAATCACGCTGTGTCTGGTCATCCATCTCTGATGCCCCCCACAGAATCCGGGGCCTTCTCCTACGACTCCTTCCTAGAGGGGCGGCTGGAGGCCAAACGCCGGGACCACACCTACCGCATCTTCAAGACGGTGACGCGCCGGGCAGACGCCTTCCCGTTCGCCCAAGAGGCTGCAGGCGCCGAGGTCTCGGTCTGGTGCAGCAACGACTACCTGGGGATGAGCCGCCACCCACGGGTGCTGCAGGCTGCCATGTGAGACAGCACCCCTTGCTCCTGCCCTGCAGCCCCCTGCCCACCCAGCCCTGGGTGCTGACCCCCTCTCTGTCCTTTAGGGATGCCCTGCGGCACCATGGCTTGGGTGCTGGGGGCACCAGGAACATCTCGGGCACCAGCCAGTACCACGTGGCACTGGAGCAAGAGCTGGCCCGTCTCCACCACAAAGATGCTGCACTGTTGTTCTCCTCCTGCTACGTCGCCAATGACTCCACCCTCTTCACCCTTGCCAGGATGATGCCAGGTACCCGGACGCCTGGGTTCTCTCCTCAGGTCTGTGAGGAGAGTGGGGTGTTGTGGTTCGTGCAAGGGAGGGAGGGCTGGGAGCCAGATTCTGGATTCTCTCTCCAGGTCTGGGAAGGGAGCAGGGTCTAGTGGGTGGTGCGGGGAGCTGGGAGCCAGGACTCTTGGGTTCTATCCCTGGTTCTGGAGGGGGCCAGTGGTGGTGGTGGAGGGAGGGGAAAGCGAGGAGCCCTGGGTTCTCCGGAAGGGACATGTTAACACCACTAACACCCGCCCACCCCCCACAGGCTGTGAGATCTTCTCTGATGCGGGGAATCACGCCTCCATGATCCAGGGGATCCGCAACAGCAGGGTCCCCAAGCATGTCTTCCGGCACAATGACCCCCACCACCTGGCCGAGCTGCTGGGCCGCAGCCCCCCTGGGGCCCCCAAGATCGTGGCCTTTGAGACTGTGCACTCCATGGATGGTAATGATCCCACAATGTTACCTCCCCCTTCCCCACATCACAGTGACCTGCCCCTCCTGGGGGTGCTGTGCCCCCTCCCAGTTTCACCCTCTCCCCCCGCAGGTGCTATCTGCCCCCTGGAGGAGCTCTGCGACGTGGCTCACGCTCATGGTGCCATCACCTTTGTGGACGAGGTTCACGCCGTGGGGCTGTACGGTACCCATGGGGCCGGTATTGGGGAGCGTGATGGGGTGCTGGGCAAGATCGACATTGTCTCCGGTACCCTGGGTGAGTTGGCAGGGGTGTTGGGCCTGGGCGCTGGGGACAGCATGAGGCAGGGGTTTGGAAGGGGGGGGGGGGAATGTTCTTCCGTGACAGTCAGGGCCAGTGCTGGGCTGGCGCTAACCTCCCCCTGCTCTCTCTGCCCCCCAGGAAAGGCTTTCGGCTGTGTGGGAGGGTACATAGCGAGCACTGCAGCGCTGGTCGACACCGTGCGCTCCTATGCAGCCGGCTTCATTTTCACCACCTCGCTGCCTCCCCCGATACTGGCAGGCGCCCTGGCCTCGCTCCGGGTGCTGGTCGGGCACGAGGGACGGGCTCTGCGCCGCGCCCACCAACGCAACGTCAAGCACATGCGCCAGCTGCTGATGGATGCTGGGCTGCCCATTATCAGCTGTCCCAGCCACATCATCCCCATTCGGGTATGACCGGACACCTGGGTCCTCTGGGATGGGGCAGGGGTGGGGTGGGGTCAGTGGTTTGGGGGCTAGGAGCAGGACGCCCGGGTTCTCTCCCCAGTGCCAGGGGCATAGTGGGTTGCGGGGCATTCCTGGACTTGTGGGTCCCACCCTCATCTCTCTGGCTTCCCCTGCAGGTGGGTGACGCAGCCCTAAACTCCCAGGTCTGCAACCGCCTCCTGTCCCAGCACAACATCTACGTCCAGGCCATCAATTACCCCACAGTGCCCCGGGGCGAGGAGCTACTGCGCCTGGCACCATCGCCCCACCACACGCCCCCCATGATGGAGTACTTTGTCGGTGAGGTCCTGGGCAGCACGTTGGGGGCGGCTGCGGGCATTTAGGGGGAGCGCTGGGTGAGGGATGGAGACTTGGAGGGCTGAGGTCAGGGGTTCACAGACCAGTCACCCCACCCATAGCTGGGGAGGGGAGGGGCCAGAGAATTCACCCTGTTTCCCCCTCTCCAGAGCGGCTGGTGCAGTGCTGGGGCGAAGTGGGGCTCCCCCTGCAGCCCCCTGCGGCCTCCTCTTGCCACTTCTGCCAGCGGCCCCTGCACTTTGCCCTCATGAGCGAGTGGGAGCGCGATTCCTTCGGCAGCCTGGGCCCTCTGTATGCCACCGGCAGCGCCTGAGGCTGGGATGGAGCCAGCCAGGATCCACCTTGGCCCGGAGGGGCCCCGCCTGCCTGTGAACAGACGAGGTCTGAAAATAAAGTACTGTCACTCTGTGTCTGTGTCCACTTGGCTGGGCTGCATGCCACCACCCTCCTTCCCCTTAGCCGGGGAAAGAACCCAGGCATCCCAGCCCCAGAACCCTCTGCATTGTGGGATGCCGGGCACTGGTCTTATTAAAACAACCAAGTTTAGTGATTACATCAAGATTTGTAAGTGAGGTGTAGTCTCTTGTTTTAATAATGAGTTAATGGCAATTAACTGCAAGATCTAATGTTCGACATGTCGTATGCCAGTTACCAGAGTTGCCTGTTAACTCCCCTTGCAATCTGGACTGGGGTGTGTCGTAAAGAGGCAGGAGGGGTGTCACCAAAAATAGGGATCCACACTGCTTCCAGGTTGAGTGCTGCCACAGCTGGCTCCCCTCGCCCGGCTCCCACACTGAGTCTGTGGCACAGGCCGTGCTCAGACTGGCCAAGGCTACAGTGCTCCAGAGACCTCCACAGGCCCACAGTCTTGGCTGCAGGGTCAGGGGACAAGGGAAGCAGTGGGGCGCTGTGGTGGTGGTCAGGGCATATGGCTGGGGTCAGGGCAGCAGCAGCTGTCAGGGTGTCAGTGCGTGGGGGAAGCAGTGGGGGGCTGTGGTGGTGCTGGGGGGGGCAGGGAAGCTGCGGTAGAGGTTGGGGGAGGCAGTGTGGGCCAGAGGTCAGGGGACACAACTGGTGGTTGGAGAACATGACCAAGGATTGGGTGAAGTGGCAGCAGGCGGGGGGGGCAGGAAAAACGGCTGGAAGTTAGGAGAAGTGGAGACAGGCTGCGGTGGGAATCAGGGTGTCGTGGGCTGCAGGGAGAACGGGTCAGGGAAGCAGCGGTGGGGCTTAGCAGCCAGAAGTGGTGGGGACCAGAACAATGGGGAAAATGCAGTTGCCAAAACTCCTGGCGGCAACTTTTTTTCCCGACCGGGAGGGGCCCTGCTTTCTGAGCCATCACTGAAAACACCAGCAGGAGCTGTTCTTTTTCCTCGGGACCCAGCTGAAAAAAAAAAAATCTGTCTGTGATCCAACAGCTACAACTTTGAGCCACACATTCCAGCCTTTTGCTGGCAGCAGCAGAGGGCGCTTTGACCAAACACCTGGGAGCCTGCGACTCGCTACTGGTTTTAAAACCACGCCCCTCAGGGTGCCCTCTGGTGGAGTCAATTGGTACTGTGCCTGGCTGGGGTGTGCTGCCATGGAGCAGTGGTTTTCAAACTTGTTTTTTTGCTGCCCGATTGAAAAAACCCCCAAAACATTTATGTCTGCGCCCCAACATCTTGGAACAATGCAGGCCAGTGTTTTAGCGGCAGGGGACCCTGCGACCCAGTCTGTGGCCCAGTATTGGTTCCTGACCCATGGTTTAAAAAAATCACTGCCAGACAGTGCCCTCCGGTGGAGACAATTGGTACTGCGCCCAGCCACAGCGCACTGGCCATAGGCTGCCCTCCTGCATGCAGCCAGAGCGTGCTTGCCACAGGACTCCTTGTTTGTTTTGCCACAGGGCAGTGGGGTTTTTTTTCCAAACATTTTTTTCCTTTTGGGGCTCAGTTGGAAAAAAAATCAGGGGTGTTGCTGCCCCCCCGCCTCGGGCCCAGGGCTGGATCGGGCTCTCGCTGCCACTGGACAGCCCCAGGTCCCCATCGGAGAGTCAGGGCCGGATCTTGCCACCAGCAGGTCAGCCTGGAGTCCCAATCCTGCTGCTGGCAACCCAGCCCCATGTCCCTAGCAGGGGGCCGGGGTCAGCTCCTGCCACCAGCAGGCTCGCTCCAAGTCCCTGGTCAGGGGCCAAGGCAGGCGCCTGCTGCTGCTGCTGCTGCTGGCTTGGGTACCGGGCCCAGCGCCAGCAAAGCCAATGACAAAAATCATTTATGACTGCACCCCCAACTTCGAGCAATGCAGTCCACGCTTTTGGCGGAAGCAGCAAGGGACACTGCAACCTTTTACTTACGTGGCTACAACCCAGTACTGATTCCTGGCCCCCCCCCCCCCCCGATTTAAATGCCATTGCCGTAGAGTGCCCTCTGGGGGCAAGAATCGATACTGCACCTGGCCGGGGGGCCCTTGCCTTAGGGCAGTGGTTTGGTTTTTTTGTTTTTTTCCAAACATTTTATCTTGAAGGGCCCAGTTGAAAAAAAAAAATTATGGCTGTGACCCAACAAGTACCGAGAGAGAGAGAGAGAGAGAGAGAGAGAGAGAGAGAGAGAGAGTGTGTGTGTGTGTGTGTGTGTGTGTGTGTGTGCGCGCGCGCGTCCAGTACCTGACCATCTGTGGCCCCCGTATTAGGTCCTAGCTCAGGGGGCAGCAACCTTTGCCAATCCCTGTGCCAGCCTCTCCTCCTCAACCCACAGCTGGTGCCAAAGGCCCTCTTGCAAAAAGAAGCCACCTGGAGTGGCTCCTCTTGGCAGCGTGCCTGGGGACAGGGGGAGGAGAAGAAGGAAGCTGCCTGGAGTGAGTCCTTTTGGCGGCGGCACACGCCCCCCCCCCCCCCCAACGGAGAGGAGCTGCTCTGGGCGGCTTCTTTCCCTGGTATGTCTGGGGCATGGACGTGGCAGGGACCTCCGCACTGCAGCCGCCCCTGAAAGAAGGCACTGGGAGTCTTTTGGGGGCAGGAGTGGCAATTTCTGTGGTGCCCCAGAGGATGCCGCGTGCGCTCTGAATGGGCTCGTGTGGCGGGGGGGGGGGTTCCCTACCCCCATCCTAGCCCATGGTTTAAAAGCCACTGCCAGAGGTTGCCCCCTGATGGCTACAATGGATACTGCACAGCACAACCTTGCCCTTGCCATAGCCTGCCCTCCAGCCGAGACAATCAGTCCTGCGCCGTGGCTGGGGGCCAGGCGGGCACTGCTGACCACTGGGTCATGGCCAAGAGAAGGTTGAACACACCCGGCACCGCCGCGTTTACCACAGTTACCGGAACACACACACCCTGGCTGGCAATGGATGTGACTCCTCAGGGTGAGCCACTGTGCACTCAGGCCAGGCCACGGATCCTGTGTTCCTGCCTCCGCTGGGCCTGAACCCACCGGTCCGGGTTTGTCTGCAGCACCTCTTGAACCGCCATCTGCCACAGCAGGAAATGTGCTACCGTGGCAGTGACGTGCAATATATCATGAGCAGCCCACAAGGAGCGTTATGGCCCCTGCTTGGGCTTGGGCGAGTGCTCACAGCCAGCCCAGCTGCTACAACCCCCCCAATTTCACAGCTGGGGGGGGGGGTCACAGCACTTGGGTGAAGGCCCCAGAGTTTGGGTAGAGAAACTCTGGTGGGGGGGGGGGGGGTGACACTAGGAACTAAGTGTTCCCAGCTCTCGGCAGCGGTACAGCGTGGGATCTCCTGCTGGACTGACGCGCTGGGCAGCCAGGAAGGGTCCAGGATGAGCGGCAGGTGTGGGGGTCCTTGGAGACATGGGACAAACTACACCAGGGTTTGACACACGGCAAAGAGCCCAGCAGGCTCCGCACCTGTTCTGAGCCAAGTACCAGCTAGATGCGCTGCCTGGATTGGTTGGAAGATCTGGCGCAGACACCTCCTTGGGGGCAAAGCCAATGGCAGCTCCCGAGATAGGACAAGCCTCTGACTCCACTTGACAGGGCCCACAACAGGGCCCCCGCCAAGAGAGTCACTGATTCCTCCTACTAGAGAGACAAATTTGTCATGGTAAATTTGGCAAAAATTACGGCACGGTCATACTAAAAACAAACAACATCATTGTCTGGTCCTGGCTCCCCCAAAACTGTACTTTTAAACTGTAAAATATTATGAAATGGAACATGCCCATCAAAGGAACAATGCTAATGCAAAAGCTGCTGCTGCCTTGACAACGTAAAGGCTTTTGAAATTTATATGTGTTGTGTGCAATCATTGGTCAAACCAAAATCATGAAAAACTACAGAGACGAAATGGCTTTGGTTTAGTAAAGAGCCTTTCGCAAACTGTTGCCACTTTGGTCTCTCAACATGCTGACCTAGCCTAACACGGCTACGCCTTTGGAACCTGGTCTACATTGGCAGATCCGTCTTTCTGACGTGTCCGTTGTTCCCACACAGTGCTTGGCTGCCACTGCTAACCAGTGTGGGGTAACTCCTGACGACACTGGACTCCGGCCATCTGCTCCCTCAGAACTGGACGACATCGTCATTCCTCAGCTCTTGACCTGTGCCACGCTCACCCCGACATTTGCTCTATGCTGGAACGTTGGCATCACCCAGTGGGATATTTTCAAACACTGTGGTCTCAGAAATGGCGAGGCGTTTTGGGTCCAACACATGGGAGGCTCTGAGGAACGTGCAGGCCGGCTGGCAAAAGCGGGAGGTTGAAGTTGTGTCCATATATGGCTTGATTTGTTTTTTAACTTTCCCAGAGGGCTGTTTTTGCTGCTGGTGCTGGCAAGTTTCTGGACATTTCTCTGCCCACAGTGTGAGATCCTCAATGTCAGTGGTGACTTGATGTGAATGAACCGCAGGGGCTTCCTAAGCTGTACACAGCTTCGTGATGTGGGGCGCACACTCTTGTAGAGCTTGGGCTTCCTCAATAATGGCTGTGGATTGGCAAAGATCTGTAATCTCCTGACATCTGATGACTGCTATGACCGGTCGCCTCAGTAAAACATGAAACAATCCTGTGTGTGTTCAATGTGATCAAGAGCCACTTCCAATCAGCTGCTCCATCTGGTTACTACTGGGGCTCTATGATCCCTCTAGGCTGCGTGGGTACGCAGCAGCCATCGCACACATCCCAGATCCCCACACAGCAGAGGTCAAAGTAAGTCGGGGCTGGGGGGGAGGAGAAAGGGGACCTGCGGCAGAGAGGAGAGCTGGGGCTGAAGGATTGGGGAGGAGAAAGGACCAGTGGTGATACAGAGCAGAGCAGGGTTGACGGGGGAGGAGAAAGGGGACCAGCGGTGGCGAGGAGAGCGCAGGGGCTGCAGGTGGAGGGAGGAGAAAGGATCAGGGGCAGGGAACTGGGACTGTGAGTGTGGGCACTGGGCAGTGGTGGTTAGCCAAGGTTGCTGGGGAGAACATTGGTGCTGGCTGGCAGCAGGGCACGTGCAGACTCACTTAGAAAGAATGCAAAACAAATGCTAAAAAGTTTTAGTAAAAACTCAGTAACTCTCAGCTTCATGCATTTGCACTTTTCAAAGTGGTCATGCTGAATGCTGCGAATGTCTGGAAACATTAGGTGTTAAGCATCCAGTTAAAAGTGAAGTGCGGTCAGTTGTCCAGCTGAGGTAGAGCAATGGCCAGAAACATACACAGCTCTGCCACTGACCAGCTATTAAGGGGACTCAGAACACAAAGTGGTCATTTGAAATTGTTCTTTTCTTCCACTCTGGTGAAATGCTGTTGTTTATTTCCTAGTTCTTTCTGTGACATTGCTAGTCCTTGCCCAACATTTGTGATATTGAGGAATATTGCAGTCTGGGTCTGGGATGCTTTCTGCTAGGAAGGATTCTTTTTACTAAAATGGGTTGACATTTTATGAAATTTGATTTTTTTTGTTGCTGTTCCATGAAATTTTATATGCTGGAATGGGAAATGTGGTTGCTCTGATGATGTGGCTTTGTGATCTGTTGTGACACTTATTATTTCATGTGCAGGATTGTATTGTGAAGTTTGAAAGGAAAGGGCTTATGAATAATAAAGAATAAGGACGAGTGGATGGTAGCGTCAATGAAAGATGAGTTGGGTAATAAAAGGCAGTGCATGTCTGGTACACTAAAAATGTTCTTAGACATTGTCACTTATAAACTGACAGATGATAAATGCACATTCCTGGCCCAGCTGGTTGATGTAGGTGGCATATTTCAAGCATCTAGTGCAGATGCTTAAGCGAGGCTTCAGTCTAATGAACACTATAAAAACAAAGTCTTTAACAGGGGGAAGTTTCTCATCTAGACACGCTAATGCTCATCACATCATATCTAACTGCTGATTCAAGGTTGACCTTGAATCTGTCTATGTATTCTGGAAATGTGACAAAGACAAAAACTGTGAGGTGTAGATGACAGCAGAGGCTAGATAGGCAGCAAGTGTCCTCGCCTCACATTTGTTTAGTAAATTAATAAAACTACAGTATTTCAGTTTAACATTTTTATTGAAGTTTGAATGAAAAATACAACAGCTATGCATTTGTTTTCAATTACGCTACTTAGGCTTGCTGATGCTTCTTGGACCAAAAAACTGTTGCCCATGTGGCACCATGCCTCCCAAATTGCCGCTCAACAAGTACCATAATTGCTCAGCTGCATCGTCAGCTTAGCGGGAACACTGGGGGCTGGTAGGCCAGACGGACCTCTCCCTCAGAAACACGTAACTGGGGGCCTCAGTGAGGGCACCTTTCACAGCCACAACCCCTTTCAAAAGTAGCTTCCTCCACAGCTTGCCAGCCAGGCTAAACAGCTGCGCCACGCGTGTTCCACGGACGGCACTTAAAAACAAAGGCTTCAGCCCTCGTGCCCATGGACATGCCATTGGCCGGCACAAACGCAGCGGTGCACTCAGATGGCACTGTGCATTTGTCAGCCGTGTCCCGTACTTTCCTGCTCTGAAATTGATGGCGTCCCAAACTTTGTAATGTAGTACAAAACATCCACTTCGTGGCCACCTGCTTTGGCGGTCTCTGCATGTCCACTGCTCGTTGGGCCAGGGACAGCAAGAACGTTGGGCACGTGCTGGCCTTCAGCAGTTTCATCTGTCGCAGGGCTAATGTCGTCACAGGACTGCGACATTGCCTGTGTGGCCGTCAAGACTTTGGGTAGGTAAACCTGGCTACGTTGAGCTGCACTTGGGAGAACACCTACTTTGCTCTCTGAGAACCCTCTCACCACTGGATTGTTGAGGCTGTGCAGAGAAGGTTGCTGTTAATTTGAACATTTCAGGTCCCCTGGCCAGATGCTCCTCAGCCTCAGTATTCAAGAGCTGTGCTGTTTTTCACTTGTCCTCCAGTTTTAACTCCTCTTCTTTGCGCTTACAAGCTGCAGTTTCAGGATGGGTACCACAGCTGGCCTGTCTCAGGAAATCAACCGGTACATTGCATGAGATGCAGGCCAGCTCACCTCCCTGGCCGTGGTTACGGTTCTCTTCATCTTACTTGAAGTAAGATGCTGCAGCCCCTTCTTTCAGGTGCAGGTGTTTCCAGAGAGAGTCCAAGGTGCACAAGGCCTAGGTTAAATTCTTTGGGCTGAGCAGACACCAAGGAGGGGACTCAGAGAAAATGACTGTGACAGCACTGAGCTTGACCCACGGGTTGAGTGGTGAGTCAGGTGGTCCCTGAGCCTCAACTATAGGTGCCAGAGGCAGTGAGACTCCAGGGGGAGCTGATTAGTCCCTGCATACAGAGGCTGCCACTCCTGCCCCCTCCGCCCCCCCCCCCCCCCCAGCAGGGCCCCATCTTGCCCCTGAGAGGTCGGAAGTCCAGTCTAGGGTCCCTGCCACATATACTGCCCAGCCAGCCCCCCAGGGTGGCCAGTCTGGTTAAGTTTTCACTGACATGAAGATTGGAAGTTGATTTTTTTATCGATGGGATCAAGGCCTGGGTCACAGAGGCCAGAGAATGCTCCTGGCTGGCCAGCCAGCACCAAAGGAGTGTTCAGAGGCAGCCTCCCATCTTGATCTGAAAAGCACCCCAGGGAAATGGTTCTGAACAGCCTCAGCTGATCACCAGGCCTGCTTCTCTAGGCTTCCCACCCTCACCATAGTTAGGGTTCCAACACCCCCCTGGCAAGCTCCCCCACGGACCAGCAAGAGACGTAGCAGGCTGCTCCGCAAGGCCCAGCTCCCTCACCTTGACTGGATGCTGTCGAGTTTGCAATTTTAACAGCATTGTCACAACCCCACAACTAGCTGCCTGAAGCCCTCTGCATGGCTGAGCCCAGTAAAGTGTAAAGCCAGCTGATGGAAATGGAGGCCTTCAGAGGAACCCCACAGTTTTTGGAGGGAGGGGAAGCTGCTCTCTGCCCATCCTCCTGCCCTATATGAAATGAAAGATATGGACCATCTCTGTCATGCTTTCAGCATCAGAGACCTGGTGCGCAAGGGGCCACCCACAAATCAATAAGCAAATGAGGCCCGGCTGCTTCCTTACCAGTGGGTGACAGCAGAGTGCCACACTCCTCTGTGCACCCCAAGAGCCTGCAGGGCTGGGGTGGCCCGACCAATGGGTTGGGGGGAACACTGTGGAGTGTGCATTACTAGCAGCATTACGGTAGCATCTAGAAGCAGGCCCATCGTGGCATGCACATTACGGTAGGCTGGGCCTCCGATTATAGCATGTGCGCTCTTAGCACACTGGGTAGCTATTATGGAATGTGCATTATTAGCAGTATTATGGCATTGGTAACACACCTATGTCCACCCCAGTTAGAGTTCACATTATTACCAATATTACAGTACTACATGTGAAGCAATTATAATATGTACATTATTAGCAGTATTATAACGTGTCCCCCATCTGCCTCATCATAGTGTGCACATTACCAATATTACAGTAACACTTGGGGTGCAATTGCAGTAGGTGCATTATTAGCAGCATTCCAGAAGCACCAAGGTACCGAAATTTGTGCCAGGGAGACAGAAGGCTTCACTCAACATTTCTGGGCACATCTCTAGCATCCCCTCCCCCACTGCTGGCTGATGTGGGGGGAACTGGCCCCATGGCCTCAAATCACAGCCAGAGAGAAAGGGGGTGGAAGGGTTACCCCCCTCAAAAAACAAGACAGTCCTTTGGACATCGCTCCCTTTATTGAACATAAAAATCTGGTGAATCACCAGAGAGAAAGGGGTCACAGTGGGGCACTGGGTTAGAGGGGGGAGGGGGTAAAGGGTAGAGGGAATGCCCCAGTGGGGCAGCATTAGCAGTTATGTCATCTCCAGGGCAGAGGGCCCACAAACACAGAGAAGGGGGAGATGGTAAAAAAAAATAAATGGTGTTCATGTGCCCCTTGGGGAGCTGCCTAGGAACATGGGAAGGAGATTGGGGAATACCAGAAAAACTGTGGTGATAGAACCCAGGCATCCTCGTGTCCAGCACCCCTCCCCCTAACTCTAGACCCACTTACTTCCCAGAGCCAGGAAGAGAACCCAGGTGCCCTGGCTCCCAGCCCCTCCCAAACAATGAAACCAAGCAAGTGCCTTTCAGCATCTTTATTTATCAAAAATAAACAATTTCCCCTTTCTTACAAAAAAATCAGGAGTTACAAAGTAGCTGATAGATTTAGAGTGGGGAACGGGGGTCTCAGGAGGCTACCCACAATGCCTCGCACCAACAATAGCACCCTGGTGAATTTAAACCGAATGGGGATGGAGAACCCAGAGGTTTCCTGATGCCCAGTCCCCCTGCTCAAAGCCACTAGACCTCATTCCTGTCCTCCAGTCAGGGAGAGAACCAAGGAGCTCCACTTTAATTCACTTCCTTCCTGTAAACCCAGGAGTCTGGGCTCCCAGATTCCTCAGCCCATGGAACAGGAACTAGGGGCAGGGGGGGAGGAAATTGCTCCTGCCCCTGGCTCACGAGCGCCCCCTGCTGGCCCAGTGGAAGAAGTCACAGCGGGCACGAGGGTCGCCAGGGCGCCCTGGGGGCCGGGCACAGACATAGAAGCGCCGCCCACAGTTGGGGCCAGGTTTGCGGACGGTTCGCAGGGCACAGGGCTCTCTGTGAGTTGGGCAGAGGGGTGGGGGCTCCGGGCCAGGCAGCACTGCACGCCAGCGGGCTGTGTTGCTGTGGAGGGATGCCGCCATTGGCCCTGGGTCACCAGGGGAGAACACCATCACCAGCTCCTCAGGCCCCAGGCCATTGCTGGGCCCGAGTGCATCGTGGACCAGCTCCTGACTGCTCTGCCCTGCTGTATCCTGGACCAATGCTTGTGTATTCTGACCCAGTGCATCATGGGCCAGCTCCTGACTGCTCTGCCCTGCTGTATCCTGGACCAATGCTTGTCTATTCTGACCCAGTGCATCGCGGGCCAAATCCTGTGCCCTGTGTCGCAGTGCATCCTGGGATGACTCTTGTCCACTGCGCTCCAGTGCATCCTGGGTCAGCTCCTGGATCCTGTGTTGCAGTACATTCTGGAATGGCTCTTGTCCACTGTGCCCTAGTGCACTCTGGTCTGGTTCTGGTCCACCCTGCCCTGGTGCATCTGGGGCCAGCTCCTGTGTCCTGTACCCTGGTGCATTCTGGGCTGTGACTATTCTCAGCTGGCCTTGTGTCACTCTAAAGTAACTCAGCAGATCCCCCTGCCCCCTAGGCAGGCGTCTCCTGTTCCGTGCAGTGCCCCCCCGTCCCACCCCTGTTCCGCGACATGTCCTGCCTGCCCCAGCAGCTCCCGCCCCGCGCTCTACCCTGACCAGGAAGCGGTTGAGCTTCTGCTGGGTGCCAGCGAATTCAGGCATATGGCGGGTGCAAAGTGGGGGGCATCGGGGTGCGGGCAGGAAGGTGGCCGCCAGCTCGGCCAGCACAGGGCAGTGGTCAGAGCCGGGCACCTCAGGCAGGACACGGGCATCCTGCAGTTCACCCAGCGCCAGGGCCCGGTCGGCCAGGACATAGTCCAGCCGTGTGCCATGGTTGGTGAGGCGGGCGCCCGTGTCGGTGCGCCAGCAGGTGAAGGCGTAGGGCTGTCTAGGATGCAGGAGGCGGAAAGTGTCCATGAAAAGCCCCTGCCCAGGTTGCCCGTCTGGCGCACACAGGAACCCATCCAGCCAGCGCCGGCCTGGGTGCTCCCCAAATGTCTTCTGTGGGAGGGAAAGGGAAGAGTCAGTAAGTCAGATACCCAGGAGTCCTGACCCCCTGCTTCTGCTGAAACGACTAGACCTTACTCCCTCCCAAAGCTGGGGATAGAACCCAGGCATCCTGGCTGTCCACTCCCACCAGATCAGAGGGTACTAACCGGGTCCCCTGGCTCACAGTGGTCGATGGGCCGATGGGATGTATTGATGTCCCCCAAGATCACAACATGGCTGGAAGACAAGAAATGGGGCTGGGGGTCAGTAGTCCAGAGGGATGAGTCCACAGGGGGGCACCCCAGATGCAGGGGAGGGATGTCTCTAGTTCCATGAGGAACTTGGTGACGGAAAGTCAAGGCCTGAGTGGGGATTCCATGGGGGGGAGGGGGTTTCAAAGTGAGATTGCGGAGGAGGCCTGGACCCTCTGGCTCCAAGAGGCACTTGAATCCGGGTCAAGGGGGTTGGGGAGGTCAAGGGGATACAAACCCATCTGTTAGCAGTGCCTTGGCCCAGGCTAAAAAGTGTCAGGGATTTGGGAGGCCCGTGGTACACACCCCCCGTCCCTCAGCAGTGCCTCGGCCCGGCCCTGCAGCAGACGATAAAAGGCTGCCTGGTAAGCGGCACGCTCAGGGCGCTGGGGGTCGGCCCGGGGGCAGTACACGTTGATCACCGTCAGAGTGGTCTCCTGCTGCGCCGACGTGCTATGGGGGGAGGGCAGAAAAGGCACAGGGAGAGTGTTAGGCAGTCATCTTTCCAACCCAAGTGTCTTGCCCCACTCCCTACAAGGCCAATGCCCACGCCCTGCCCCAGCTCCCCACCACTCACCATATGCGGTGACGTGTGATTACCGCACGCCCCTCGCTGTCCAGTGCCTTTAGCTCCTGCGGTGTGAAGCCCCCCAGGTCTCTGTAACACCCGACAGAGCCACCCTCCCCTGGCTGGGCCAGGAGTCCGGAGAGCCCCTCCTCTGCTGCCAGCGGGGTGGCACTGTCCTTACAGAAAGTTGCCACACCTGGGAAGAGAGAGAACCCAGGAGTCTGGCACCACTCCCAACTCTGGGATTAGAGAAGGGAATCTACTAGTTAGAATGGGGTGGTGCGGAGGGCCTGGGTCCCGGACACCCATTACCTGAATACCCGCTCCGTGTGCGGCAGAAGCTGAAGTAGGAGTTGTAGCCGTCCACCATGGCTAGTGGCTCCGTCAGCAGGTCCCCTGGGGACACGGGTCATGGCGAGGTCAGGTAGGGGTCACAACAGGGTCAGGTGAGGGTCATGGCAAGGATCACAAAGGGGCTCTGCCCCCAGCTGTTAGCTTCCGTGTGTTCTGCCCCTTGACCCGACCCTTCACCCTCCAGCTGTTGTCCCCTTCTTGGCAGCCAATCACCTCCAACTGCTCTTTGACCCCATCTCTGGGATTGCTCTTTTACCTCTGACCCGACCCCAGCTCATCGATCCCCCGGACACCGCCCATCACCTCTTACCCAGTCGTGCTGCGAGTGATCCCTAACCCGCTGCCCCGGCCCCGCCCCGTGACCTCTGACCCCGCTCACGCGTGACGCGGGTCTCCTGCAGGCAGATGACGTCCCCTCCCAGCGCGCCCAGCCCCGCGGGGCCTGGCCCGGCCCGGAGCCCCCCCACGTTCCAGCTCAGCAGCCGCATCCACGCGCTAGGAGTGATGCGGACCGGAACCTTGCCGCGTCAGTTCCACCACCCGTGTCCACTTCCGCCCGCAACCCCATCCCCAAATTTCACTTCCGGCCATCACCGGAAGTGTCCGGACTTCCCTTCTGCACGGACCCATTCCTTGCCCTGGCCACACCCACAGCTCTTAGGCCGTGAGAGCCTCGCCCCTTCCGGTAAACCTCGATCCTCAGGACCACGCCCCCGACCTTTGTCCGTAACTGAGACTTTATTGGCTCTCAGGCAGGTTCGTCCCCATTGGCCCCGCCCCTTTCCCCCCGCGCCCCTCCTCCGACCCACTGGCTCCGCCCCCACCAGCTGTCAGCGCCTCTTGGCCTTGTCCTTGCGGGGGCGGCTGCGGCTGTCGGCCCGGCTCAAGCTGGCCCGGGACAGAGACTTGACCAGTGACAGGATCCGGCTGGGCTTCGTGCCTGGGGGAGAGAGTGGGACAGTATCAGGCACAGATGAGGGGCAGGGTAGGGTGGTGGCTGGGCAGGGGGAGTAGGGCGGGGAGCAGGGTGGAGTGGTGGGGATGGGGCTGTGGGTGGACA
>ML685964.1:328293-346072 GCA_007922175.1 Pelusios castaneus
CCCCCCCCCCGCACTCTCAAACACCACCCAGCACCCCACTTTCCACTCCCCCAACCTCCCTATATCCTGATGGCTCCATACCTCAACCTCCTCCTTCCCCTAGTGTTCCTAGCTCCCCCTCACCTGCTGGACGACTCCTTTCTGCTTGAGGGGCTGCTCACGCGTCTCCCCTTCAGGCTACCCTGGCTCCTTTCCTGGGGAGCTGGTGACCCTCCTGGAGACTCAGCCTGGCTCCTGCGCTCCCCTGTGGACCCGGCTCGTTGTGACCCCTTCCCCATGCTGGGTTCCCTGCAGGGCAGCGAGGGGCTGCGGCTGGGGGGGGTCTGGCTGCGCAGGCTCCCAGGGTCATCACGGGAAGGGCTAGGAGTCCGAAGACTGCGAATGCTCAAGGCATCAGGACCAGCTTCCTCAGGGAGCAGTGAGTCCAGGCTCTAGGAAAGAAATAGGACAGGTTACAGCCAGAGAACCCTGGAGTTCTGGTTCCCAGGCCCACTGTTGCTCTAATGGTAACCACTAGCCCCCACTCCCCTCCCTGCGCCAGGGATGGAACTCAGGAGTCCTGGCCTCTCATGTGGTGTCCCCAAAGATGGTGCCTCACCCCAGTGGTCTCCTGGCTGATGCCTTGGGGCAAAGGATCCCCAAAAGCTCCAGGGTCTCCTGGAAGGGCCTGTCCCTCGTAGCTCCTCTCTGAGGGTGGCCGGAGGAGGTGGATGATCTGCACCCACATATCAAAGAGGTCATGGTGGGCATCGCTCTGGGGGCAGAGCTGCAGGTAGAACGAGCGGCCACTGGCCAGCTTCAGCCGCAGCTGCAGCAGGTCGCTGTCATGCACTGAGATCTTCACAAAGCGGAGTGGGAGCAGCCTGTGAGAACGGCAGGGAGGCTGCGGGTCAGGAGTGAGGAGCACAGGCACAGCTGAGTGGAGTGGAATGCAGGGTTGCATGTTGGAGTGAAGGGCACCATTCATGGGGTGGGGTTGGTGTGTTGTGTCTCACCTGGTTAGCTCTAGCACTTTGGTGGGGGGCCCCCCATACCCCCAGGGTGGAATCCGTTTCCCCTCAGCAGGGACTACAGGCCGGGCCAGCAGCAGCACATTGGGCACCAGGAGGGCAGGGCTGGTGCAGGCCACACCCACTGTGACTACACGGACACGATTGTGCACATCTACGACCTCCCCCCGCTTGCTGATCTGGAGGAGGGGACAAAGGGGCGGATTAGTGCATCCCCAGCCACCTGGTCCCAGCTGTTTGTTGCCCCACCCCTCTCCCTTTGAGCCCTGCCCCCATTTCAGGCCTTTCCTATAGCTCCACCTCCCAGCTCTAAGCCCCACCCCTGACCCCCACAGTACCTGAATAAAGTCACTCTCAAATATAGGTGCATATTGGAAGATCTCGTACTCGCCGGCCCGGAGCTGGCGCTGTAGCGGCCCCATGGCCGTGTTCATCAGTCCCCGTGCCTGGTCGCTGGCTGCCGTATAATACGGCAGAATGAAGTCCTCGTACATATTCTGGCCAGCCTAGAGGAAGGGGGGGAGGGAGCCAGGACTCCTGGGTTCTAGTGCCAGCTCTTGCAGAGGGAGGCTGGGGCACCCAAGTTCCTTTCCCGGCTCTGGGAGGGGAGTGAGTTCTAGGGATTAGAGCAGTGGGAGACTGGGAGCCAAGATTCCTGCGTTCGCTCCACAGGCACGTTGGGTCTTTTAAGTGTGTGCTGACATCCCCCACCCCTCCATGGCCTGCACCCCCAGCTGCGTATTCCCACTCTTGTGCTAATGGTGGGGTTATCACAACCCAGGCGGGGTAGGGAGGGGTGACCATGGGATCTTGCCCAGCAACACGGAGACTCCATTCTTACGGCCGTAGTGCCATCCCTGTTCTTCAAAGCGTCTGACGAAGTGGGATTTTCTCCCACGAAAGCTCATGCGATAAATAAATCTGTTAGTCTTTAAAAGTGCCACAGGACTCTGTTGTCTTCCCTGTAGGGACTCTGCCCCCGCCCACCCACCCACCAACTGAGCTCCTCCTCCATCTCCTGGCTTTCCTATAGCTCTGCTCCCCCTCCCCCCCCAGCCCCTCTAGCTTTGTTCTGATCTCAGACTGTTCCTCCCCTGCAACAAGCCCATACCCCTCCCCATTGGTGCAGTTCTGCAGCAGGGGTGGGACAAGTCCCTCATTCCTTTGGTGGGAGGGGTCTCCCAGTCATTTTATGGGAAGGGAAGGAGCTCAATTACCCTACCCCCAGCTGCGGCTCACCTCTGCTGCGCCTATGGAGGCAGTAGGCTACAGCAGGTGAGGGAGATATACAGCTCCTGCTCTCCCTCCCCCAGTTTGTTCGCAGCCCCACTCAGGCTAGGGAAATTATGACATCACTCCCTTCTCTATGACGCAATGCTTGGGGGAGCAAAGCTAGCACGTACCACACTCAAGATGGCGACAGGGAACCTCCCATCGCCACACTCAATATGGCACCCAAAAGCGCATCGCAACGATAAGGCCACATCCAAGATGGCGCAGACTGCTCTGTTGTTTCCGACCCAATAAATACGCCACCCTCCGCCCAATATTGCGTTTGCATCCGCCACATCCAATATGGCGTCTACATGAGTGCCTTTTCATGCCTCTACCATGATGGCGCCGGAGTTAACAGGTTCGTTTCCTCCCCCGTGCAACAGAGGCGGCCATAACTAAGGTTCCACATGCTGACTGCCTTAACAAACAAGTTCTGGGGCCGTTTTAGACTTAAATTTGTCCCACGAGCTTCCGTAGGAAGCAGCTCACTTTTCATTCATCTGATGAACTGGAATTCTACCCACCAAAGCGCATGTGATAAATAAATTTGTTAAAGTACCAGAGATCTCCATGTTTGTTTTGCTGAAATAAATTAAGAGGGCTACCCCAGTTGGCTTGATTCCCCACGTGGGGGGCTGGGTGTGTGTGCGCACACAGATAAATTAACATGGCCCATTCTTGTTGGGTGGGGTGTCTCAACCCTTCCTCTACCCCAATGTTTCCATCACCCATGGCGCTCTGGTACTGCTTTGCTGGGCCTCACTGATTTTATAGGGGCAGCCTGGAAGTTCAGGACTTTTACTTTACGCCCCTACCCCCTTGATTGTTTCAGTCACCCTAGCCCTAGAGCCTAGTAATAGGTGCAAAGCTGCGCTCACAGGGGGCTCTGGGTCAGGAGTGAGAGGCACAGACCTGAGATAGCAGAGACAGCCCAGGTCAGCCATGAGGGATACCTGAAGAGCATAGGGGCAAGGAGCAGAAATGGCAGCAACTCCAGCTCCAGCGGTGCTCTCTCTCCTCCTAACAGTGGCTGAGCCCAGCACCACCGAGGCCTCTCCCCCCCTCCCCCCAAACTGCAGCCAGGTACCTATTAGCTCAGAGGAAACTGATGGGGACTACAGCTGGTACATGGACCCCTCAAGCAAGCACACGTTGGGAGTAGTTTGTGTGTCACCCACCTTCACCTCACAGGCAGGAAGAAGCAGCGGCTCCTATTGCACATCCCGGTGCAGCAAAAACCAGCTCCACAAACCCATGGCTGTCACTAGGCAACAGGCTGGAGCTCCCCTGGGAAAGTCTAAGTCCTGTCAGTAGTCATTTATTAACACCCCAAGGGCTGCAGCCAAGCGGGGGGGGAGAGTCTGTCTTAGTTCTGGACTGATGGGAGCTTCACTGTGTGTGACTGATGCTTATAGGCAGGGAGCCTAGTGACAGCTCCAGGCACCCATTTCCCAAAGCTGAAAATGGCAACAAGCCAAGGAGCCACATGGAAGAAATTAACCAGATTTAAGAAAACTGACCTAGATGCTCCAACAGCCACAAATCTGGGCTTAGAAAGTCTGTGCCAGTGAAAAAATGACTTAGGTTGAGAGGGGATGTGAAGCAAGCTACAATATATATTGAGAAAACAGGGGGAAGAAAGGGGATGCTGACACTAAAGGGCATAAATCAGAATTCATGAACTGCTGGAATTTGATGAGTGAAGCTAAGGGAGAAATAAATCGGTGACCAGAACAACTAAGGACAACAAGGGTTATTTCATATGTATTAGGAACAATAAGTCTCGAGCCTAGCATTGATCCTTTAGTAGAGGGAAATGGTAGAATTATCAATATTCAAGCAGAAAAGGAAGATGTGGGCAATAAATATTTGTTGTATTGGGTGAAAAACAGACGGACCCATCGTTTCATAGTGTAATGGAAAGTGTAATTGTCATTAGTGGCTCTAAAAGATGTTAAGCAAAAGCTAATAAAGACAGATATTTTTAAACCAGCAGATCCAGGTAACTTGGATCCAAGAGGTTTTTTTTTTTTTTTTTTTTTTTTTTAATTAAAAGAACTGACCGAGGAGCTAGAGTGGCCATTAATACTAATTTCTAAGCTTCTTGGTGCACTGGAGAAGTTCCAGAAGACTGGAAGAAAGCTAACATTGTGCCACCATTAAAAGAGGGAAATGGGAATTTTAGGCCTATTAATCCTTGGAAAGATAATGAGCAATTGGTACAGGCTTTGATTAATAAAGAAATGAAGGAGGGTTAATGCTAACCAATATAGGTGTATCGAAATTAGATCCTGTCTAATGCGATGTATTTTGTTGATGAGATTACAAGTTTGGTTGATAAAGATGACAGCATTGATGTCAGACACACAGAGTTCGGTACTGCAAAAGATCTTCATTAAAAACCTCAAACGTTGGACCATGAACACAGCCCATGTTAAATGAGTTAAAAACTGGCTAAGTGATAGCTCTCAAAACATAACCGTAAACAGAATCGTCATCAAGTAGCTCCTTCCAAAGGGATAGACTCTTGGCCTGATGCTACGTATCATCATCATCAATGATCTAGCAGAAAACAAAATCCTCACTGATAAAGTTTGCAACTGACAGGATGGGAGCACTCTCAACCAGGAAGCAGTGACTCTGATAAAGAGTTGGGGGGCGATCAGCAAAATGGAAGCTCCTGTGCAACACCGGGGCCCGGGATGTATCAGCAGGGGGAGCAGGAGCAGAGAGGTGATTTCACCTCCAGATTTGGCCCAGGTGCGACCACAGCTAGGACCCTGCGTTCAGATCTGGCACCCACAGGCCCAGGATGTGAATAAGGTGGGGAAGGGGTCGGAAGAGCCACTGGGGCCATTCTCGGGCCTGGAGCACACAAGGCCAGCTTGGATGAGTTGCTCCTGCCTTGGAACCTATAAGCTATCTGCCCCCCTCCATCCACATAGCTCCACCCCTAGGTGCCCCCCAGCCCTCCAAAAACGGCGCCGGAGGAACATGCAGCAGCCGGGCTTTCTTACCAAGAATGCGCTTTTATTTTTTATTTTTTTATTTTTTTTGTCTTTTTTTCCTTTTTGGGGGCAAGGGGGAGGAAGGGATTTTTTTAAACCTCAGGGAATTTCTCTCCCCCTCCTCATTTCCACACCCTCAGCAGAGGCCCAAAGGGGTGGGGCGGAAGGGGGCTGGGAGATAGAGAAACCAAAGCCGATCAGTCGTCCCATGTGTCCGGCTCACGTCAACACATTCCAAGCACAACTTAAGAAATGCAACTAAACCAAAAAAAATATATATATATATTTATATATATCATTTGTCTTCTCGCTGGCCCCCTGGCCACAGGGTCCTCACACTCCAGCTGGGGGGTGCCGCTGCCACCTTGGAAAGGGAGAGGGTGGAGATCCGCTAAAACCCGCCCCCACAGTTTCCCCCCCGTGCTCAGTCCCCTTACCCCAAGTCTGCCTCAGTACAAAAATAGCCCCGGAGGCGGGCTGCCCCCCGGTGCTCCCCACGCCGCTCAGGCCAGGCCAAAGCCCTCGGAGCACTCCTGGATGGCCAGCAGCAGCATGTGACGCAGTTTCTCGTAGCTCTCATAGGCCGGGAGATCCAGCTGGTTGAAACTAGGGGTTGGGGGGAGAAATCAGTGAGGAGGGGCAGGAAGCCAACCAGGCACCCCTGATGCTAGGACTAAATCCCATCCCCCGCCCAGGGGCTCCAACAGGTCCTGCCCCATCCCGATTCCTACATCAGTGACTGTAGCTTGTACCCTCCCGCCCCAGAATCACTGGGGTGCTCTATCGCCCACTTTCCCCTGGGGACCCTGCCCTGCCCCTCACCACGTGTGAGCAGAAGGCAATCTGTCGGTGGAGCGGTCGTCGCGGTGGATCTGGAATTTCTGGATGCCGTTCATACCCTCCAGGGCAGCGAACCCCTGCAGGGGAACCTTGGAGGTGCCCGTCACGAACTGCAGGAACTTGGCTCGGTCGGCCTGGTCGAAGGAGCGCAACGCTCGCCAGAACCACTGGATCTGATGGGGAAGGAGGAGCAGGTCAGAGCGGGAAGCAGCCACATGGAACAACCTAGGGTGCTGAGATGCAGCCACCTCAGGGGAGGGTTGGTGAGAAGAGCTGCACATAACCACCAGCCCTGGGCTGGCCCCTCACCTGGATGGAGTTGGACTGGTATTTATGGTACTCTGTGTTGGACTTGAGGTCATCGATGTCGATGGTGGGCAGCCCCGAGATGAGCAGCTCCAGCTCCTGCTCCGTGAAGATGGAGATGAGGCGCTTGGGGATGATCTCATAGAAACCCTCCAGGAAGGCGGCCAGCTGCTTGCGGATGGCTCCTGGCCAGGGGGGAGGGGGTGGGGAGAGGAGAGAGGATCTGAGTCAGTGATGCCCCCCCCCCCCCCCCAGAGGAGAACCCAATTTCTCCAGGGGCTCAGCACATCGGAACCACTAGATCCCACTCCCTTCCCAGAGGTGGGGAGAGAAGCCAGGAGTCCTGGCTCCCAATCCGCAGTCACCTCTAGACCCCACTCCCCTCACCAAGTCAGGGAGGGGACCCAGGTGGCCAGCTCTATTTACAGCCCATTTTCACTAGGGTGCTCTGTTTTTGTGTAGGTCCCACAGAAACTTGGGTTCCCCTTCACAGCCACCTGCCTCCCCCCCACCTACCCGTCATCCTCATCTGGCAGACCAAGTGCACGTATTCCTTCTTGTTCTCCTCCGTCACCAGGATGTTGGCCCCATTGGGCTTGAGATCCCGCACCTCGCACACTCCAAATTCCTGCACCTGTGGGACACAGGATGTGGATGAGGGGGGCGCTCAACTCCTCTGCCCCCCAGTCTGACTTCCAGCCAGACCGTGCTCCCGGGGCTCCCCACTCGCACAGGGCCCGATACCTCGGTGCTGAAGGTGAGGTCATAGCCCAGCGTGGACACGTCGTTCTCCAGGAGGTACACTAGGCCTTGGTAGAAGTGGTAATCTTCGCTCTCCATGTCCGTGTACCTGGAGGAGGCAGGGGTCAGATGCAGTCACCAAGCCCTCAGCCCCACAAGAAGATGGGGCTCCTCACCTGACTCCAGGCTGTGACCTCCCACTGACCCACCCTGGCCCCCCACTGGCGCACCTGACGGACTTGCCCAAGATGTGCTTGTAGAAGGAGCGGGTGAAGTAGCATTCGAGGAGGCGATTGTCGTAGACGGCCTTGGCCACGATGCGCCCCACGAACTTGAAGTAGCTGAGGTGGTTGGGGTTGCAGTGGGACGAGGGGTTGATGGTGTAGGTGACGCGGTCCCCAGGCGACGTGCGGAACAGGGCGTACATGGGGTTGAACATCTCCCGTGAGATGATCATGTACCACTCGCGCAGCAGCCCGCCTGCGTCCTGCCCCTCCTCGCCCTCGAACACGATGTACCTGGGGAGGGGGCAGGGTTGGGGCGGGACCATGTAGCCATGCCTCCTGCCTCCTCTCCCCACCCTCACAGCGCCAAATCTCTACCCATGCAGCTACACCACAGCACACCCCTCCCCTCCCCTCCCCCACAATGTAGCTGGGGGCGGGCCCCCTGACACCTACTCAATAGGTCCCCCATACTCCTCACCTCCAACAGCAGGTAGGGGGCACCTGATATATGCTGCCTTAAGGTCTGACCCCAGCATGCTGCGACTGCCCCCCTGCGCCCCTCTCTCATGCCCCCAGCACAATCTGGTGCCCCACACGACTCACAGTCGGTTCTTCATCTCCTCGGGCGACTTGCGGTGCAGCTCACGGTACGAGTCCTCAAAGACGTGGTCGCGGCGCACGTGCACGGCCATGTCCTCCTTGCGCAACCCCTCATCCAGCCGCTCCAGTTCCTGGCGGAAGTATCTGGAGGTGGTAGCAGGGGGTGTCAGCACTTGGGGAACCCCCGCACATGCTCCCATTGCCCCACCCCCTTGCCTCTAGACACAGCTCCTGGGGAGGGCGGGGGCTCTTAGTGCCTGGAGAACTCTGTCACTGGAGGTGCCCTGCTGCCCACCCCCTGCCCTAGGAGACCCCAAAGATGTTCAGTCAGCAGGGGGCACCCCCATACATGCCCCACCCCCTGCCCCCAGCCCTACTTGCGCTTGACATCGAAGTCCAGCACACGGATGTAGTCAACCAGGACGGCGAAGGGCCCATCGGCCAGGTGGGTGGTGGACTGGCGCAGGATCTGGTTCAACACTGTGCGGTGGGTCTCTGGGGAGGGAACACGGGGGGGGTTACTCCCTGCTCCCCCTCCTCCATGCACCCTGCCCCCCCAGAAACTCCCCTCTTACCCTCCCCCCCCCCAAAATCCACCAGGGCTTCCCAATACTGCACCATATGCACCTTCCCCAGCCAAGGCCCCCTTTTATCCCACACCAGACCCCTGCTTTCCTGCCGGTCCCCCTTCCCATCCACTAGAGTCCCCAGCCCCCCAATTCCCCCTTACCTGCAAAGCGCAGGAACTTCTGGGTGTCGGGGGGCAGGCTGGAGGAGATGTGCATGGAGGAGGGCTCGCGGGAGAAGAAGGGGTCCAGTGAGGAGGGAGTGGCGGGAGTGAGGGGGGCGGGTGAGAGGGGTGGGGGCTCATCCTTGATGTGGGCCAGCTGGCTCTCACGGGTGTCGCGCACCGGGGGCTTGCTCTCACGCTCCGTAGCGTGCACCAGGAAGAAGGCTTCCACAGCTGGCTGCAGCACTGTGGGGAGGAACAGGGTGAGATCACAGCTGGCTGCTCTCCACACAGTGAAGGAGAAAAGGGATTTGGCAGGGAGGCGGGTTGGGGGCCCCCTTCCCCGCCCCGTACCTAGAACTGCGTGCTGGTCATGGGACTCCTCCAGCTCCTTCAAACAGTCACCCAACATGGCCCAGAGCTCGTCCAGATTCAGCTGCTCGCTCAAGAGGGGCAGGTCCGGGGGCCGCTCATCCTTCTCACTGGGCTGAGAGCCTTCTGAACCTGCAAGGGGTGGGAGGTTCACTTTGGGGTCCCTGCAGCCAGAGAGCCCCCAACACTGGCTGAACTATGTACACAGCTGTTGCCCAGCTGTCCCATCCCAGAGATGGTTGCATCTCAGCCCTGGGTGAGAAATCCCTGTGCAGTGTTACTTGTGGCTGTTGCCCAGCCGTCCTGCCCCAGAAGTGGTTGCATCTCAGTCCCAGACAAGCCCTCCCTTGGTGTGGCTGTGGCTGAAGGACACTCACCGACTGCCGGGGCATCCTGTGGGACTGGTGAGGGCTGATCGACGTCCATAGGTGACTCATCCCTCCGAACAGACCCTTCTGATTGGCTCGACTCAGACTGGGCAGGACAAGGGGAGGGTTAGGGCAGGGGCCGGGGGTTCTTTGGGGTCAGGGGCATGGAGGGGTTCTCACTCCAACAGAGACTGGAGGAGTGGAGATAGTTTAGTTGGCGGATGTGCCGCCCCCATGCAGCTCCCAGACACACACAAGCAGATCGTGCAAGGGATGATGGGTAGGACCTGCTCCCCCCCCCCCCCCCGGCCCCCGCAACACATGGTCCTGGGGACAGGGGTAGCCCCAAGCACGGCATGCATGGATCAGTGATGGTGCAGGCCCATGGCAGCCGTAACGGGGCAAGGGTCATGCGAGGGGGAGGCTCCTGAAGGCTGATTTTTTGGGGGTTGTAGGGGGGACAAAGATTATTATCTGGCAAGGGATTTCTGCCAGCTCCAGGGCCTGTGAAGTGGGGGCCCTAGTCTGGGAGCCATTGGGTGTCTGCTGAATCCCACTCCCATCACAGGAAAGAACCCAGGAGTCCTGGTTCCCAGCCCACCTCCCCACTCTAACCACCAGCTCTGATGTCAGCCGGCAGGGAGCGCAAGGGCCCGAATTCTCTGGGGCGTTTGGCTCACAGACACAGAACAAGTCAGTGAAGGGGGTGTGTTGGGTCTCTGCAGCCAACCCATAGCTAAGGAGGGTGATGTCTGCCCGGCAGAGACTGGGGGCGCCACAAAGCTCCTCTGAGCCTGGGGGGACGCGTGTGAGTATCCGTGCAGCCACCCTCTCTCCGATGGGTGCTGGGTATGGGTCAGCCCAGTTCAGTGACATGGGGGGAGAAATCGCCACTGGGGAGGAATATTGTCCCTGCTCGTCGCGCCTGTTAATGCCACTCGGGCTTTTGACAATCTAGGCTTCCTGGCCAGTGAACTGCTCCTTGGTTTCACTTGCAAGGGCTCTAAGGGCTGGGACCAGCAAGCTGGGGGATATCTGGGCTGGGAGAAGGGGCGTGGCACAGGCCTGGTGATCCCTGTGTGGAGGACCGGGAGGCAGAGCTGGTGCTGACAGTTCCTGGGATCCAACAGACACCAAGCACAGAAAGGGCATCCTTGGGGGGTGGCCCTTACAGCCAAGGGGGCCCCAGGTTAGCCTCACCTCAAACCCCCGAGTGGGCCAGAAACCAGGAGTCCTGACTCCCAGCCCTCCATGCTCTAACCACTAGCCCCTCCTCTGCTCCCAGAGCCAGAAAAGAACCCAGGGGTCTGGGCTCCCAGGCAGCATGGGGAGTCCAGAAAGGAGGGGGGCTGGACCCAACCGACGGGGTGGCCCCCAAGCGCCACAGGCCCCATGCTAACCGTTGCTGCCTGCTGCTGCCGCCGCGCCCGCTGCCCCTCACGTACCATTTGTATAATGGCGTCAGCCTCAGCCTCCAGCTGCCGGACAGCGGCCTGGATGCTGCTAGCTGAGCCCAGACCGGAGCTACCTGCCGAGAGAGATGCACCATCAGCACACGACCCCCCGGCCACAGCCCCACACCTGCTCCACCTGGGCCCCTCACTCTGCCCCAGCCCTGACGCATGAGCCCAGATGCCTCCGCTCCCTCTTCCGGCCCCGATACCCACCGGCCTGCCCAGCCTCCTACCTAGCCGGCCCGGCTGCTTGGCCTTCTTGTTGGCGCGGCGCGTGTCGTCGCGCAGCTGGATGATGACCTGCAGCACGCGTAGGAAGAACTTCTGGGTGGAGGTCTTGGAGGTCAGCATGGCCATGGAGGGCAGCTGCAGCTCCCGCCCACCCAGCGGCCGCTTCTGGGAGGCCACAATCACCACGTTCTCTGCCGTGTCGAACCTGTGGGGGCAGGGGTTAGCGGGGCGGCCGGGGCGGCTGGGGAGGGGGGGGCGGAAGGGGTTGCTCACCTGCTCTGCATCTTGCCCTTCAGCTTGGTGGCCTGTGGCTGCTCGTCGGGGAGCCCGTCGGGGGACAGCAGCTCACACTGGGCCCGCCGCTGCTGCTCCAAGTTGTACTCGCGCAGCTCTGCCAGCAAGGTGCCTGGGGGCGGGGTCAGAACCAGGGGTGGGGCTTGCCATCCTGGCTCCGCCCCTCCCAAAGCCACACCCACCCACCTTCCTCCCCACAGACCCCACCCTTGCCTCCGCCCCAGCCCATTACCAATCTGCTTGCAGAGCATATGGCCCAGCTGGCGGGCGCCACTGAGCAGCAGCCGGAGGACTGTGTCCCGGGTGGGCGAGTCGCCCCGCGATAGCTGCAGCAGGACATTGGCGGCATCCTCCAGCCCTTCCTCCGAGCAGGAGTGCGACGTCAGCACCTGGGGAGGCAGCAGGGTGAGTGGGGGGCAGCAAGGGTCTGGGAGTGCTCCCTCCCCGCCAGGTGCAGCCCTGCCCTTACCTCCACCGACAGCTGCAGCTGGTTTTCCGTCAGGCCCGAGGCCACCGCCTTGCTGTCTGTGCTGCCGCTGCCCCCATCACTTGCCTTGGCCGGAGACTTGCTACCCTTAGTGGGAGCTGCGGGGAGATATCAGGGCGTTAGTGGGGCCCATCACAGGCTCCTTGCACCTGCCAGGATCTATCGGGAGTGCGGGCACTGGGGGGACCCCATGTCCACACCCCCAGGCTGCCTGGGGGTAGCTGCTCAATCCAGAACCCCTGGGGCAGGGCAATATCAGGGTCCCACTGTCCCTGAATCTGAGAATCCCCTGGGTTAGGGCAATGGCAGGGTCTCAACATCCCTCAATCCCAGAATCCCTTGGAGACAAGGAGACGCCAAGCCCCAGTCTGAGTACCTGTGGCCCCAGCCCGCCCCTCAATCCCTCACCTGGTGCCGTGGGGGTGGGGGCAGCAGCCCCAGCAGTGGCGGGTGCAGCAGCAGGCGTGGCAGCGGGGGTGCCCGGCCCATCGGATGTCTTGTTCTCGGGCAGAGCGATGGAGATGAGGGAGAGCAGGCGCAGCAGTTTTTCGGTGAGCAGGGAGCTTCGCCGGATGACCGGATGCGAGAGCATGTTCATAAGCTGGCCCAGTGGCGAGGCCTCCAAGCTGTAGGGGGTGCTCTCGCCCTCAGCACCCGCACTTACCGGCACCGACTTGACTGAGTTCTTGCCCTTGCGGCTCACATTCATGTTGTCCAGTTTGACCAGCAAGTCCCAGAAGTCGGTGGAAATGCCACTGGCCTGGCCTGGGCTGCCCGACTGGCGGGTGCCCCGCTCACCCTCACAGGGACCCTCCTTGGGCCGCTGCTGTGTGAAGTGGCTGGGGAACACCTGCAGAGGGGAGAGTCGGAGACGGGAGATGCGGCTGCTTCCAGGGCAGGGCATCGGGGAACGGCTGCACATAACACCACATGGGACCCACAGCCAGGGAGAGCACCCGACTCCCCGCATTTCCCACCCCGCTCACCTTGGCCAGCTGGATAAGTGTGTCCAGCACGTGGCGGCACACCACGGGGGCGGCCTGCGGGTGGATATGGACGGCGGAGCCGGCAGCAGCACTAGTGGCGTGTTTCTCGGTGTGCTTGCGCCCACCGGCGCGCTGGATCTGGAAGATATTGGTGCGGCAACCCAGGGCGGCGTCCATGGAGACAGAGAGCCAGGACAACTGGCCCGAACTCTTGGACTCCATCTTGTGCAGCAGCTCCAGGGGCCGGCCCTCAGGGGGGCCGGCCTTGGCCGCCCGCTTGCCCCGTTCGTCGGACCCGCCTGGTGGCCCCTTGGGCGTCTCGAGGCACAGTTCGCTCTCGCTGCTGCGCTGCAGGATGGACAGCAGGCTGCGGATGACCCAGGCCCGCGTCTGCGCGTGGTAGCAGAGGTTGCGCAACACTCGGTGCAGCCGGCTCGTGTTCAGCTTGGGCTCATCCACGAAGAGCAGCACCAGCAGGCAGGAGAGCGCCTCGTGGTCCAGCAGCAGGCGGCCGCGGAGGCGCAAGAGGCTGTCCACGGCACTGCCCGATGGCCTGGGTGCAGGAGGAACAGACAGGTAGGTGTCAGCTTGGAGATGGCAGACAAGGAACCTGGGTGGCCTGGCTCCTAGCCCTGCTGCTTTAACCACTAGCCCCCACTGCCCTCCCAGAGCCAGGATCCAACTCCCAGTGCCCCTACTCTAAGCACTAGAGCCCACCCCACTCCTCTCCCCTCCCCAGGCTGGGCAGAATCCTGGCATACTGGCTGCTCTAACCACTAGACCCTGCTCCCCCATCCACACCTGGGAGAGGAGCCCAGGCATAAAGCATTGCCCATCATTAGTGGGTAAGACTTGCGGCTTGTGACCGAGGCACCCCACCAGCTGGTGGCAGCACCTGCTCTCTACCCTCCCCCCAGTCCCACCCAGGCAGGTACCTGTTGTGGCTGCTGCCACCGCCCATGTGGAAGGTGCCCCCTCTCTGCACGGCTAGACGCGTGTACTGGACCCCACGGTTTCCACTCAGCCGGCTGGTGAAGGCTGTGGGGTGTAGAGAGGGGAGGAGAGGTAAGTGGGGCAGGCTAACGCTTGGAAGGGGGGAGGGAGGGTGGGGGGGAGGCCTTACCTGGGCTGCGCAGGATGGCTGAGAGTGCAGAGGTGCTGGAGTGGCCAAAAAGCCGCTCATGCATGAGCTGGCGCTGCCGGGCCTCCTGCTCACGGCGCAGGGCCTGGGCCTCGGCAGCGATGTCGGGCGGCATGACAGCCAGCACACTGTCCTCCATGTCCTCCAGCACCGAGCGCCGCAGGTCCGATGGCAGGGTCTGGATGAAGGTCACCGGGTCCATGGGCGTGTCCGAGCTGGTGCCCTGCGCCAGCTCCCGCCGCTGCTGCTCCACGCGCTGCTGTGCCAGCACCTGGGGAGACAGGTCACTGGGGGGGCAGCACGGACCCAGACCCTGCCCCCCCAGACACGTTCTGCCCACAGGGACACAAGTCCCACTCCCGACATGTCTGCACTCGCAGCCCCTCATCCCCAACCTGTGAGCTCACCCCACCCTCCAGCCACCATGGTCCGCCTTCACAGCAGCACCTACCTCCTCCTGGATGGCAGGGGGCAGGGCAGCCAGGAACTCGGGACTGACCTCAGTCACCCCAGGGTTGCTCACCACGGGAGGGGTAGGGGTGGTGGTGGTGGTGGTGGGTGGCCGGGCTGGCGGCCGGATGCCCAGCTGGTTCTGCAGCACCTCACGCCGGATGTCATCGGGCAGGGCTGCCAGGAAGGAGGGGTCCACTCCCTCAGGGAGGTTTATCCCTAGAAGGAGATGGGGGGATCTCAGCGGTAAGGCGCAGCATGCTCTGGAGCAGGCCAGCGGGGGCAACAGCCACACAGACTGTGGCACAGGACGGCTCCCCTGTGCTGAGGTGCACAGAGCTCTGGGGCAGAGCAGAGGCAGCTGGGAATTAACGAGCCTGCCAGGGCTCACCCCACCCTGAGCCTTTCGAAAGGCCAACAGGATCGAGCGCCCCCTACAGCCAAGCTAGAACATCGCCGCGTATTGCCTCTGGTACCTGCGAGCGGGTCCTCCTCTTCACTGCTGGTGGAGGGCAGTGGCTCCTCCAGGATGCCCTGGGAGTCGGCTCCAGAGATGGCCACAGCCGAGTCCCTGGTGGACGAGCTCTCGGAGGACGAGGCAGGGGGTGAGCTGGGGGAGATGAGACCATGGGGTGAGCAGGGTTTGGATCCCAGATCCCCACCCCCTCCTTAGTGCTTCCCACCCTCAAGCCAGATCCAGGCTCTCCTGTTCCATGGCCAGATCCCCCTCTCCCCAACCAGCCCCCTACCTGTCTTCCCCCTGCTGGCTGGCCTCAGCCAGGCTGTCACTGCTGGCCTGGCCCTCTGGGCGCTGCAGGGCTGGCTCTGCTCCAGGAGCGTTGCGGGCAGGAGGCGGCTCTGTCCCACTGGGCACACCACCCTCCCCGCCACCCTCCTCCAGGTTGCACGAGGCCAGGCTGCTGGTGTCCATGGGTGAGCCTTCCAGCTGGCTGCTCACAGCCGTCAGGGCATCCGAGTCCTCAGCCCGCTCCGGTGACAGGGAGGCTGAGGGACAAACAGGAGAGCCAAAAGGAAAAACTGAGGCAGGGTGGTGCAGGAGTCTTCCAAGGTCCATCAGTTGCACTGCCAGGAGTGACGGCCCCCAGCCCCCCAACCCCACTTACTGATGGTGGGCGCAGGCGACAGCTCCATCTGAGTGGCCTCCGTGTCAGCACCAGGCCTGCCTGGCCCCGAGTCCTCCTGCTCCAGTGGCTGGCGCAAGGCCTCGGCGCTGGGTTGCCTGGTGAGCTGCGGGGGCAGCTCCCCACCTGCTGGGGCCGGCTGCGGGGTCTCCAGGGTGACCAGGGTCTGACTGGGGCCAACAGAGGGGCCCTCGGTAGAGGGCGGGCCAGCAGGGAAACCATCGGGCTGGCCAGCCGTATCTGGGGCAGGGAGGGAGGGCAGGTGAGAGAAGGTGGCTGAGATAAAGACTGAGGCCACGTGGGCCCCTCCCCACTCAATCCCCCCCGTCCTCCCCAAATCTGCTCCCTCCAGGCACCCCTGCCTGGGCCCAGGCTACCTGGCCACAGCTGGGACTGAACCCAGGAGCCCTGGCTCCCAGACCCCCCCCCCCCGCAGGTCTGGGGAGAGAACCCAGGCACTCAGGCTCCTGGCCCACTAGGCGGCTCCAGCGGCGAGGGCCTGGCGCTGAGGAAAGTAGTAAGTTGTATTGTTATCTCTGACCTGGGGCACGAATCCCGACCCCACAACAATACAACGTACTACCTCACCCCAGCGGGGGCAGGGATGGCGCAGTGGGAACCGCCCCCAACCACTCATTTCACGGCCCTGCGACCCCTGTGTTTCCAGCTATCAGGCCCCACATCCACTCCCAGAGCTGGGGAAAGAACTTAGGCATCCTGGCTCCCACCCCCAAGCCGGGGGCAGACGGTGGTTCCTGGCTCCTGCGCACGGTGCTGAGGGTGACCCCGCGGGAAAGACAGTAGACTGTATAGTTATCTCCGAGACCGGGTGTGACCCTAAAACTATACAATCTACTACCTCATCCCCCAGGGCCTCGGGGCGCAGCTGGGCCAGGCCTGGCCTGGGATGGAGGGGGAAATGGGACACAGGCGGGACGGGGGGGTGGTGGTTACCTGACAGATTCTGGTCACTGGCAGCATTAGATTTGGGCACAGCCCCCTGGAAAGCAAGAGAGGCACAGATGGAGCTGGGAGAGTGAGGTCTGGAACTCTTCCCCTGTGGCCTCCAGACGGGGGGCACTGCATGCCTCAAGGGGGGCGAGAATGGTGCCTGGAGCCCTTCCTCTCTAGGGTACACCAGCTTCCAGCAGCCACAAGTTAGCTCTGGTCTCCAACCATCCCCATTAATGCAATGAGTCGTTGGATCTGAGCCCAGCCAGCCATGGGGAGGAAATGGGGGGTTGGGACTACAGGGCATTGCCCTTAAAGAGCCAGGCAAACTCCACGCCAGCTTCCCACCTGGGCACTCTGCTCCTTGCCATCCTTCTCCTCCTTGCTTTTGTCCATCGCTTTGGCCTCCTCCTCCGCCAACTGCTTGCGGCGCTTCTCCCGGCGCTCCTCCAGCTCCTCATCCCGCAGCGCCTCCAGATGGTTAATGATGGGAACTTTCACCACTGCCGGGGCAGAGAGCCAGGGTTAGGGGGCCCGGGCGGGGGGGGGGGGGGGGGGGGGGGAGAGAGGAGCGGCCGGAAGCACGGCCATGGGGCTCACCTGAGACGCAGTCATGCATGCTCTCCGCGTCCAGCACCTTGCACTCCTCGGTCCAGCGCGTCAGGGCGGTCGGGATGCTGGACAGGGTCCCTGCAGAGGAAAGAGGGAGGATGAGGAGCCAGGCTTGCTGGACCCCACCCCAAGGGTGTCCCACCCTGCCCCAGCACCCACCGGCCTGGCTGGTAGCCGTGCTCTGGTCATGGAAGAAGTCATCCAGCAGCTCGTCATCAGAACGGGCGATGATGTGCACATCGTCATTGCCCACCAGGAGGCGGGCGCGGCCCCGACTCTGCAGGGGGAGGCTGCTGCTCAGCTGAAGGATGTCAGCTGCGGCTGAGGGACCCAGCAACCTGGCGGGGCAGAGCTGTTATGACGTGTCTTTTCCGCAGATGGGGGGGGGGGGGGAGAGAACTGGGGAACAGACACCACTACAGGGAATGTGTGCCTTGGGAAAAGATGCAGCCACCTCTGAATGAGAGCAGGTGATGTGCAGCAGCTCTGCAAGGGAAGGGCCTGCCTGGGGCCAGGATGCAGCCACCTCTGGGGTGGGGGGCCAGGATGCAGCC
>ML685964.1:346082-386540 GCA_007922175.1 Pelusios castaneus
TGGGGTGGGGGGCCAGGATGCAGCCACCTCTGGGGTGGGGGGCCAGGGGGCAGCCACAGAACATCAGGGGAGGGCATGCCGAGCGCCAAGATGGGATCCGCTGCAGGAGCACAGCTGGGCTCGGACGCCGCGGTTCCAGGCTGGGCAGGAGCGAGCGCGACTCACCTCTGCAGGATGAGGGGCGGGTTGGGCTGCCGCGTGCCAGGATAATGCACGTGGATGGTGTGGCCGGTGTTCGCCGTCAGCTGGCGCAATGTCCGCTGGCTCCGCCCAATGCCCTGGGCCAGGCGGGTGGTGGAAGAGCCGCTGCCGAGGGTCAGGGAGCCGTGGTCCGCGTGCCGCACCATGAGCGGGTGGGTGGCAGGGATGTTTCCCGGGGAGGGTGGGATATCCGCTGGGGATAGGGAGACAGGTAAGCAGGTCACTGGGCTAGCCAGGACCACAGACAGCAGCCTGCTCTGCCCATTGGCCAGAGGGAGGGGGGTTGCCAATATACTGAGAACCCCACCTACCCCCAACACCAGGGTCACCCCACGCTCCGGGGCACAGAGCCTGGGGACCCCTTCCCACCCTCTCAGATTCCCCATCCTGTGCCGAGGGGAGGGAACTCAGGTGCCAGGCACCTGGCAGGGGATGGCAGCCCCCACTGTGCCCCGCCCCGTCCCTTACTGGCGCTGGAGAACATGTTGTCGAACTCGATGATGAGGTCATCCTCGCGGTCGAAGCGCTCAAAGCGCACCAGGGGCGAGGCATTCATGTCAGGGTAATCCTCGTCCAGCTCCATTTCCGAGCCATCGTCGTCCTCCTCCTCTTCCTCACCCTCTTCGCCTTCCTCATCATCCTGCGTGAGGCCAGTACTTTTACACCCAGCTCCTGCTCCCACCACTAGCCCCCACTCCCCTCCCAGGGCTGGAAAGAACCCAGGAGTCCTGGCTCCCAGCCCCCATGCTGCCCTCCTGGAGCCAGGCAGATGCCAGCCGCTGATCCCCACCTTACCTGATCATCCTCATCTTCCTCCTCTTCCTCCTCCTCCTCGTCCTGGCTGTCATCCTCATCTTCGTTGCTGACGCTGCTGTCTTCCTCCTGCGTGTGCTCCTCCTCATCCTCCGGATCCAGGATGTTCATCGAGTCTGAGGCCGCAATGCGAAACATGGGTCAGCCCGCTCCGGTCACCGCACCCCACCCTCCTCCCAGAGCCCAAGAGAGAACCCAGGCGTCCAAGCTCCCAGCCCCTCCCTCCCATTCCAGAGCAGGACGGAACCCAGGAGTCCCAGTGCCCCTGGTGTGCAGAACCCATGGCCTCTCCCGCTGCACTGCATGTTAATGAACCCTTACCTTCCCGGTTGGCCTGGAGCGTAGAGGCCTGGCTCAGGTTGGAGGGCGCCTCATCCATCAGCACGTCTTCTGGGGCGTCCTCCTCACCACTGCGGCTCACTGTGGGGGAGGGGCAGGGTAAGTAGGGGCACTGGTAATTGGGTAGAGAAGAGGCCCCCTCCAGGACCCTCTGATCGAGAATCCCCCTCACCAAGAGCCGGGGCCTGGCCCTGCCCCTCCACCCTGACCGAGATGGGGCCCAGCTGTGCCAGGTGCTGCTGGCTAAACCCAACAAGCTGAACTCATGGCAGGATCCATCACACACCAGGGAGAAAAAGCCACAAGTCCTGGCTCCCAGCCCCTCTCCCCAAGCCGGGGAGAGATCCCAGTCCTGGCTCCCAGGCACATGCATAAGCTGCCAAGCCCTGCTGTGCCCAGCTGCCCCTCTGCGCTGTGCCCCAACAGCCCCCATTCTCCACAAGGACACGACTTGCGGCCCCCACTGGAGCCCCCAGCTCTTACCGATTATGGTGCTGTTCCCAGGGCCGCCGTCCCTCTCCAGCAGCTCATCTATCAGGTCCTCCAGCTCGTTCTCCACCTGCGGGGAAGAGGGGTGGTGGGCAGAAGCAGGCCAGAAACGAGGCCCCATCTCATCCCACACAGCCGGCTGGCCCCTCACCTGCATCTCCTGGGTGCTGAGCACCTCGGGCTGCCCAGCGATCACCACCGCATCGCCCTCCGCTTCCCCATCCATGATGTCGCCATCAGCCACTTCTGCCTGGCCCGTGTCCTGGTCCTCCTCATGGGGGCCTGCCTCACCCGGCTCCCCTGTGGGCAGAGTCTGATCAGGGCACGGCCCAACCCCTGGCACGGATGGCACAGGCCCAGGGGGAGGGCATGGGTTGCATCCCGGCAGGGTGAGGGACCAAGGCTCTGCAGCCAGGGAGACAAGCAGCCGGCTAGGGAGACGGGCCCGATGGGGGACATGAGCCGGATCGGCCCCACGTACCCGCATCCGGCTGGTTGCTGTTAGCGTCCCGGGCAGCGCCTGCCCCCTCGCCCTCCACCTTGCTTTTGCTGGCTGCACTCTTGCCGCCGAAGAGACTGCTGGGCTGGTTGACGATGCGCGACAGCGTCTCCAGGGGCTTCAGCGCTGCGTTCACGGTGTTGGCCATGTTGGGGCTGTGGGGCAGAGTCTCCATCAGCCACCCCCAAGGCCAGAGCTGGGGAGAGAACCCAGGCGTCCTGGCTCCCAAGGCCCTGCTCTAACCCCCAGACCCCACTCCCCCAAGGCCAGAGCCAGGGAGAGAGGCCAGGCGTCCTGGGGCAGCTCTAAGCCCCCAGCCCCCACCGGCGACAGGCCAGGAAGCTGGTGTCCCGGGGCACGCACCTGGACAGGTCGAGGCTGTGGGGCACCCGCGCCAGGTCGCTGACCAGCCCCTTCTTGAGGAAGAGGCGGATGATGTTGTTCATGCCGTTGTGCTGCGTCTTGGCGGCCGCACTGCTGTAGAAGCTGGAGGTGGAGGGGCAGGACTCCATGATGGTGCTGATGATGCACATCACAGCCTGGAGCCTGGAGCAGGAGAGGGAAGGGAGGGCTCAGCACCACTTATCTGCGACGCTGGGACCCCCGCGCCGAGAGGCACCAGCACGGGCAGGGAGACACCCAGCTACGTCCCTCCCAATGGCCAGGTTCGGCTCTTCCCCGGCCACTCCAGTGCTCCGACCTGCCAGAGCTAGCGCCCCTTTGATTGGCATTGAGGCAAGACCCCCGGGGCAACTCGCCTCCACACACTCCGGCAGCAGCACCTTCTCAAATCTTTCCCCCCAAGAGTGAGACACAGCATCTGCATTCACCCTGCAGGGAGATTTGGGAGAAGGCCTGACCCCTGCTCTAACCACTAGCCCCCAGGGATCCCAACCATTCACCTAGCGTGCTTCTCCGTGCTCTCCGCCATGGCAAGCGCCCGGCCCAAGGCAGCCTTCACCTCGTTCACCAGCGCCACCTGCGCATCTGTGCCACTGCCCGCTGCAGCCAGGCTGGCAAGGAAGAGGCGGGCCAGCGCAGGGGTGTCCTTGTCCTCTGCATTCTGGGTGTGAGGCAGGAGGTGGTCCAGGACAAAGGCCAGCACGCTGCAGTCCTGTCAGCACATGGGGAGGTGTGAGTAGTCCCCACACAATGCTCTAACCAGCAGACCCCAGTCCCCTCCTAGAGCCAGGGATGGAGCCCAGGCGTCCGAGCTGCCCCTCACCTCCTTGATGAGCTCGGACTGGCCCACGGTGTAGCTGTAGTTGGCGATGAGGGCGGCGATGCCCACGTAGGAGCGCACCAGCTCGGCCAGCAGGCGCAGGATGGTGGAAGTGGGCATGAGTGGCTTGCTCCCCTTGGCCTTCTGCTTGCCCTCCTCTGCTGCCTTGTCGCCCTCCTTGTCCTTCCGGCCCTCCCGCGCCTCCTCAGGGGTAGAAGCTGTGAGAGGTAGGGAAATGGGTTAAGGGGGGGGACAGGGGACAGACAGTGCCACCAGAGATCCCTGGGGTATCCTGTGCCAGTTATGAGAACAGAGGGAGAGGTCCCGGGGAAGCCCAGGGCCAGCTGTGGGGGCCAAGAGAGGTCCTTGCACCAGCTGGGGCAGCACTGGAGTACAGGGAGAGGGGCCACCCCAGCCCAGGAAGTCAAAGTTACCCTCTCCTTGGGGCGTCCCAGATGGTGGCGTCTCGGCAGTTGCTCCATCTGCGCCGAACACCTGGGCCTGGGAAAGGAGAGGAGCTGTGAGCACAGTTGCCCTGCTCCCCGATCTCTGCAATGTGCCTCCCCCCCAGCTTTCCACACAACTCCCCCCCCAGCCTCTCCATCTCTGCCCAGACCTAACAACCCTTCCCTGTTCCTGTGCAGCTGCCCCAAACTTTGGCCCCTAGATCTGTACACCTGCCCCGCAGCCCTTGGCTGGACTCACATTGATGGCGAAGCCGCTCTGCGCATCGAAGTCGCTGCCCTGGCGGGTGAGGGAGCGGTACTGCTGGTACACATCATCGCCCACGTCTGACAACAGCTGGCTCACCTCCTGACTGGCCGTGCCAACCTTGGCCTCGCTCTTCTCAGCTGCGGAAGGCGAGGAGGGTGTCAGCTGCAAGCTATGTAGGTGCCCCACCCCAGGGCAGGCACCCGAACTCGGAGGGAATGGGGGACAGGTACCTTCGTCGGGGGCGTGGTAGGCGGCCAGTGCATTCAGCATGTCGTAGATCACCTCTTTGATGGTGTCGGGGATGACAGGCAGAGCTGAGGGCTTCACGGGTGTTGTCTTCACCAGCTGCACTGCATTGGGGCCTTTGATCCGCAAGTTCTCAAACTCATCATCCGATGCTCCCAAGGGGAGAGAGAGGGAAACAAAATAGAACCCAGACTCCAGGCACTGAGCCCAAGCCCGCTCCCCTCTGAGCTGGAGAGAGAACCCAGGAGACCTGACTCACCCTCACCCCCATTTTAATCCACTAGACCCCACTCCCGTCCCAGGGCTGGGAGGGAACCCAGGAGTCCTGACACCAAGTCCCCACTGGAGCTCAGATGTCCGGGCCAGGGGGTGCTGCCCCACTTACCGGTGCCCGAGCCACGGGGGGCAGGCAGGGCAATACGGATGCAGCTGTTGGCCACCTCGGTGAAGATCTCAGGGTTGCGACAAGCGGCCGGGCCCAGCACACGTAGGATGTAGTTGATCTCGCGGGAGCCCAGGCTGCCTGACACCACCCCGGACGTGGTGCTGCCTGCACCACTGGTGGCTGCTGAGCGCACGACCTGCAGGGGACCGAGATGTGAACAGGGGGACCAGGGCCAGCAACACCCACTTTTATTGTGAGGGGCTGCGGGAAGGGCCTAGCAGCATCCACCTTCTACTTGGCAGGGTGCAGGGGCCATGAGGAGCCATGGGAAAGGCTAGGGTCAGGGCCTGGGGGCACCCACCTTCTCCATGGTGTGGCGCAGGGTGTAGGGGTCCTCAATGACGTGCCGGAGGAGCAGGGTGACGAGGGGCGTGAAGCCGTTGAAGCCAGAGCTCTGTGTCAGGCTGAGGATCAGGCGGGTGCTGCGCAGCTCGGCGAACATCAGCGCATACTTGTGGTTGCGCGTCAGGCGCAGGCAGAGGCGCAGGGTGGCGTGCAGCGTGTCGGGGTCCACTGGCACCCCCAGCATGCTCACGCAGGCCCGGATCAGCACTGTCACCATCTCCTCCGTCAGCCCCTGGATCAGGATCTCGGTGGCCTTCGGCTCCTCCGGGGACACTTCCTTCTCAGGGGGCTGGGGCTCCGGGGGCAGCGGGACCTCTGGGGGCAGAGCACACTGGGGATGGCAGCTGTTTGACTCCTGATCCACAGCCCCAGCGCCCCTCACACACGACCCGCAGCCCCCCCGCTAGCGCAGGCCTGGGCTCTGCACCACCCCCAGCGCCCCTCACACACACCCCCAGCCCAGGAGAAGGAAGCCCCAGGCCCGCACCATTTGCCTTCTCTTCCTTAGCTTTGCCTTCCGTTTCTTTGGACTCCTCTAGGGTCTTCTCCAGCTCCTGCCCACTGCTCTCCTTGGTGCCCTTGCCAAGCCGGGGCACCCGCAACAGCGTCAGCATCACTGGGCGCCGGTTGCCCGTCTCCTCATTGACCTGGAGGGGGGGGGGGGGGGGGAGAAGAGGGTCAGCGTGTGCCCAGACCTGCCCCTCCCAGATCAGAACCGCAGGGTGGGGGGACTGGGGTCGTACCTGCACCATGGTGGTGAACTGGACAGTGTAGCGCCGGCGGCCGGCGGTGAAGCGCACGCTGGTCTCGCCCGCCCTCCAGGCAGCGTCAATGGTGCTGTTGTTGCTGGCGCTGTAGCTGCACCAGCGGCCGGAGCGGTCGTCAAACCAGCGCCAGTTGTTGCCATTGGCCTGGAGATACTGGGAAAGGCCGAGGACCCAGTGGGTCTGAGAGCCTGGGCGGGTTGGGGAGCCCAGGCCCCCCTCCCCCCCCCCAGATCCTTTCCCACCACCCTGCCCCGATACGACCACCTAGACTGACTGGATCTCCCTGCCCCCCACTGCCTCCCCGGCCCACCCACTGCTGAGACCCACTCCCACCTCTAGGCAGGGGCCAAGGGGGTCCAGACCCATGCAGGCAGAGCCAATGGGCCACTACCTTGTTCATCTGCGCTCTCCTCTTGGATGAGATGGCCGTCTTCTCGTAGAAGTCAATGAGCAGCAGTACCGGGGTGATCCACCTGGGCGGAGAGGGGAGGGAAGGCGGTCAGTCCAAGGACAAGGAACAGGACACAGGTGGGGTACAAGCCCTGGGGCGGGGGACTGGCTGGCTCAGGAGGGCAGGGCACCAGACCTTTCCCCTCCAGGGTATGGCTGCCATCCAGGGGACTGGGAAGGGGGCATGGGGTCTGCAGGGTCTGAGCCGCGCCCCTTGACAACGGCCAGGACAGTCCCATGGGGAGCGTGTCCCCATTTGCCCCAGATGTGGAGGGGGCCAAGGGCTTCCCACAGGCCCTTACTTGGGGGTCTGCACCTCCTTCTGCTCCTTGGCAGCCTGGAGGCAGGGCTGCACCACTTCCAGCAACTTGATCAGCACAGTGAGGACGCCGCTCAACTCCACCACGCGGGCACACGGCAGCTTCAGCTCCTGCAGAGGCGCATAGGAGACATGGGACAGGGCCAGCACCCACCACCCCCTGCTGGAGGGGACGAGTCTGCTCGGAATCACCTACGCAAGCTTCAGTTTCTCTGCTATTTGGCTGTCAGTAGGGGCAAGGATGACGATGGCACTCGGGGGGACGGGACGGGACGGGACACGACGCTGGGGGTCCCCAGCTGTCTGATCCTCAAGGGGTCACTGCAAAGGACAGCTGGGCAGAGCCCATAGGGAGAAGTGGGAGGGCCGGCGCTCAAGGCGGGAGGTGGTGGAGTGCAGAGGCCACAGGGACCCCCTCTCCTTTGGGAGGGGTGGAGGGTGGGACGCCTCACAGGGGTTCCTCTTTGAGTGGCCCTGATCCTGTGCCTGTGACAGAGATGGGGTGCACCTGTCTGTCCATCCCTGCTGGATATGAGCCATGCTCCGAGTCAGGGGTCTGCAACCTGTGGCTCCAGAACCACATGTGACTCTTGGCTACCCCCTTGCAGCTCTGGGTCCCCCGCCTGCCACCAGAAAAGCCCTGTGGGCAGCCCACTTCTGGCTCCACGCCCCCCCCCCCCCCCGACCATAACCCGGGGACCCTGCAGGCAACCTGTGGCAGGCTCCAGGCTCCCACTGCCACAGGGGGACCACTCCAGGTTACAGGCTCCCCCTACTGCCAGGGACCCTGGGGCAGGCACCCTGGTCCAGTTCCCCCCAAGAGGAGGCTACACCCATTGCAGCTCTCAAAACACTTGGTTATTGAAGGAATTCTGAAAAATGGCTCTTATCTTTTGGGTCGCCGACCCCTGGGCTCTGGCCCAGCTCTGGGAGGGCAGGGGACAGGGAGCCAGGACTCCTGGGTTCTCCCCAGGCCTGGCAGCCTCACCTCGAAGAGCAGGGTGAGCAGCAGGATGCGGGTGGCCAGGTTGGCGGCCTGGGGCAGCGTGGCCATCTGGCTGATCCACTCCGAGACCGTCTTGGTATCGCTGGTGGTGAGGGGCACAGCCGCCTGGATGAGCACATCAGCCGCTTCCCACACCTGGGGGGACACGGCACGCGTCAGCCCACGTGGGACCCGGCCAACCCAGCGCAGTGCAGGGGGGGGAAGGGCTCCTCACCTGTTTGACCACCTGCTTGAGGATGGTGTCGCGATAGACGGCACCGTTGCGCTTGACAGCTGTCATGATGAGGTCACAGACGCGGTAGACGGTGTCCGGCAGCTCGTCCAGCAGCTGGGAGCAGCCAGGTAACATGGTGTCCGTGAAGCTGTGCAGCTCACCCGGCTCCAGCGGCTCCGCATCCTCGAACTTCTCCAGGCACTTGGCCTCTTCTTCCTCCTGCTTCTCCCGTGCCTTGCGCTCCTCCTCCTCCTTCCGGCAGGCCGCCGCCTGTGCAGGGAACTGGGGGGTGAGACTCAGTCCCAGCGCAGCCAGGGTCCCTCACCCCTGACCCGCAACCCCTGGACCCCCATGGCTGGTGGCAAGATTTACCTCCGGAGACTCAGCCCGCTGCTCCATGGGGATGTCCTGGCCCAGCGACATGGCGATGGCTCTCATCATCTGATCCTCCTCCGACATGCTCAGGTCCTGCAGCAAAGCCAATCGGCGGGTGAAGGGAGGGGCCCAGCCAGCCCCAAAGGGAGCTGGGGCCAGGCCTGCAAGGGGCCGGGCTGGGCCAGGGGCACTTACCCGTACGACCCCGCCCATGAGTGGTGGTGGATGGGTCAGGAGGTACTCCGTGGCCTGCTCCATGGTGCTGGTGTTCAGTAGAGCCTCCATGGCGTGCTCCCGTGTGAAACCCATGTCCATCAGCTAGAGAGGGAAGCCAGCCTCAGGCGGGGAGAGGGAGAAACCCAGGTGTCCGGCTCCCTCCACCCCTGGCTCCAACCCACCAGACCCCACTCGCCTTCCCAGAGCCAGGAGAGAACCCAAGTATCCAGGTATCCGGTCCCCACTGCCCCCTGCATCTCCAATCCACCAGACCCCGTTCACCTCCCAGAACAGAACCCAGGTGCGCCTGGCATCAGCCCCCTACCTGCTGCAGCTGCTGCTGGTTGACTTGGGGCTCGCGCCGGGCCCCGCCATCCTCCTGCCCCGCCTCCTCCTCGCTACGCGCTCCCTCCTTCTCCTTGCCCAGCCGCTCACGGATGAGGGGCTCGCCCCGCAAGATGTGGCACAGGATGGCCAGCATGGACTCAGCCATGCGCCCCCCGTACACCTTCAGGGGCTTGCGGTTCCACAGGCTCTTGATGCAGGTGAAAGCCGCCTGGGGGAGGGGGGCCAGAAGGGGTTAGTGTCACCTTCACGGGTGCTGGCCATGGACTTTCCCCTGGCTGAGCTGATGGCAGTGGTGGGATCCCCCCAGAGGACCCCTTGCCCAGCAGCCACGGCATGAGACCTGATGCTCTCTCCTGCTTGTTTCTTGGGGCGCTTCTGATAGGGCCCCTAACAGCAAAGGCTTCCCATGCCCCCACTGGTGTGTAGTGGGGCATTGGGCCTCGCACCATTTTGCCATGCAGCCGCCCCCCCGTACCTGCCAGAGCGACAATGTCTCTTTCTCTCTGAACCGTGACCCCCCCCCCCCAGCAGCAGTCCCACCCAGGGCCGGTCACACCTTCATGGGCAAGAGTGAGGGCCTCCCACGTCTCCAGTCCTCAGCACGCACCTTCTGGGTCACCACCAGGAAGCGCAGGGCACTGAACTGTGGGTAGTTTTGCCCGCCCGGCAGTTTGGCAGGCAGCGAGTGGGGTGACTCCAGAACCGTGCTAGGGTTCACCATCTTCTCCACCAGCATAAGCCAGGCGTCCAGGAACTCGCCCGTCCCGTCTGGCAGGTCTGGGTGCTCCAGCCCCTCAGCCACTGGGACCTTGCCACCCATGGACAGGGCCCAGTTGAATGTCCTGGAGGGAGGAGGGGCAGGTCAATGCTTCTGTTCTTAGCTGGGATCCCCCCTCACCCAGAAGCAGAGCCCAGCCCCCTACTCCACCACCCCATGCACTCACTCAAAGAGGGCGTTGTGGCCACCGGAACACAGGAACTTCTGCAGCATGAGATGGTAGGGATACTTTCGCTCGTCGAACAGCATGGGCGATGTGAACCCGACGGAGCAGATGAAGAACGTCAGCCTGGGGGGCCAGGAAGAGGGGTCAGCCCCATGCTGGGACATCTGAGATGCTCCCCAGGGCCAGGAAGACAGGCTGGTGCCCCCCCACCTGTCAGAACCATCTCCCATTTCCCTCCCTCCCCCGGCACACTCACCGGAAGCGGGGGGTGGGGGTGTAGGGTGGGGGCTGCCAGGAGAGCCCCTTGGTCAGCAGCTTGGTGAGGGCGGAGGCAGTGGAGCGGGCGGCCGGCGTTGGGGCTGTGGTGGTGCTGGTTGCATGGTGGCTCCGTCTCTGGCGCACCGGGGACCCCACACACAGCTTCACCAGTAGCCCAAACAGCTCGGCCAGGGCACGGCCCAGCCGAGACGAGGCTGCGGGGAACAAGGGGTGCAGGTGAGCTGGGGGCTGGAGCTGACCCCGGCACCCCCAGGATATAGGATTTGCCCTCTTAGAACTGGGCAAAGAACCCAGGTGAGCCACGGGCCAGGCCCTCTCCTCCCACCTCTAACCCACAGCCCCCAACCAGACCCAGAGAGAGAACCCAGAAGTCCTCGCTCCCAACACCCCCCCCCACCACACCCCAACTAGAGCCAGGGAAAGAACCCACCAGTCCTGGCTCCCAGGGCGTCCCAGGCCCATCTGAGCTACTCACCCGACAGCAGGGGTTTGATTTGTTTTATCCTGGCTGCCATGGCCGGCGTGATCTTGGCCTTGCCCTTGGCATCAGAGGTGCTGGGCTCGTCCGTCTCCATGGGGGCCAGCGTGTCCCCGTCCAGGCCGATGCCCTCCAGCAGGCCCTGGGCTGAAGGCTCCGTGCTCCCGCTTGCAACTCCTTCCACTTCACCTTCTGGGAGAGGAGGTTTAGTGCTGGGTGGGCCCTGCAGCCATCGCCATACCAGGGGCCTCCCAGGCAGCGACTCATCCCCAACTGGCTGGCTGGCCAGGCAGGGATCACTGCTCTAGCCACTAGACCCCACTCCCCTGCTGAAGCTGCAGAGAACCCAGGCATCTAGGCTCTCAGCCCCGCACCCAAAGCTGAGGAGAGAACCTGAGTCTGGCTTCAAGCCCACAACCAGCCCCGCCAGCTGCTCTGGCTCACAGCCAACCCTGCTTCTGCCCCCGTGCTGGGGACAGATTTGGAGAAGTGATGCGAGGCCCCCGGGGGGAGCCCCAAGCCTTTACCTGTTTTCTTGGCTCCCTGGGGGGCATTGAGTGTCACCTTCTCCTCCTTGGGCACCAGCTTCTGCATGTCGGCCTGCCCAAACTCACAGCCTGCCGGCAAGCTGCGAACAGGGACCGAGGGAGTCAGACCCACAGCCCGGCATCTGCCCCCATCCGGGTCCCACCCACGGCCCAGCCAGGACCCCGTTTCCCTCCCAGCTCAGGGGGTTGCCCGACAGCAGCAGTTGCCCCTTTTTCCATGACCCCCTGGGGCCACCTCCAGCCTGGAACGAGCATGTGTATGCATGCTGGGGCGGGGCGTGTTAGCTTGGGATCCCCCCCAGGCTGGCAGCCAGGGTCCACGTACCTGTTGGGGGTGCAGAGGGACAGCAGCACAGTACTCTCCCACACCAGCGAGCAGTACAGCTGGCTCAACTTGCTGAGGACGCTGAGGCCCAGGTGGGAGCCCCACTGGTTCACCGAGATGGCCCGGATCTCGCTCTACAAGAGAAGACACCATGGGCTAAGCGGAGCTGTCCTGACGCTCCCCCCACCGCCTGCCCACCCCCACACGGCACTCAGCTCACCTGGCCCACCCGGCAGGTGTGGACAAACATCATGATGTAAGCATGGGCAGCTGTCAGTGCGTGGAGCAGGGGTGTGGCCTGGGCCGACAGGGTGGCATCGGCCACGTTGCCCGCACAAGCCAGCTCCTGCAGCAGCACTGAGCCACCAGGCGCCTCGATGGGCCGGTGCAGGGGCTCCAGGGAGGAGAGGATGGAGTCCAGTTGCAGCAGCCCTTCCTGCAGCACCTTGGGCTCATGGGAGAGTGTCTGCAACACAGGAGTAAGCTGAGTCCAGCCTGGCATGCAGCCACCACCTCCCGCCCGATCACTGGCCCAGTTCTGCCCCCTTCTCACTTGAAGCAGGGACTCCTGTCTGGCCCTGTGGCCCATGGGGATCCCCCCCGTGCTCAGCCTTGGTGCCCCAGGGCTTGGACATGCCCACAGGCCCAAGCCCCCAGGAAACGCCCCTGCTCACCAAGATGGATTTGCAGACGCCGGCCACGGCCTGGCAGGCGGCCGACGTGGGGAAGTCGATGGGCAGGTTGGGCAGGCCCAGGATGGTGACCAGGGGTAGCAGCCCCTTCTGGCTGACGAATTCCTGGCAGTGATCATCTGTGGTGTTGTTGCTGAGGATGGACTCCACAAACTTCATCTGAGGTGGTAGTGGGGAGTGTCAGCCTGGGGCACCCTCCTGAGGTTCTCCCACCCCACGCTGCCCCACCTCTGGATCCCATCCCACATGCTGTCAGCCTGGGGTGCAGTCATGACCTGTTAGCTGTGTGCTCAGCCAAGAGGCGAGTTAGAAGAGGAGGGGTTGAATGGCGTTGAGAGGTCTTGGGGAGACCCATGGCTGGAAAAGGGCTCTTACCCAGACGGACAGGGGCCCATGCATGGAAAAACGGTCCTGACCCTGGCCCCCTGCCTGATTCCAGCTCCTCCCTGGAGCACGGCACAGATGGTGCCTCATGGCCCCCGGCCCCATCACCAGACTGACTGCTCGGTAGTGACCCTCTACACAGCGGCACCAGGCAGCAGTGCTGGTAACTGGCTAGTGGGTCAAGCAAGGCCCGGCTGGGCAGCTAAGGGCCCCCAGTCCTGCAGCCCCCCCTCCCCCACTCACCACATTGAGGATGTAGTCCATGAGGGGGATGGGGATCCGCTCCTCCATCCCAACCACCCTGCAAGAGGAAGGAAAGCGCCATGGTCAGCACCTCACTGGCTCAGTGCTGAGGGGCAGCAGTGGGATCTGCAGCCCCCAGCATGGAGATCTCATGCCCATGCAGAATCTGGCTCTGACACCCCCATCCCCCAGCAGCCAGGTCGCTGCTGTGTCCAGAAACCTGGCCCCCACCCTGGCAGGACAACAGCTGGGCAGCGCTCCGGGACCAGAGCCACTGGGGCCTGGCTCACGACACATTAGGAGAGTGGGGAAGTTGGGAGCCAGGACTCCTGGGTTCTCTCCCCAGCTCTGGGAGACAAGTGGGATCTGGTGGGTTAAACCTGGGATGGGGGCACAGGACTCCTGGGTTCCCTCCCCGGCTCTGGAAGACCAACTGTGAAGGACAGTTACTCCTTCCCACCAGGAACTCAGGGAACAGAGGCAGGGCTGGCCCAGGGACCAATGGGCTCTCCCAGGTCTGAGCGAAGAGGAGGTGCCTGGCGCCCCAGTGGCAGGGAAGAGGGAGGTAGGCAGGCAGGGGTCACGTACTGCTGGCTGGGTTCAGCCTCGCTCTGCTGGGTGGCATTGAAGCTCTGCATGGCCTGCACCTCCTCCTCCTCCTCATCCTCACTGGAGGCCTCCTCAGCTGCGTGTGTGGAGCGGGGTGGCGGGGCTGTGGCTGTGCCATCGGCCTTCTGGATGGAGGGCTTCTGGCAGATGTACTTGGGGTCCCGGCCCAGGTTGCAGATCTCCTCCAGCAGCTATGGAGGGGAGAGGGGGGTTAGCCGGGACGAGGCTAACTGTTCAGTGGCCAACAGTGGGTGTGTTATGGGGGCAGGATCCACACGGTGCCAGGTGCTGCACGGCCGCCACAAGAGGCCCCGGCCTGGAGAGCTGCCAAGCCGAGTAAGGGATGAGACAGACCACGAGGGGTGGGTGGTGAGGGACCCAGAAAGATGGAGACAGACAGACAGGGGAGACCCAGAGTCAGACAGGATCGAAGAGACCAGTTGGCCAGGCCAGCATGTCCAGCAGTGCTCAGACTATTGCTGGGGGGCGAAGGGGGGGACACAGCAGAGGGAATGGTGTGTGGGGAGGCAGGGGTCTGATGTCACCCAACCAGATGACAGACAGCTAGGTCACTTGGGGGGGGGGGGGGCAAGGCACGGTGGGGACAGGACCCCATGACAATCAGCGCTGCGGGCCAGCACTACCACTCCCTCACAGCACGGGGCCTGGCCAGCTGCAGGTAGGGGAAGCCGAGGGGCTGTGGGACTAGGTGGGGGCAGGTCCGGCCCCCCCCATGGCCCTGCCTGTACCTTGATGATGGCGGTGGTGGCGTCTGTCTTCAGTGTGGGCTGGTGCCTCATCAGCTCGTCCACAGCGCTGCCCAGGTTGGAGGCCGTGTCACCTGGGGGCAGAGCAGGCTCAGCACACAGCAGAGAGGCCAGCACGGAGCTGCTGGCCTCTCACGTGGGCTGGGGCAGCCTCTTGGGACAGAGCCAGGACTCCTGGGTTCTCTCCCCAGCTACTAGTCAGAGTGGGAGTGAGGCTGGGAGTCAGGACTCCTGGGCTCTCTAGATGTAGGACCCTGGGCAAGTCATTACCCCAGGAAAGCATCCACTGCCAGGAGGCGACGGAGCCCAGCAGCTGTGTTGGCATGCCCCTGATACTCACCCAATGGATCAGAGCTGCGCCGGCGCCGCATGGCAGGCAGGTAATCCGGGGACAGCAGCACCTTGAAGAGACGCTCAAAGGGCTGGCACTGCACAAAGGACTGGAGGCCGCGGGCATTCAGGCACAGGGCACTGAACACGTTGGGGAGGGAGCCCAGGACCTCCCGCGTAGCTGGGACCTACCGAGGGGGAAGCAGGGTCAGCCGCAGGGATGAGAAGATGCCAGAAGTCTAGCTGCCCCCCCACCCAGCAGGAGTCAGAACATGTGGACAGGGATCTGGCCCTAGGGCAATGGTGAGGGTTGGGATGGGCAACCCATGGCAGGGACGCCGCCATCATCCATGCTCCCAGGGATCAGGTATGTAGCGTGGCAGAGGGGCGGGTCTCTGGTCTGAAGAGGGGGAGGCTGCCTGGTGCCTGTCCATTCCCAATCCTGCCCCAACTGGAAACACTTCCAGTCCTGGAGGGTGACAGGCTGCGGGGTATCTGGGCTGCCAGGCGAAGGGAAGGGAGGGGGAAATCCAGCAGACGGAGGCACAGGCAGGGCTCACATCTTTGATGAGGAGAGCATGCAGCATGACGTCTGTCAGCCCGTTGTCCTGCAGGGAGGAGAGCAGCGAGGGCTCCTGGAACACGAAGACCGTCACCACTTCGGTGGCTGCAGGGGGGAAGAGCGCAGCGGTAAGTACTGGCCAACCATGTGGGACAACACACCTCTCTCCCAAATCTAGGCTTCTAACCTACCCGCCTCCCCCATCCTGTACCTCTTGGAACAGGCCCCCAGCTAGTGCCGTCCTGGACAGGAAGGAGTTGTGCCAGAGATCAGCAACGGCGCCTAGAGAGAGCCCATGTTGGGTCCAGCCGCATCTCTGCAGTATGCTACTCTAGCCCACTCTCATGCTTCAGGGGCATGCAGGGGGCAAGGAAGGAATTTCCCTCCTCTTGCCTGAGGCTGGATGGGGCTGTTTATCCTCCCCCACACCCCTTCTTCTGAAGCATCAGAGATCGGCCACAGGAGCCAGGACACACAAGGCCTTGCGCTGCCCCAGAGACTCGTCTTACAGAGCTCTGGCTGTGGTGCTCAGATGAGCCAGAACATCGGACCCACCAGCAAACTCCACCCAGCTCCTCCCCTGCACTAGGCGCAGTACATAGTGGCACCCTCGTCTCCACTGGCCTTGCCATCATGAGCAATTGGCTCTCTCTCCACAGGCCTCAAAGACCACCTTCACAAGATCGTGATGGGAAAATGCCACTCTGGTTCTCAGCATCTACGCAGCAGGATCATTCCATTCCCCCCTTTCCACAGGCAGGCAATCCAAACCCCCGGGGCTTGCCTCCCAAAGCCAGCCAGCAGTCAACTAGCCCTCACTGCCCAGTTCTGGCACCCACGCTTCAAAAGGAGCTGGGAGACTGAGCCACTGTCAGGGAAGTTTGCCCAAGAGCAAGACTGCAGCAGTACCATCTATCTCCTTTAACCAGCTCCAACAGCCAGAAGGTGACGCACTTATGGGAAATGAGAGAATTTCCCACATGGAGCTGGACAGACCCTCAAACTGGAACCAGCGACCCAGTAGGGACCACTGTGATTGCCCAGTCTGACCCAGGCCAGAGAATGCCCCCACCATAATTCCCAGAGCTGGTCTTTCTGGCCAACGTCCTGGCTTGATTCAAACGTCATCACAATAGGGAATCCACCACACTAGGCAGAATGGGATCAGGTCATGGCTTAGCCACTTTCATTAAGCCACATGGGCCGCACTCCTGTCTTTCGCTCTCAGGCAGGCCTTCCAGCCCTTCAGGGCTCTTCTCTGACTCCCCCAATCGATTGATATCCTTCTTGGGTTGTGGGCACCAGAAGGGGACATGGGATTCCAGCAGTGGTCGCACGGGTGCCAAATGTGGAGGTGAAATAACCTTACTGCTCCTGCAGGAGCACTCCGTCCCACTCGCCAGAACAGACTGCATTGCACCAAAGCCACTGCGCATTGCCCACTATTGGCCAGCATGGGGAGCACGGGAAAGCGGTTCTCCAGTGGGGCAGCGGAGCCACAGGCTGAGATTTAGGACCAGAACCAGCCCATCTGGCTTTAACTCCCCCACCCCACCCCAAAAAAGCAGCCGGTAAAGGGACTTTAGACAGGATCACAGGAACCACAAGGGGCAAAGGCTCCCCCCCGGCCCTGCCACGTTACTCACCGAGCAGGAAGAGAGACGGGCCGTAGTACTCCGCGTTGCTGATGACGTGTTTCAGAGAGGTAGGCAAGGAGCCGTCCATCACTGTGAGGGGAGAGGGGCCGTGAGACAGCGAAGAGAGGTTTGGGGAGAAAGGAAGGGACTAGTGGCTAGAGCAGGGGGGCTGGGAACCAAGACTCCTGGGTTTCAGGGGGTGGGGTGGAGGGCAGAAAAGGAGCTCAGGCTGCTCAGGCTCGTTTTTACACCCCAGATCCTGCTCCCTCCCTCTGGCAGTTGCCAGTCCTGCCCCCGGCACCACTCACCATGGCGAATGCCATCCGAGAAGGCCGGGTCCTGGATGGCCTTCTTGAGGAAGTTGAGCATGGATTTGAGGAGCGCGGCTCGTTGCGGGATACACTGGACTCCTGGACGCAGGAAGGGACATGTCAGCACCTGGGCCGCTGCCCACCCCACCTCAGCCCGCCCCAGCCAGGTGCACCCACCGCTGCGCGGGGAGACAACCGCGTTCGTTGTGCTGCCGGTGCCGGTGCTGGGGGCGACGGCACTTGGCGTCCTCACTTCTGCCACCGCCGTGTCCGGCCGGTGCTCTGCAGAGGTGGAGGGGCCTGGGCTGCTCTCCATGGCGACATCAGACACTGCAGGGCGACACAGATCAATACGGGCTAGGATTCCTTGGCACCAGGGCCGGCGCCCAATTACTCCCAGCCCCATGGAGCTGCCACGGCTGTGGGTCTGCACACCGAGACCTCAGGGAGGGGAGTGGGGCTCATGGGCCAGAGCCGGGGATGGGGGGAAACGGAGTACAAGTCAGGGTGCCTAGGTTCTCTCCCTGCTTTGGGTGGGGTCTGAGACCAGGACCTAATTCTAGAGGAGAACAGGGAGGAGGGATTAGAATGGGCACTGGGAGCTCAGTCATTCCCAGCCCCACACTTAAGACCCACAGTTCGGCCAATGCCAGGCCAGCATCCATTTCCAGTGGGTTCAAGACACGGTCCCAAGCCTCCTGGGGGCAAGGCCACGCTGTTCGGTGCTGGGGGACCCCAAGGAGCCCAGCCCAGCTACACCCCAGTGCTTGGGGACATTCCCAGTTACCTTCCATGTCCGTCTCCATCTCCTCCCCCTCCTGGAGCGGGGCTGTGGCTGGTCTCTGGATCTTTGGCTTTATGACGAAGGGACACTCTCTGCGGCATAGGTCCACTTCGTGCTGGAAAGAAAGCAGGGCGTTAGCGGGATGGGTGAGTGGCTCCGAGGGCTGCGGCTGGCAGGGGAGCCGGTTACCTCAAGCCTGTAGATGAAGATGGAGAGGCCACTGTGAGACTGGAAGGCTGCCATGTCCAGGTTGGTGATGAGATCAACCACGCGCACTGCCCTGGTCACGAAGGTGATCTGGTCCTGCTCATCCCCGAGGAACTTGATTACCTGGAGGGAGGAAGCAGCAAGGTTGTGGGGTCACAGAGGGGGCCGATAAAGAATAACCTGCATGGGGAGAGACCCTGAGCCCCCCAACAGGGTTTAGTTCAGCATGCTCAGTGTGGGCAGCTGCCCAGGGCCTGTGTGACATGAGAGGGCAGCCTAGACCATCAAAGGGGCCTGCCTGGCTTGGAATCCAGGACCCTAGGGGCCAGCAGGCTCTGGAATCCCTGGATCTGTTTGTAGGATTCTCCAATCGCCCCAGGCAAAGGCCCATCTCTGAGCTAGCAGGGCCCTTCACACCCAGCCACTGGACTGATCCAGGCTGCAGCCCTTCCCCTGGCTTCCCCAGGTGAGCCAGCCAGTTCCCACCCTGCAGAGGGGAAAGGCCATGCTCCATTCCCCACCCCTACAGGGTAAAGGCCCTGTAAGCCATCACTTGCCCTCTCCACGTCACCTTCAATAAGGCCTCCATCATGCCGCAGGATACCAGTGCCTCCCCGCCGGCATCATAGCTGGCCAGGTGGTAGAGGAATGAGAAGAGGGCCGTGGCGAACTGGTGAGGGTATGGCTCCATCGTCGGGTCTGCAAAGGACATCCTCGTTAACCTCCCCCCGCACTATGCTTTCCTGCCCCCCCCAGCCCCGCCCCCTGGGTCCGCACGCCCCTTACCGATCATGGCCTGGATGCAGTTGCGGACGAGGACCGGCAGGAAGCCGTGGTAGGAGGCAGTCCCGGTACAGTCAATGATAGTGCTGAGTTTCGGGGTCCGCTCCAAGTGGACAATGGAGGTGAGGGTTCGCAGGGAGGCTGCCTTGATGTCCTGGGAGAGGCCACAAGGGGCGTCAGCCTGAGTGAGACGCCAACCCCTGGCCCCAGTGCCCAACAGGGGGTGAACTGCACCCAACCACTCACTGTCAGGGGAAACCGAGGCACAGACAAGGGATCAACTCCCACAGCTAGGCCCCCATGGCAGAGAGGCTAACAAGCACAGGGGCAGGGGGGGAGAGGAGAAGAGAACCCCAGCTTCCTGAGGGCCCGGTGGGTTACCACCCTTTCCCCAGACACTCACCATGAGCTGTTTGTCTGTTATCTGCAGCACATCCACCAGCTCCTCTATCAAGCCGTTGTACAAGATGCCGCTGGCCGATTCCTGCAAGGCGTTGGAGTACACTGGGGACAGAGGGACAGCGCAGGGTCACTTCTGCACAGGCGCCCCAAACTAGACCATCGGGTGGCAGCCGGTAGTGCCTGGCCAGTCAGGAACCAGCTGCCAGCAGGCATTGCAGTCACTGGGCTCCGCCCCCAAGCTGAGGGGGCGGTCCCTAGCAAAGGGGACAGAGCCAGATGAGCCGTCAGAGGCCCCCTTACCTAGTATGGAGATGGCGTGCAGCCTGGCCTGCACAGCCTGCAGCCGCTTTTTGTGGTTGGAGAAGCCGTGAGCCAGGCGGATGTGTGTGAAAAGCAGCATCTGTAGGCCGTGAGGGAGAGAGTATTTGGGGGATTACAGTACAGTCTAAATCGGCCCCGTCCTTCCAGCATGGTCCATCTGTCTGTCCATTCCTCCTCCCCCAAACCATCAGCAGACGTCAGGGAACCCTCACAGCCCCCACAGGCTGCACAGCAAAAGATGCTTCCTGCCACCAAGGGGCTCATAATCAACAGATGGAGGATGGGAGGGGAAACTGAGGCAGACAGAGGACAGGGGTCTCACCCAGTCAAGAGCCGGGGTCCTGCCTCCCAGATCCCTCCTCTCATCACCAGCCCTATCCACTTCCAGAGCTGCAGACAGAATCCAGGAGTCCTGGCTCCCAGCCTTCCCCAGCTCCAACCATTAGCCCTCACTCTCCTTCAGGGACCAGGGATTGAACCCTGGCTCCCAGCCCCAATATGATGCCCTGGCACTGACCTGCTTGTCCTTCGGGATGCTGTACATCTTGGTGAGGGATTCCATGATCTCGGAGGGGCTTTCTGAGATCTTTAGGGAGAGCAGATGAGAAGCTTAGCACCAGACAGCTTCAAACGCACGTATGACCCCCTCCTGCCCCCACCAGCCCAGAGACCTTACCTTGTCCAGCTGTTCTATGTGGATGTAATGCAGTGTATTGCTGGTCGCCTGCAAAGGAAGAGGACGGGGGTGTTAAGGGTTTGTATGGGGCCTGAAGGGTGGCATTTGGGAGGGGTAGCAATCAATTCATTTGGCCAGTCTCCCCTCCCACAAAGGCTGGGAAATGGAACCCAGGAGTCCTGGCCCCCATCCCCCTGCTCTAACCCACTAGCTTCCACCCCACTAGCCAGGACAGAACCCAGGAGTCCTGGCTCCGAGCCCCCCTTCACTGTAACCGCCAAAACACCAAGGAGAATTCAAGGGAGAAGAGCTGCCCCTTCCAGACAGGCCCCTGGAGATCAAACGCCCACTGCCTGGTGGTAGGGGCATCCACTAGGCGGTAAACGTGTGCCAGGCAGGACAAGACGCATGCTGCATGGCACAATCTGCTGTGGGTGACAGGTCCTGGTGCTGCAGACACGGCTCAGAAAACTGGCCTTCCTGGAGTAGCAATGACAGCCCGGCCGCTTGAGAACCAGAGCCAGGAAGGGCTGGACCGCGCAGTGAGGAGCCTGCCCATGCCTTGTTGCGGAGGCCTCATTCCAGGGCATCACCAGCTACAATCCCCCACACACCGGGCTGTAGGGTTCCAGCCCCTTCCCGGCCACCCCAGGGGCACACTCACCCTTTTATCCACTTTGACCTCGGTGCCCAGGTCTGCATAGAACTCAAAGTGCAGCGTGGTGGCGCTGGGGGGGTATTTCTATATAGAAAGCACAGCACGGGGTTCAGAGTGCTGTAGGTGCCCTGTGCAGAGCGGGGGCGTCCCCAGCCCAAGGACCCACCCCAGCAGCAACACCTGGTCTTGGCTGATGCTGCCTCGAGCCTCCCGGAGCTCAGCGCTCCAAAGGCAGCAGGAGCTTTAGGTCCATTTCCCCCTCTCTGGGGAGACTGAGGCACAGAGCCCAGCAGGCTGAGCTGGGACTAGAAGCCAGGAGTCCAGAGGTCAGCTCAGTGCTTTACCCACTAGCCCAGGCTGCCTCACAGGGGTGCTGTGAGACTCAGCAGCTTGTCACAGAGAGATCCTGGCCGGGCTGGCTCAAGCCCCTGGCTGAGATTCCACGTCAGGGGGGGCGCACGCTGGGATAAAATGGTAATGCAGGGGGATGCACTGAACTGCTCACCCAGCCCCCAGGGGGATGATGCTGCCTGTGCTGTGAGTGGCACCTCTCCAGGTGAGCACGGCTACAGTTGCCGCTACAGGGAATCCCCTCCTTGTGCTGGACACAGAACCAGGAGACCTGGAGCCCAACCCCCCCAAGCCCCACTCCAACTCACTACACCCCACTCCCAACCCAGAGCGGGGGATGGAACCCAGGAGTCCTGGCTTCCAGCCTTCCCCCCTGCCCTCCCCACACCAGGGAGAGAAGCAGATGTCCAGGAGAGACAAGCACCACCCATCATAGTCCATGGGGCAGCACCGGGAGTCCCCAGGAATGGACCCATCGCGGATAACTCCCAGGGTCTGGCATCTCGCATGACAGCGAGACTCACCCGCCCTGCCCTGCCCACCGGGGAGAAGGGAGCCAGGGCAGGGTGGGACTCACCACCATATGCAAGTCTCTGCAGCACTCAGCCAGCCCGAAGCCGTTCTCCTTACCACCCCAGCTCTGCAAGAGAGGAGAGGGCGGTGAGCAGCGTGCAGAGCGCCCTGGTACAATCCCCCCTCCCACCACATGTGAGGCACTCACCTCAGCCAGGTGCTGCAGCCGGGAGAGCAGAGGGGCCCGCTTGTCAGACCCCAGGCGCGTGATGTAGTTGGACCGTTTGCTGAAGACGTAGAGGAGGTTGAGCACAGCCAGCACCACCTGCATGTCCGAGGAGGCCAGCAAGGTCGTCAGGTGCTGCGGGACAACAGGAGGGGGTTAGCTTCCAGGGGCTCTGCGAGACCAGCCCAGGCCGGGCAGCGAACCCAGGAGTCCCACCCCCCCACCCCCACCGAAGGCACCGCCAGAGTGTGCCTGCCCACCTCAATAGAGCTGTACAGATGGCGGGAGAAGCTGTACTCGATGAGCAGGGCGGTGAAGTTGAGCACGGCCAGCAGCAGGGCCTTGAGTTGCTCCTGCTCCGGCCGGTCACAGACCAGCATCCACAGCATGTTCTCCATTGTCTGTCCGGCATCGGCCAGGATGCCGTCAAAGCGGTCCAGGAGATCCACCCAGTGGTACAGCTCGCACTGAACAGGGCAGAGAGATGGGGTGAAGGGAGCAGAGCTGACAGCCAGAGGCCTGCAAGTCCTGGCTCCCCCACATACACTGCCTAGAGAACCCAACAGACCCCACAAGTTCTGGTTCCCCTGCCTCCCCACAGAGAATCCATCCAGAGAACCCAGGCATCATAGCTCCTCCCTCCCAGACCTCAGAGAGCCTACCCACAGACCTCAGGAGCCCTGTTTCCCCATTCCCCCCAACAGAGCCCCAAGGACAAACCCGGGGAACGCAGGTGTCCTGGCTCCCAGCCCCAACACAATACAACTCTTCCCCACCTCAAACCCACATCAGTACCAAGATGGGGGCAGCTCTCAACCCACACTGGCAGCCACCACAGTGCTAGCCCGAATCGCTGTCAGTGCCCCATGTCATTCCCCAGAGCCCCCCACCAGCCAGCCAGGCCCCACCCCACAGACCCCTGAAAGCAGCAGGTCACCGCTGATGCTCTGAATAGTGAGCGAGGGACCCATGCATGGCCTAGAGCTGCGCCGGGAGCCAGCATTCCAGCTAGAGGCTGACATAGGAAAGTGCTCCTGATCCAGCGAGTACCCCCCGCCCGGCCACCTACCTTCCCAATGTTCCATGTCTTGATCTGTTGCAGTTCCAGCAGCAGCTGCTCATCATTGCAAACTTTGAGCTTGTCGATCAAGGCCCTGCAGTCGGCAGGCTGGGCACAGACAGGGGAAGGTCAGCAGGACAGTCTCCAGCACAGGCCGGACTTGCTCATCCAGGGATTTCCCAGGCATTCAGACACCCCCAACCCCTTCGGCCTGATTTCAAACCCGTTGGGAGAATCCAGCGGCTCTAGTATGGGGAGCAAAGAACCCCCGCTTCACACAAGAGAAGGGTTTTCAGGGCACTAAAAGGAAACTCCAGCTCTCACACCAGCTGGGTCGGGGGGGGGGGGGGGGGGGGGGGGGGGGGGGGGGGCTGGGAGCTAGAACTCCTGGGCTCTACCTGCTCCATACTCAGTGCAGTACCAGTAAAAATGGCAGCCCATGCTCATTCTGGCAATTCATTCTGATGGGAAGGCAAGGTCCTTCCTGAAGCAGGAACATCTGTGCCGAGCGCACAGAGGCCCAGCTGGTCAGAGACATGGCACTCTGCTCACTAGCCAGCCTCAACCCAAGCAGGCCTGGGCAGCCGGTGTGTACTGCTCAGAAGGCCAGGGGCAGGGAGCGTAAAATCTTCAGCGATACTCACAGCCTCAGTGGGGGTTTTCTTCAGTTTAGTTCGATCCACTTTCATTTTTTATTCTTTTCCACTTTCTGATCCTGGAAGAGAAGATGGCAGAGCCGGCAGTGAACGGAGGCTGGCCAAGTAAGGTTGGCGGCGGCGGGGGGGGGGAGTGTTGGCCTGTAGGATTCTTTACTCATCCCAGCCCAAAGCCCTGCTGCACCAGGTGCTGGACAAACACAGCCCTTCTCCCACCAGCTATGAACCAAAAAGACAAGGCAAGCAGCCAGGCAACAGGACTTGTCCAAGGCCCCAGGTTAATGGCAGGGCTAGGGACAGAACCCAGGCGTTTGTTCTCCCAGCCCCCAGCTCTGACCATCACAGCCCCACTCCCCTCCCAGAGCCTTGGAGAGAACCCAGGAGTCCTGCCTCCCAGCTCTGTGACTCCTGCTCTAATGACTACACCCCCACATCCCTCCTGCAGCCAGGGATAGAACCTAGCCAGCCCCCACCCTGCAACCACAAGACTGACATCTTTCACAGCCACAGAAAGAACCCAGGAGTCCTGGCTCCCAGCTGTCCTACTTCAACCACCACACCCCACTACACTTCCAGAGCTAGGGACAGAACAGAGGCCTCCGACCCAGTAGGTGGCGCTGCCTCTGCCTCAGAGTAAACCACCACAGGTTCCCCATCCCAGGCAGTTCAGGTGTGGCTGGACCCCCGAACATGTGGCCACCACAGCATCAGCAAGGCAGACGCCCAGGGCCCTCTGCAGCAAGCCCACAATCCAGCCAATCCCCTCTGCCCGATTGGTTCCCACCACTTTCAGGGAGTCAGCTCTGACAACAGCAGGGCTGAGACCCTGGGGGTTGGAGCCCCCGGGAAGGAAAGAGGCCCAGAGAGGAACTGGCATCTGAGCCCTGATTCGTGCTCCGTCATCCAGCGTTGGCCTAGTGTGTCTCGAAGAGAAGTGTGAGGCAAGTCCTACGTTCCCCCACCAGCCCCGTGGCCAAATGCTGGGGGGCAACTCATGATGCAGCTCTGTCCAAGCAGCATGGTGACTGGGCTACATTGAAAGCTTTGGGATAGGCACTGGCCAGGCAGCCCAAAGGGGCAGGCATGCCCAGATCTCAGCAGAGCCCCCTTTACTTGCAAAACAAGGGGAAACCCATGGGCGCCACTTGCCTCACGAGGGTCCGGCGAACCAGTGGTATGGCTGGAGCAGAATCCAGGAGTCCTACATGCTGACACTAGCAAAAACCCCACCCCACGCAGCTCAAGACAACCACCATTTCCCCCGGCCAAGCGCCTTCGGCTTCAGAGCGAGACAGATGGGGTCCTGTCGCCAGACGAGAAGGATCCTCTCGGCTATCTGAGCAAAGCACTGAAGAAGATACGGCCACCACCGAACAGCCACAGGGTCCAACTTTGGGAGTGGCTGCTCATTCTGCCAGCCATGTTCCTGATACTGGATTCTGCAGGTTTGGGGCCCCATACACTGGGACGGGCGGGTTAGAGAAGAGTCCCAGTTAAAGGATGAGCAAACCGCCTTTCCACCAGGGCTCCAGGTGCTGCATCTATTTAGTCTCACAACAAGATATGAAAGGGGACTCGATCCCAACCCAGAGACAGGGAATAAATTGGATAATGGGCTCCTCAAGCCAGCAGAGAACGGTCTAGTGCCTCCCAACAGCTGGAAGCTTCAGCTAGCCACATTCAGACTGAATGAGGTGACTTTCAGGAGGGGGTTGATCAGGGAGGGGAATTAGCCCGCGGAGAATGACCCAAAAGCAGCGGAGGTCATGAGCCAGATGGGATGTTTTCCTAACAGCGCAGCTCTAATGTGACCAGGAATGAATGTGGGGCTGAGCGGTGCCATACAGGGCAGAGCCACCCCATCGCAGCAGATCTCGCAGTGGTCTTTAGGGGCCCCGTTGTGCTGGGAGCCAAGTGGACCAGAGGACTCAGTCGCAGCAGGGAACGAGACCCCCAGCCAAAGCCAGCCACATTTCCTGCACGTGCTGCACCGGAGGCTGATACGCACAACCACCCCACTCCCCGCCTGTTATCTGCTTTTTAGGGTCAAGCTTCCCACAGACAAAGCCGGGGCCTGCAGTCAGGCCTGAACTACAGCTCCCAGCAGGCAGTGGGCTGGGCTTGGCTTGGCCTCGACTGATGACGTCAGGGCTCTGGCTCCGGAACAATGAATGTGCGAAAAACCTTGCAGGAGCGGTCTGTGGGGGCAGATTTAGCGCCCGTATTGGGGGGTGGAAGGGCGTGTTCAGGGCTGCCAGAGTAGCCTCTGGTCCTGAAACCCAGTGTGCATGCTTCCATTCCAACCCCTTTAACCGCGTACGTTGGCGCTTTGAGGGAACAAACGGGGCTAGCCACCCCCCCTCTTCCCCCCAATGCACACCATCGTGGCTCAAGCGCTCGTTCAGAGCCTCTCACTAGGAGCAGCCCTACCTGCTCCTTTGCAGTCCTTCCCATGGCCAGATTCCATGGGCCCCTGTAATGCACAGGCCAGATAAGTGCCCAGGGGACGACCAATTTGGTTTCTGTATGGTTGGCACTCGTCACAGCCCTTGGTTCACGGCTCCACTGATTACTCACTCTTTGATCAGGTCAGGAAAGCTAGAACGCCTGGTTTCTGCTCCTAAGCCTGAGGGGAGTGGAGCCTACTGGTGTGAACGGCAGAACTCCGGGGGTCTAGTCCCACCATGGCCAATCACAACCTCTGACTTGGCAACAAGTGATTTACCTAGCTAAGTCAAGGATTCGGGTCCCTGTACTTCACGAGCTGAGTCTCCCCATCCACACAGCGAGAGCAGGCCAGGCCCCTTTCTAAACCAGTCAGCTAAGCAATCTAGCTTAAGCAGGAATGAATTCAGGGAGGTCCTATGAGTGAGCGGTGTGAACAGGTGCCAGACCACAAGATCACCACGGTCTCCTCCGGCCTGAGCGTTCATGGATTCACAGGCTGCCGGGGCAAGCGTTTCAAGGACAGAGCGGGGCTGGGCCAGGGTGGAGGTTTAATAGCCCCATGCCAGTGTACACAAAGGAGGCCATCTTCCTGGAGCCAAGGAAACAAACAGGTTGGAGAGGTTCTTTACTAGGCAGATTTCAGAGCTGTGACTTTGCAGAGCTGGCCAGCATCCCTCCCCACCCAAAGGAAGTGGTTAATTACAACCTGGCACAGAGGAAGAGCCCAGGCCCAAGAACCAAGTCATCAGGGATCACTCAGCCCCATGCCTCAGTTTACCCTTTCCAAAATAACCTAGTGCTCTATAAACATTAACTCCAACAGCCTCCAAACCACAGGGGTCAGACTGGACAGAACTCAGGGTCCCTTCAGGCACTTTTGCACCCTTTGGGGGAGGTTAGATTAAGTTCTTCAGTCCAGGGCCTGCCTTACTATGCATATGTACAGCACCAAGCACAGCCGATGTCTCTAGACACCATAGTACACCCAGACTGAATTGTCAGGGAGGGTCTGTCCAGCTATGAACCCAGAACTGGAACAATGGAATCAGGCCCCCTTTTAGAGGAGGGGAACACCTTTACTGGGTGACCAACAGAACCCAGGAGTCCTGGCTCCAGACACAAGCCAGGGGGTAACTTCCGACTCCTGCAGTGCTGGCTGGGCCCGCAATGCTTGCCCCAAGCTGGACTGAGCTCTGCACCGAACCCCCCACCCTGAAACGAGAATGACATCCAGACCCATGCTCCAGCCACTGGCCAGAGGATGTGGGCAGAGATGGAAGGAACGGAAGGGGATGCGGAGCAGTACAGTGGATTTTGCTCCCTCATGGTAGGTGGGTGTCAGGCACTAGCTGACAGCAACTCGAGTAATTAGCAGCAGTGGGCCAGGATAAGAGCCATGGTTTGATCCACAGATCAGGGGGAACAACTGGATAAATGTCAGCTTTACAAAAAGCTGACGGGAGGGGGTATTCCTAAGGCCCCATCTGGTCAAAAAGCCCCACATTTCCGCTGCTCACCCTACACCACACCTGCATGAGAGGCAGTCCAGGGAACTGGAGGGAATTCCAGAGTGCTTCTGCGGCAAGGAACGAAGATGTGATGGAGACACTTGTTTGAACTCCCCTCCTCTGATACTAGCACAGCCCAGAACCAGAGCCCAACTGCTGTGTGACTAGGCACGTTGCTTCCACACACACCCCACCCGCCCCCCCAATGGTCTGGACCGTGAACTCCTCAGGGCAGAAGCCGCCCCACTAGAGTTTGTCCAGCACTCCTTGAAGTTGAGGTTTTTGCAGCCCCCTGCTGAGTCACAGGGGCAAAGAAGTTTGCCCTGGGATTGGCGCTGCAGCGACCTCAGAGGACGAACCACACCAGAGCGCCATCAGTAACCTCCTCCCAGCCCCATCTTGTCCCCGTTCCTGGTGAACAAACCCAGAGGCACCCAGGCATTGCGCCTGCCTGAAGCCAGCCTGGCCTGGAAAAGCTGCTCTGTAGTGTCTCAATTAATGGGGCCACAGAAACGCGCCGTAACCAAATTGCTGCCACGGGCTCGGCTCAGAGCCCGGCCTACAGAACACTGCCAAGCCTGGCCACCTTTCCCAGCATGCTCGCGCTCACAGAGCCCTCAATTCAGGCTTGGCTCCTGAGAGTCGCGTTTGCTCGACTCAGCGCAGCCACGCCTAACCCCCCGGCAGGACCGCCCAAGCACTTCCTGCTGGATGACCCAGTTTATCACAGGGAACCAAACCCCGGTCGTGGGGTGGGGCCGTGATCCTTCCCTGCCAGCTCCACTCAGCTCTCTGCGACAGGCACATGGGACCCGGCCGCACAACACCGGCAGCCTTGATTTGGCAAAACACCACGAACCGGTTTCCAGATCTTGCTGGCCTGAACCATAGCTGCTCCCAGGGCTCAGCTATGGGCCCCGGGGCTGTGGGGCAGAGTCCAGCAGCTCCACTTGTAGCACTGGCTGCTTTGAAAGCACCCAGTTCACAGCTCTGAGCCGAGCTCAGATGTACGACTTCCTACAGCGGTGCACCCCACACGCCTGCCCCTCCCTAGGCTTCACCGCAAGCCGGGAGCAGAGGTCTTTGAGGAACTCTCGTGCCACGCTCCAGCCTGGAAACCGAAAGCAAAAGACCCTAGCCAGCCCAAATCTCAGCAAGCCTGCATGGTCGCTCCCGGCTCAATGCAGAGCGCAGCCAGCACTCACCAGAGTGCACCACAGAGAGACCCCTAAGGTCCAGTCTGCTCAGCCAACCCCGCTCCTCCTCAGCACCTACACGGGGAACCTGGGAAGGAATCGGAGTGGCCTGCTCCCAAGAGCTTGCACAGACACCTTGCAGCTCCCAGATGCTTAGCCACAGCCGTGATTTCTCATTTGGGTCGTGGAACATGAGACACGAAATCCCCCGCCCCCAACCAGTAAACAACTGCCCGCTCACATGGCAGTGCAAAAAATACAGGCCAAACCTGGAGGGAGCTGGGACATCCAGCGCCCCCCTTTGATCCTGTCTGCTGTGACTCATGTTTCCAGTCACAGTCCTCACATATCAGACAGCGCCCACCCAACAGGCAAACAGCCCCTGTGCTCAGAGCCCTCCCCACCCAAAACTCCCCCAGCACAGGGGCAGCAAGGTATGGCTCATGGCTGAGGAAGGAATTAAGGGACTGGCCTGTGACCAGAGGGGTCTGGGTTTGATTCCTAGTTTTTAGATACTTGGGTCTCTCTGGCCCCCCCCAACACACCATTCACAGGGCATCTCAGTCCTTAGCTCATGGATCCTCATCACCTCCCTGAGATAAAGGGTGGGGCTTTAAGCATCCCTGCTTCAGTTTCCTCCCTTAAGAGACTTGCCCGAGTGCTCTCAACTTCCCCGGCCAGCACTACTGGACAATCCTGCCTCAGCAGGCCAAGGCACGTGTGCTTGGGGCCAGAAGGGCGCATTGTGACCAGCCTGCCTGGGCCATTTAAGTGGAAGCCCTAAATTCCCTCCTGCTCGCACCCCAGCTGGACTCAGAAGCACCTAGCACTGGCAAATCCATCCTGACCTGCTGTCAACTATCCCATGGTTAATTCAGCTCTCTGGGAAAAATGCACGCCTCATTTCCCATCCGAATTTGCCAGGCCCTCAACTTTCAGCCTTTGGCTGAGGCAGAGGGAGCAGGTCCTTCCAGCTGGGCTCAAGTCACCCCTTAGGCCCCTCATGAAGTTAAGCAGAAAGAACTAGAGACCTCTGGCACAGGAGCTCAATGGCAGCTTTTCTAATCCACTTATCATCCGCACAGCTCTTCCCTGACTCCTCTCCCACTCACCGACAGGGCCCAGAACAGGACACAGAATTCCAGCTGTAGTCAAACCAGTGTCGAAGACGCTTCTCTGGCTCGCAGGCAAGGCGAGCCAAGTCAGATGCATCTGTGGTCCCCATCGCTACAGAAGATTTTCTAGCTAGCAAGAGGGGAAGCTCCTTGTAGCAGGGGCTGCCTCTTGTAGGGACACCACTGAGCAGCAAGCTGACAGTCCTCCTCACTCAAGCCCGGAAAGGCCTGCTAAGGGCTTGTGGGCATTCAATATAAAAATCCTCCACTGGTGCAAAGTTTAGTGAGGATCTGAGTTGTGGCGGTTTCGTTATTAGGGCAGCCACACAGACCAGTGCTCACGTCACTCTCCCCATCAGTGCCTGGCCCAAGCCAACAAATGATGATCCAACCAGCTGACCAAATTCAGTGATGAATCCCAGTCACTTACCACCAGAGGCACACTGCACACAGAGACAATGAGATGAACAGAGAGACCGAGAGGGAAAGGACTCCAGGAACAGTCATCGCTGCTGGACGACATTGCTTCAGCCTGCAACTACCACTGCACAAACCCATACCACATTGATCACACTGCACCTGGGAGCTGCAACCCTCACGACTGAAAACATGCCGTGGGGACCGGATCCTGGCTGCCCTAAGCACCCCACTGCTGGAGTCTCCAACGAAATATAGCATTGCACAGCTCTGATGTCGCCAGAGAATAAAAGGTAGATTTGCCCCCAGACACCTTGCCTTCCATGCCACGGCAACATAATGTTTAAGCTATGGATTCTAAAAAATAGCTGAGGCAGAAGGAAGTGCAGCCATCTCTGGTGCAGACAGAAGCAACTAAATAGAACACTGCATGGGAGGAGAAATCTGGGCCACTGGAGAAAGCCCATGAAGAACAATACGGGATATCTGGCAGCTTACTTCATACTGCGGGTTCTTTTCTGTTCTCCATTTATGCAGAGCCAAAAATGACTGAGTCCTGGGATGTTCACCATACAAGTCACTTGTGCAGAGCAGAAGGGAATGAGGCTGAAGGGCTCAAAGTGCCAACAGTCAGGAGCAAGCCACTCCTCAGAGAGATCAACACAGTTTGGTTTCCACGTGACCCGAGAGTCAGGCTTATTTTGGGTTAGAGCAAGTGCTTAATTCTAATGGGCTAGGAAGCAAACTCTCCCATGTCAGCACGCCTGTTTGAACCACAAATCCTGCTCTGCCATCGCCACTCTTCCCATGCTGCTGGGACTTCAGGCAGGCCTGCTGTCTGCAAACAGGCGTCTGCATGGCAAGTTTCATCATCCCCAATGCAAGCACAGTCTGAGCGTGAAATTTTAAAAAGCCAAGTCACCGACATTCACAACGGGCGACCCACCACCACCAACTCTGAGCCAAGATCAAACAGGAGTCACTTCAGCCCAACCAAAGCCCTGGCGCAAAGAGACCGTTAGCTGTCAGCAAAGAGTCCTACAGATCTGTCTGCTCTCCGAATCTCAAAGAGCAGTTACCCTGCTGTTCCACTCCTGCTACGAGACTTAGGACAGGCCTGTGGGGCTCTGGGCTGCACGTTCTCAATCCACCCAAGGTTCCCACACTTCTCCGTGGTCTGATCTCCCCATCCAAGGAGGCCACAGAACTGCAGCACTGTACTCAGTAAGCTGCGCTTGAGCCAACGTCCCTCTTACAAATACACCCAGCACAATTTCAAACTGCTGAGCAGTGGAGATGCACATATCACACCCCTGTCCGGCTGCCCAATGGTTAGCCAGCCTACTCTTCTTTCCAAGTATGCCGCTCCATCACGTCAAGGGATGAGGCTCCGATCTTTGCTGGACCCTCACCCTAGCAGCCAGTACTGCCTGACGTGTCAAATATTCCACACGCCAGCCCCGCTAGCTTCCCAGTCTCAGCCTTGCTACTACCAGCTCCATTGATGGCCAGTCAGTCAGTCCCATTAGCCCCCAGCACGTGCTGGTCAATTTCTCACATTTCCCAGACAGCAAATGCAGCACTGCATACAAGCACCTTCCCAGTGCACCGGGCACTGGACAGATGCAGCAAGCCACTTACCAAAGGGACAAAGGAGGGGGAAAGAAACAACACAGAGATATTAAGCCAGCAAGGCAGTGGCAGCACAGCCCTTGGTCCCTGGAGCCGCAGCTGCATGAAACCACTTATCAGGAACACCCAATCCCAAGAGGTAACTGGGTGGGCACAGAACATTTTTTCCCTACAGTAAACACCCCATGGCTTGACTCATCTTTGGGAATCCAGAAGTCTGCCCGTCAGTAAGCTGGCCTGCTCTATATTCCTTGATGGGACACCACTTCCCTTCTCCCTGAATGTTTTCCTGCCCACCAACACCACCCATGAAGTGGGAGAACATGGGTTCTTGGCTCACTTTGTAAAGCGGACAATGTCTTGCGAGAACAGTTTCACTTATTTATTTGATCTGTCTCACTTAAAGAGGGGCCAGACCGAGAGCGGGAAATTGCTAAGGCAGGACTCAGGTGCACACCCAGCAAACATTTTAACTTGCACCACTCCAGTTTGTAACTTGCCAGCTTCAATAGATTTGAAGGCCAGAAAGGATTAGCCAAGTCTAACTTCTTGGGTAATGGTAATACAGGCTGGAGAATTTCACCAGTTCCCCTCAGTGTGAAGCCTAACAACTTGTGCTTGGCAAAAGCATTGCCAGGAAGGCAGCCAGCCTGGTATGGATTCCCCAATCCTTGGTTTCTTCCACCACTTCCCTTGGAAGTCTGTTCCAAGAGTTCGTAGTCCTCCCTTTTAGAAACCGGTGCTGGATTTCCAATTGGAGCTCAGCTGGCTTCAGCTTTCTGTCACTGAGTTGCCACTAGAGGAAGCAGCCCCATAAATTCTGGGATAAAGGCTAGACTATATGGCTCCTTAGCAACACAGTTGTGCCTCAACACACCCGATAAACTTTAAACCCCGTTAGTGTCCAACAAGCAACTAGTCTGTGCTCCATGGAGTGAAAGAGAAAGGGGTTAACGAGTCTGGCTGGTACTTAGGCAGAGTCTGTCAGGATAATTTCAGTCTTCTTTACAATACATTAAGCCTAGTCTACACTGCGGGGCTAAGTCGACGGGAGATACGCAATCTTAGTGGCGCAGAATGCACATCTCCCATCAACAGTTACTCACTTACCTCGCTGTCTTCATTCCACTGTGTCGACCAGCAATGCTCTCCCGCTGACGCAGCATTACGCCACTGCGTCGACGGGAGAGAGCTTCCGGGATTGACTGAGCGGGTTGACACTGGCCGCTCAATCAATCCCGCTGTGTCGATCCATGGGGATCAGTGCAGCATTTTGAGTGTGGACATGGCCTTTGTCAGATTCTCTTTGGTCACCCAAGACCTAGCTGTGAAGAACACACCACCTCTGCCAAGTGCAGCAGTTGGAGCAGCCACCTGTGCGCCAGGACTCCTGGGTTCCACAACCTGCTCTAGTAGAGCCCTCAAACCTTACTCCTGTCACTGACAAGGTGGGACCATGTGCAAATCACTACCTCTGGGCCTCAATTTCCCCATCTATGAAACAGGCAGAACTTGCCTGGCTCCGAAAACACTCCGAAAAGACCGGTGTGTGTGAAGCACTGAGACACTCCGCTCTGTGGTCACTCTACCCCGAAGGAATTATTCTGCACAGGTTCTAAATGTGATGGTGGCAGCACGTATAGGGCTGTGGGTGTTAGCCATTCAGAAGCTGCTGAGATTCGAAGGCACATTAGCAGCCAGCTCATTTTTGGCCAGGGGTCTTTTCCTCTACAACACAAAGAGTTTGGTTAGAAAGGAGAGGTCAGCCAGTACCTTCAGGGACCCATGGTGGTGGGGGAGAACATGCCTATCCACTCCCTTTAATTCCACTGAGCTGGGCAACGAGTATAACAAGTTTTAGTAACTCTGCAATTATGACACATCAAATGAAGAGTCTCTAAACAATTAGCTCCACCAGTGATGCCCTATTTATCTGGCCACACTGAGGACAAGCACGTAGTGGCTGCAATAACTGCCCAAGACCAGAAGGCCAAGGCACCACTGTGTGTCTCCCCCAACCTCCTACGGCTACCTGCAGGAGCTAACCCTTGGCCAGCTCAGTTTTCTGTTTCTCTAAGACGCAGATATTTAAGAGACTATTACAGAAATGTAATCTTGGACTTGGTTACCCTGATGTCCCATTAGCTGCGAGTCGACAGTGCACGGAGGGCTGGCTGCATTCAGCTCTGGCGCACTATACCGTGCAAGCTGCACCTGGGATCAGTTCGCCGTTATTCGCAGGCATGCCAAAGCAAGGGGAGTTTAAGTGGAAAACGGTTATTTCGACTTAATTTGATTCACAAGGCTAAATATGGGATCCCATAGTGACACTGCATTTTAATAGGCACACCACGCCATCTGAATCATTAACCTCAGCTCACCCACAGGGCTGAGCCCAACCCACCCAGACCTGAGAGACTGAAGAAAGCCATAAAGGGGCTCTTCCTACCCGACACCATTTCGGAGCACAGGACCCAACAGAGTGTTCTGCACTCAGCACATGTACAGTAGGTGAGAGTGGTAGCGCAGGACCTGTGCCAGGGACTGAACACCCTTTAGGGGGGTTTGGGTGAACCCTTACAGGAGGGATCGCCACCTGAACTTAAATCAGCCAACCTTGCTGCAGCCCTGGTCATCCTCTGGGTCCTGTCCCACAAAGACACCAGAAAGGTAAGCGACTTCACAGAGGTCAGTCTGGCAAAACTGGAAATGGAGCCCAGGAATCCTGGCTCCCAACCCCCACTGTTCTAACCATTAGACCCCACTTTCCTTCTGGAGCCAGGACAGAATCCTGGCCCCCAGCCCTGCTGCTCTAATCCACTAAACCTTACATATTCCATCTGAGGATCCCCGAGCACACCACGAGCATCCAGGGACTGGCCAGCAACTGCCTTATTTTCCAGAGTGGGTGAATGACTGGCCAGCACCGAATCTGACTACGGGGCATTCAGCACAAGAACATACTCTTCTAGAGCCAGCAGACGCCAACATGAGCCAGAGGGCGGTCTAGAGAGTTCCATCTCTAGTTCTGCCTTTGGGTGAGCTCCTCCATGCCTCAGTTCCCCCTGCTAGTAACTCTTTGGAACAGACATATACTCCCCATATGTCTATGCAGTCCCCTGCACACAGGGGACTTCCATGATCACAAGCACGCACCTCCTCTGGAGGAAGAATAATGCAGAGACAGAACACAGCTGCCTGCGCCAGTGTTAGCCAGGTCACCATGCCCCTCCGCTGCAGCTGGGTCCATAACACTGCCCTAGGAGCATGTCAGGAGTCACCATCACCAGTCTCTCCTCACCAGTGCGCACCAGTGCCTCAAGATTACTGCCAAAGCAACATAACCAGCTAGGCAGCTGACCACCCAGCTTCCCCCCAGAGTCCCCACCAGCTACAGGAAGCAAGGACCGGAGATATGCGGGCACCCACCTGGAATCACAGCCAATCCATGCTCGGTCTGGTCTGTTATCCAAATCACTAGTCCGGCACCCACGGTTTGCCCCAGCTGGCCAAGGGAAACACCTTCTGGCTGTCGCGGTCACTCCAATTCACTTCAACCAGACTAAAGGAGGGCCTAGGAGAAACCAGAGGCATTGTTGAGACCTGGCCAGAAGGTGGGAGAGATCTATGGAGACCCCAAAGCAGGAAGAGAGGTCCCAGCACAGGGTAGAGAACAGACCATGGAAAGCTGGATTTCTGGTGTACAGGAGGCGCTGACGGATTAACAATCAGAGATGTCCCCTGCAGGCAGGCTACAGCCTAGGGAGCTAGGTAACAAGTTGGAGTGAGTGAGACAAGGGCAGATAGGAATGCAGGTGGAGTACCTATAATAAGGTATCTCTGTCCGGTGTAGAAAGATTGAACTAAGAAGTGTTAGTTACCCCTTTCCACCATACAAAAGCTAGGAGTCACTTGATAAAGTTAACAAGCAGCAGGTTGAATACAAACCAAGAAATGCCTCTTCACACAATGAATCTGTGGAACTCACTATCACCTGACAGAGTTGGGAAAAGTACATAACTGGGTTCAAAACAGAACTAGATAGCTTCCTGGAGGACAGGTCCATCAATGGCTACTAGCAAAGGTGGTCAGGGATGCAACCCCAGGTTGGGGACACCCCTAATCCTAGAAGCTGGGTGGGAAAGACAAGGTGGATCTTTCCAAAGTTGTCCTGTTTTGTACTCTTCCCTGAAGCTCTGGTACTGGACACTGTAGGAGAAAGGTGCTGGGCTGGATGGAGCATTGCTCTGAGCTAGTATGGCCATTCTTATGTTCTCACCTGCAAGATATCAGTGGATGATACTCCCGGGCCTATGTTAGACAGAAAGGGCCATTGGGACCTAGTCTGAGCTACAAAAACTCCCCTCACACTCCAGACAGATGTGCTGCAAACAACATTTTGGCCCCTTGAAGAACAACTCCTGAAAAGGCCAATTTTTGCTAGATGTGCAAATGAAGCAATGAAGAGCTTGACAAACTCTACCCACCTACCAAACATTCTGTGCTAATGTAGAACCTACAGTTATTTATGCGGTGTCAGAGTCTCTCCCATCTCTGAGCATCCTAAACTCTGCTGCTCGGCAGCCCCAACCTGCTCCTATTGTTCTAACAGGCCCTGTGGGCTACAAGCGGATCGGGGCCCCCAGCAGCAGATGGAACTTTTGGCAACTAGATACCAAGCACAGTCAGCACCCTCATGCTAGAACAATCCCCCCATGCTAAGCTTATCAATACGTTATTGACATGAACCGGCAATGGCCCAACTTCTCTAGAAGTTCCCCACCAGCTCCAGAGCGTAGCACAGCCAAGAATGTGATGGGGTTTGCAAGGGGTCCCCAAGTGGGCAGAGGTCTGCAGGGAGATGGGAGAGATTTCTCAAGCTTGGCCTAGTTACAGCCACACCCCCAGCTGGGGGGAGCCCCGATAGCTGTCTCTCCAGGAAATGTGGGCATGCAGGAGTTTCCCTAGTTACAGAGCTACCTCCCTCTGCATGGGGTGTGGAGGGTCATTTCCCTGCCCCAAAAGTAGTCAGGGAGACATCCCAACCCATCCTCTTTCACATCTCCCCACTCCTGCCTTGTCCAGCCCTCCCAAACCTACCTCTGGGGGTGAAATTCATCTAGCATCACTTCCCCCCTCTACTGTCCAAAAGCTTCAGGGGTGCTCCTTGGAGATCTTCACCCCCCCATCATCCCACACCTGCTGGGGCACCCACTGCCCCCAACCCCATCCACGTCCGGGGGCACCCAAACGTGCATGAGAAGACAGGAGAGAAGCCCCTGTAAAGAGGGAGACAGGGTCACTGCAAAGGGCTCAGGAGGTTTGGAGGAGGAGCCGAAGGAACCCCCTATATAGGAGCCCACCTGGAAAGGGTTGAGGGGAGGCACCCTGCAGAACCGGGCCTGGGGGAGGGGCAGGGACTCCCCTCACTCCCCTCAGCGGGGGGACAGGTGTGGGGGAGGGGCCGGGCTCTCCCAGGGGCAGACCCCGGGTGAGGGGCAGGTCCCGGGGGGACGGGGTCAGATCTCCCAGTGGAGGTTGGGCGGCTCCCTGGCGGCTCCTTTCCTCTTCCCCTCCCCACAAGGTACCTGCTCCGGCCAGTGGGGGTCAGTGCCAGGCCCCGCCGCCTCCCGCCGCCGCCATCTTAACAGCAGCCCCCGAGCCTCAGCCCAGCCGCAGTTCCCGCGAGAACTCGCCACCTGCCGCCCGGAGACGGGATCCCCCGAGACGCAGAGCGCGGCTCCGCCCCCTCCCAGAGGCCGCGAGCTTTGCGGGGCAACTTCGCCGGCTGGAGCGGAGCGGCTGATCTCGCGACAAATCCGGAGACAGTTCACGCGAGACTTCGGGCCGATTGGAAAAGGAGGGCGCGATCTCGCGAGAGCCGTTGGGAGGCTCTCGGGACTATAATCAGTGACCAGGAAGCTATCCCCGCTGTTAGAAAGGACGAGTGAAATCGCGCGAAAGCTCGTGACAAGAACTCACCGCGAAGCTGCCTGGGGCGGCAGGTCCCGCGAGAATTGAAGCTAGAAATCTCGCGAGGCTCTTTCTTTAGCGTCACTGATCCCCTTAACTGTGTGCGGCCCGGAATCGGGAGGGATCTCGCGATCTTCCCGCCGGGCACGAGACTTAACTGCCTTAGACCCGAACAGTTAACCTCGCGATAACTGGTCACGCTCTCGCGAGTACTCGCTCCCGGAGCTGGAGAAGCTGAGAAAACTCGCGAGATGTCAGGCGCAGCGGGGAAGATGAGCCGACCTCCGCCCCACACGCTATGCACGAAGCCGGAAGGGGAGGAGCTTAGCTCATCGCGCGAGAACTCACTGCCAGGCGCCGAGAACGGCCGGGCAAGGGCTGACGTGATCTCTCGCGATAACAGGAAATTACGCCAGCATACTAACTCCACGGACTCCTCTAATCTCGCGAGAGCTGTAGGGTTACGAGCTCTCCGATGGCTTCCACAAGTGTCAGAGCTTACTTCGCGCGAGATCTCGGACGGTAGCTCACAAGGCCCCCTCCAGCCATTCAAGTCTCGCGAGGCCTCAGATGACCACCTCGGCTACCGCCCCCAACTGTCACCAGAGTTCGCATCTTTTTTTCTCGCGACTCGCGAGATTTTAACCTCACGGGCCAATCCCATCTCTGCTTGTGCCGAATGTATCTTTATTGAACCTCCTCCGCGCGACACACTTGGGGCGTGGCTTGGGCCACTCCCTAACCCCCTATGACGTCATTCCTTAGGCCAATGACGTTACAAAGCAACTTAGTAGGTGGGCAGCTGGGATCCTGGACTCCCGGGTTCTCGCCACCGAGCTGGGGGGGAGGTGGCGAGGCCTCTAGGAGCCTGGACTTCTGGGTTCTCTCTTACTGGTAGAGCTCAAAGCACATCCTGGTGCCTCAGTTTCTCCACTTCCCTTTGTGCTTACACAAGCTCCCCTCCCAGATCATTGCTCCCTCATCCTATAAGGGGCAATGGCCGCAGCTCCCCACCCCCCACCCCAGCTGGCAGAGCCCTGTGGGGTTGGGGACATGGGGCACAGCAGTGGGGGGGAACTGACCACAACCCCCCGCACACCCTGGTAATGGGGTGGCTCAAACAGCTGCTGGCAGTAGGAAAGCCAGGCTGCTGCACTGTGCTCTACCACTCCCTGCTGTTCCCCCATCGGCTGTAATACCAGAGAACGGGGGGGGAGAGAAGGAGGCCCTCCTACAGGAGGAAGCAGAACTAGAGCCAGGGAGGGGCCCGCATAGCATGGGGTGCTCAGAGGTCCACACGCTGCAAGGGAATGCACTGACAAGCCATTCTGACCTCAGCCTGGGGGATTCCTTGCACCCCAGGGGGTGCTGGAGGAGGGACAGTGGGCAGCCTCCTGCATGATGAGTGGGGCACAGAAAGAAGAGGGTCTCCCTACAGCAAGGAGAAGGAAGGAAGAGCAGTCTCTATACAGCAAGGGAGGACAGAGAAAGAAGAGGGTCTTTGTATGGCAAAGGAGTTGGAAAAAGCAGGGCCATGTCTGTACAGCAGGGGGTGGGGCAGAAGGTGGTCTCCCTATGACAAGGGTGGGTGGAGGAAGAAGGGAGGGGTTGCCCCCAGACAAGCAGAACTGACAGATTTTTATTCTAACCCTGGATATAAAAAGTCTCGCGGTTTCCAAACCACCCGCGCGACCCAGCTACAAAACAGAAAGAAGGCTGCAGGTGGCCAGGAACCAGACCTCCTACGCTCCCAGAGCAGGAACCCTTTAATCCTCCACAACTAACTCCCCCCACCCCTTCCCCTCCCCCTTCCCCCACCCCACTCGCAACCCCATGCACTCAAAGGTCAGGGGCCATCTGCACCCCAGAAGGTGGCAAGGGGGGATCATTTCCCTCTGCCCCTAATGATGGGGGTGATGCCACAGGGGCTGGCTGGGTTGCGGGTCCTCCATCCAACACCCCAGCCCTGGCCCACAAGTGGCCCCATGGAGCACCGGGAGGGGGATGGGACCCCAAAGATCCCCCACCAGAGGAGGATAAATGGGCCTGCAGCCAGATGCTGAAGTCTGGAAGCCGTCCAATGAGGCGGAGGGACTCAATCCAGGTCCCCCATGAGTTCAAGGCCCCCCTCCAGGACAGAAGAGACCAATTGAGACACAAAGGAGAAAAGAAATGGGGGGGAGGGGCTACTAGGACACAGCAGCCAATCGGAGCAAGCGCCACAAAAGCCACACTCCAGTGTAGGTCCATCAGCAGGGTGTCAAGGTGCAGTTCCAGCTGAGGAGGGTGGGCAGGCGATGTTGCCTCCTGGCTCCCTGGGGCTCAGAGAAGCAGCTTCCCGTTGCGATGAATTTTCAGGATCCGTCCGAGCCGTTGCTTGGCTGTAGCCAGCCCCTTCTTGGGACGCTTTCCTGG